>JAWQUT010000039.1:282938-305605 GCA_033807755.1 Ellobium chinense | reverse complement strand
TGAAAGCAATGTAAACTTCAAAATGACAACGAAGGTTTATGTCTAGTGGAGAGATAAGGGAGATAACTGCATTATTTTAGACATGTTAGCCAGTCCAATGTTGGTAAATTACTTATTTCCCTTGTTCTACATGGCATTTTCGTTATACCGCCATTCTCGTTATACCGCCACTTTTCTGTTTGCCCCTAACTTGGCGGTATAACGAGGTTTCAGTGTACAGAAAACGGACGAGCACGTGAACTCACTCCACAGACATAGACACAGACCCACAGACCCACAAACTCACAGACCTACAGACACACATACACATACACACACACACAAACACACACGCACACACATGTATACACACACATACGCGCGCACGCACGCGCACACACACACACACACACACACACACACACACACACAAACATACACACACACATACAGAGGCTCACATACACACAAACATACACACAGAATTGGTGATTGAGACACCGTCGTCGAGCTAAGACACAACCACCACCACCACTATTACCTAACTGCTGTACCATAACTCAAACTATCACTCCTTTGGTCAGTGTATCAGCAGCAACAAGGCTAGCGACAGTATCACCTTCACATCCTCTAACAACGTCACTGCTGACCTCGTGAATACAAATAACGTAATTAACAAGAAAATGAAATAGAAAAACTTTTAAAAAAGGTGCACACATAAGCACACATGCGAGCACATACGCAGGCATACTTGCACAGACGCACGTGCTCGCACAGACGCACACACTCTCACGCGCGCACACGCACGCACGCGCTCATGCACACGTACACACACACACAAACGGACACGGGCACACACGCGCATACACATGCATGCAGGCACACGCAGACACAAGCACAAAAGAGGTGGTTGAGAAGTCGGTCCTATTACCTACAATTTGGCAACAACGAAATTCCGCATGATCCTAAGGACATAATCTTAAAAGTCGGGGGGATAGAGAGAGAGAGAGAGAGAGAGAGAGAGAGAGAGAGAGAGACAGACAGACAGACAGAGAGACAGACAGACAGAGAAAGACGGAGGGAGGAATGAATTAGTGCAAAATGTATTGTCGAAGCGACATAATCGTGAAAATTATAGACCGTATTTGGATGGGAAACAATTCCTGGGTGAACTAGCTCACGATTTTCTTTTCACTAGTTGCTTCCCTTTGACCGTTAAGCTGTCCTTCTGGTCATCGGTTTTTTTTTCTTCTTGAGGCCCTGTAAATGAATAGTGTTATTCTTCAGTTTTTCTTTGATTTTGGTAGTTTTTTTCCCCAAAGACGTTAAAAACCTTCTAATGCTGTATTTTTTTTTAATAGGAAGAAAAAAAGAGGTGAGCACCCAATTATTTGTACTAATCTCTTTCAAGTACAAACACTTTCTGACATGGTGCCTAATTTTCTGAAAGGCTGATTGTTAAGGGTTTTGGCAGATTCGATCCTATAAGCTTTGATTCCGGATTCGATTCCAGAGCTAGGATTTGATGGATCCGAAACCGAACTCGAGGCTCGAGGGGAGGGGAAATATTTCTGGAATTTCCACTTGTATTTGTTCGAATGAAAAGAATATAGCCACTAGATTCTATATGAGGTCTTCAATAATGTAGTTAATTTTAATAAAGATATAGGTTTACATCTGTACACTTTAACACTTAGCTTGATGGGATTGGTGACGATAAGAGAGAACCACGACACTGGATGGCGGATTCGTTTTGACGCAGTGGGGGTGATGACATCTCTGTCCCCCTTCATCCTTTCCCCCTTCAACCCCCTCCCGCCCGCGACTGGGTAGCACGAAGGTGAGGCCTGATCCTAGTATCCTACGTCCGTTCACTTCACCCAGCTCCCACCAACTTCCTCCTTGAGGGTCGGGGCCAGATTACTACGCTCCACCACTAGCTCCTTTTCATCTCAATTTCAAGCAAAAACACAGTTGAGAAATGATCGCCTGCAACCAATGCGTTTGCAGGTTGCGCATATCTCGATTGTTTACATAATTATGACGTGACAATGTGTACGCAGCGAACAAAGAAGGATAAGTGGTACGGTTACGTGGACACCACGATCTTCATGACCGTTTTGTTTTGCACAGGTACACGTGGACAGACGAAGAAGCTTGCGCCCGACATTGGCTTGCTTTGATTTTTTTGTTCTCCCCAAAAATCCAATTCGGGCCGTCAAGCAAGCCCATGACACCCACACAAATACACACGCACACAAAAGTAACGAAAAAAGTAACGAGTAACTTTGTAATTGTTACATAAAAATTTGGTAACGATTATTATTCGTTACTTAAGATGCGGCATGTAACGAATAAATAATTGTTACTCGAAAACTGTAACGAGTACTCATAGCGGCGTTACATTTTACTCGTTACAACAACCCTGGAATAGGCCTGACAAAGAGCAAATAAATAGGATTCGGCGGTGTTCTTGTTAACTTGCCACGAAGGCCAAGGTCGAGCAACGGCATTTTCGGCTGGTAATCAGTGATTAATTGATTATATGGACCCTTCGCCCCTGTTATCCTTATGGATACCATAATCTCATGTTTCACTTAATATTCTAAACGTTATTCAAAAATATCAAAACAACGTTAAGCAGCATGAAAACAATCGAAGACCAAAAAATAAAGTAGGTTAGAGGTCTTAGAAATTATCTCCATTAAATAAAATAAATTAATGCTCTATTCGTCATAAACTCTGCAAATATCTGAGCCACCCAAAGAAAAAAACAACAACACGGAAATGTTCATGGAATGGGTTTTTGCAAACAGAAGAGGAATTGATAGTCAGCATAGAGAGTACTCTATTATTCTCTCAGAATATTGGGCACCTGCTTTTGTCTAAAGTTTTTTGTCTTGACACGTCCTCTGGCTGTAATACGTTATACATTTAGGAGCGCTGAATCTGTGAGACAGCGCATAGACTTTTTTGATTATCAGCGCAGGAAACTAATGTTGACCAGGAGTATTGTTCAAAGGTGAAATAATACGATGATGATGTTTGAAAAATTCACCAAACATTTCAGATTAGTGAAATTCTATTAGATAAGTACAATATTTTTTATTATATTTGGTAATCTCTGAATCATAGATTATATGGACCTTGCGCCCTTGTCTATATGCAATTATTACAAAATGGATTTGTCGTATTTACACTCAAATATAACACATTATGTTTCTATAATTATTATTACCCCAGGTGTGTTGATACTTACTGTTATTAGGTTTTTTGTTTGTTTATTTTTTTTTAAGCTGCTATGATATAAGGGAGATAACCTCAGGATTCTGTTCAGTATGAGTGCTAATTGCTACTGCTCACATACCTAACATCATAATACTGCATGTATCAGAAAGAACGACATTTGTACTCTCACTTATTTCAATATTGACCGAGACAAATTTCCCTTGTGAATTAATTAAATTATCTTACATCTTATTACATCACATCTTAGAGCAGCACTAGTGCATGTAGCACTTAGAAGTAAAAGAAGAATGTAGTAGTTACTGTTGTTATGATCCTTGCTGTAACAGCAATAGCAAGAGTGGTAATAGTAACAGCAGCAGTGGTAAATGCAGACTTTAGCAGCAGCAGCAGTAGAAGTACTGTACATTTTGCCAGCCAATCCCTTAGCTGTAACTTGCGTTACTAGCTAAGATAAACAACTGTATTTAATGTTGTCAAAAAATTCACAATATATTTACAACTTTCAATCAAGCACTAATGTTGCTCAACTTTTCATCAAATCATTACAAACTAAGATAGCCATTTCAAATCCGACAGATTCTACAGACAGTGACATAAAAAAATAACAGTTTCATGCTGCCACTCATCACGAACATAAGCACACCAGACTAACTTAGACACACTGTAGTCAATGGTTAAAATGAAAACAATTGAAACCAAAGAAGTTAAAAGCTTTGTTTACTTTCCTCAATATCTTTGTTAACAAACTAGAGCTAACCAAGAAATATGGTGACTCAACTGAAAGAAAATATCATAAAAGTAATAAAATCAGTGTGTACTATTGTGTCATTCACTATAGCCAATTCAACATTACTTGTGAGGGCTGAACGCTGTATGAACAGTCCATACCAGCAGTCTTGGAAGAAGAGTGGGGAAGAAGGATCTTTCACAGCTACAGAAACAATTAGTACTGTAAAGCAATCAAAGAACTGATTTATGATATTGTGAAGATGATGAGAACCAATCTGTCCCACACACCTGCATCTCTTGCCAAGGTTTAAGAATAAATATTGTGGAAGTGTATTCCCCCCCCCCCCCCCCCCCCCNTCACCCCCCACAAGGGTCAAGTTTTGTGAAAAGTCATGAATGGCCTTTTTTATTTACTTTTCATGAGCCCTGTATGACGATTTTCTCATTTGTAAAAAGAGCGCAGAAGTCTAGAGCACTGGATATCCAGCTGTCAAGGCATTCAGGACTGCCAATAAAATATTTCCTTGTGAAAAAGAATACTTCTCCAGTAGCCCAAATTCACAGGTGAATGACTATCCCCTGGCCTGTGAATTCTTGGAAGCTCAGNAACCAAAGGGTCAGGTTTTGTGAAAAGTCATGAATGGCCTTTTTGATTTACATTTCATGAGCCCTGTATGACGATTTTCTCATTTGTAAAAAGAGCGTAGAAGTCTAGAGCACTGGATATCCAGCTGTAAAGGCATTCAAGATTGCCAATAAAATATTTCCTTGTGAAAAAGAATACTTCTCCAGTGCCCAGATTCACAGGTGAATGACTATCCCCTGGCCTGTGAATTCTTGGAAGCTCAGAATAAAAGAAATAACATTCACAACACCTTGCTGAAGACTCACCTCTCTTGACATAGGCAGAATATGAAGCTTTAGATTTAAAATGAACAGAAGTCCTGATTTCATTTCAGTTATTATCTATTGTATATATTGAACACTGCATACAAGTACGTGTGTGTTAGTGTTAAAAGTTGAATTGGTTGAAGAGGAAATTTCATGCTACTTTTCCAGAATAGTGATAGCACAAGAGTACAGTATTACTGTGCATCCAACAGCAAAGTAAATTTTAGTGCCCCTCCATTTCTTCACCTCTAAATATAATGTTTGCTTTCAGTCTATTTCTTCCTTTTTTATTTGTCTGTTTTCTCCTATCACCCTATTTTTGGGCTCTTCCCTCTCCCTTCTTTCTCTCTTCATTCCTGAAACTGCAATTTTCCTGCCCTCTTTCTCTCATGCACACACATATATGCACATATGCATGCACGCAAACACACACGCATGCTCCCACCCACAATATCTGTATGGAGACAGCACTCTTTCCCTTGTCCTACTACTGAATCAAAATTCAGCCGAAATTATTAGTCCCGTTATTCAAATTATTCCTGGATGCCACACTGATACCATGTACACCTTTCTTGTGTTGCTTCAGATTTTTTATGTACAAATAGGAAGCCCCACACAGTTCACAAACATAAGAGCGCTTGCCAGAGTGAGCTCTCTTGTGTGTGTGAAGGTTTTGATTGTGCCTGAAGCGTTTGCCGCAAATATCACATATAAATGAGAGTTCTGATGTGTGTATTCTCAGGTGCTGCCTGAGAAGGGCATTTGAAGAGAAGCATTTGCCACATTCCTGACAAGGAAATGGTTTTTCACCTGAATGAATTCTAAGATGATTTGTAAAAGGTGTTCTTTGATTAAATGATTTCCCACATGTTTCACAAGTGTATCTGTAGATCTTCTGAGCAGCATCTTTACTATGTCGTGTGCTTTTATGAACAGTGAGAGAGGTGAGATACGCAAATGTTTTCTGACAGATGTCACAACTGTAAGGCTTCTCACCAGAATGTGTCCTCATGTGTACTTTCAGATGATCACTTCTCATGAAAGCAAAACCACACACAGAACACTTGTAATCTCGCTGGTCAGTGTGCTTTCTCATATGTACCTTGACCTCTGCTTTACGCTTCAGTCGATGGCCACAGATATTGCAGGAATAAAGTTTATCTTGGGAATGCTTAACCAGATGTCGGTTCAGTAGGGAAGGGCTCTTGAAAGTCTCCCCACAGTGTTCACATGAAAGAAATTCTTTATGGCCTTTGGCTGCAGATGTATTGATCTCTGAAGAATCAGAGGAAGATATTTTTGTTTCAGCTGATACACGTTTCATGCCCTCAGACTTAATATTACCTGAACAGCCCGTTTCTGCGGGACATTTCTTTCTTACAGGTGGTAGTTCAGTCTCCATCTCTTGACTCTGAGACACAGGAAATCTTTGAGATCTCAGTTTGGTAGCATATTTACTTTTTTGAGACATTGCAGTCAAATGTCTGGACAAGAAACTTTCTGTTTGAATATACTTAACCTTTGAATCATGTTTATGAACAGCAATGCGAGCATCTTCAAAGGTTTCCAGCCCAGACTTGGCATAGGAAGTATCATTTGCAATTGTCTCTCCTTTTATTTGATCTCCCAAGATTGAAAACTGCTTCCCTCCACTATGAGATCCAGTTGTATTATAATGTATGGAGGGCTTAGAACTCTCTAATGTGTTGTACTGTTGCTGACAAATGTCAGCAGCTTTAGCAAAACTGAGATCTGTTATGTGTCTCAAGCTTTGCTTCAGATCCTCAGATAAAAGTCCTTCAATCAAACAGTTCACTAGGATGTGATCTCTCGATGTACCAAGATCGCAAGTGTTAGCTCTTTTCTGTAGCTTGTGGATGAAGCTCTGTGCATCTTCCTCCTTTTCCTGCACGCAAGTGAACAGCTTGTGGCGTTCAAACAACACAAAAATATTTGGTATGCATATAGTTTCCAGAGTCAGTAGTACTTTGTTCAGTTGTTCAATACTGAATTGGCCTTGTAATGCTGATAAGTCCTTACTGTTTTGGCCTGCAGCATATAGAAACAGAGATAACATTTCCCTGTTGGAAGGATGTTCTATACTGCCACTCATTGCATAAGTTCTGTAGTTGGAATAGAAGCAATTCCAGCTGTCATAGATATTCCCACACTCTTTATGTTGCTGTGGTAGAGGAAGGGTAAATTCCATGATTTCAAGAGACTGAACACGGGCTACTGAGAGCTTTTTAGGCTTTACGGTTTTCCTGAGATCATTTTGTTATGATAATCAGTGACAGCAAGGGCATCCTGTGGAGGGAAAAGAAAGAAAATCAAGTGAAAATCAATCTTCATTCTAAAATACTGAAATCCATTATCCTCTACAGCCATAAGAGTTTCATCAGTTTGAGTTCATTGAAAAGTATCTAATCTACACAAGATGAATAGAACAACCTGAGAAATTTTTGACAAATTTGACATATTTTTTCGCAAAACTGAAACAGAAAGAAAGACTTTAGCTACTGTCGACTGTCTCTGGCTAAGACCTTAGTCTTCAAGAAATATTTACAACTGATTCGTAGTGAAATAGATTTGCAATGGAACACTGCTGACTTTCTCTTCTTTCAAAATTCTTGTTTCACTTAGTGGATAAGCATCAAACTTCTTTTTGATTGAGGTTAAGCTGACCATTCTCATCTTTTTATTTTAAGAATGTTTAATTTCTTGTGTTTGTTGAGATAGGTCTAGTTTCCTTGAAAAGGCAGTTTTGTTTTATGACAAAATGTCCTTTTTCGACAGCACTGCATCATGCAGAATGAATTTGATGTGTAATTGTAAACGATGATAAGGATGATTTCTCATGCCCTTTCACTATGTCTCTCAGTTGCTCTGTGTATGTTTCTGTTTCTGGCCCTCAAACTCCTGTTACTTGCTTTTCTTCATACATCTCTTATCTCAATTATCAGTCTTGATAAAGCGTTCAATCACGAAACGTCAACCATCGTTTTAAATAAATTCATTATATATTTTTCAAAAGTTTTGTGTCTTACTTGGACAGAATCATATTTAATTTCAATGATGATGATGATGACATAATACTTTACTATTGATATAGATTATAAAATTGCAGTTAATAAGTCTAGAATCCAGGCTAATGCCCTCCTTGGCAGTTTTATTCTATTTTGTCCATATGTGAATTTGAGTGTGAATGTTTGGAATCTGCATTTAGGCTAAATCCTCAATATAATCAGAGATTTTATCCTGACATCTATAAACTGAGCATGTCTTCCCAGATGTACAAAAGGGTGGTCAGCACAACAAGCCAATAGATTTGAGCCTGGTGGTAAGGCTGATTTCCCTCCAGGCCCATGCATTTTTATGCAGCCTCCCAAAGGTTGAGCTGATTTTGATGATCCTGTTACTGAGCTCAGGAATGAAATTTATTAATGTTATGGTGTATAATGGTGGCACTGATTTTCAACAATCTAAGGACATAAGACTGATAAAAAAAAAAAATGCTGTTTTCTTGTAATCTAGGCCTATCATGAAAATGCAGATTACAAAAAACCTGCAGACACATAAATTGGCTTGTGATACCATTTCCATTCTTCGACTGACCCCACTCTTTTGTGAGACAATGTGAGCTGCAAATAAGGCAAAAATGAAGTTGAGTAGATGCATTTCTGATGACTGTCGAAAACCAGTGTCATGAATGCTAAAAACAAGGGGATAATCACGGAATAGGACCGATCTTGTGGTTAAACCAATGACTAAATGAACTGCATCTATGCAAGAGCGGTCCTGTCCCAGGAGATTGCCAAAACAAGACAGTCTAAGCCTATGCTGGGGTGCTGTGACATGATTACATGAACCTACTCCTTAAGTTCAACTGAACTATTTGTTCCCCTGTATCTGTTTCCTTTCCGTCTGACCAGAGCTTAAACTTCTACTTAAATTTCAGCAACTGATGCAGCTGCTTCAGCAGACAGCCTTGTCGTCACAGACGCCTTGACACTTCCGTATTTTCACTCTTCTTTTTTCTGAGGATTGAAATTCATCCTGGATGTAACTCTTTTGCTTTTATTTTTACATTAACTCCAGATTGTAAACAAAATGGCGGGATTGGAGGAAGGATCCCCACGCATTGATATTGACGAGGGTGATGAGACTCCTCAAATTGACACAGACACCCAGGCTGCCTATGAACCCAACGAATCCGATGCTCAACCTGCTGACATATCCACAGTACTTGAACCTCAAGAGAAATTAATAAAACTGCCTTTGTCGCGAATTCGTGGTATCATTAAAACAGATCCAGACGTCAAAATTGCAAGTCAAGATGCAGTTATAACACTGGCAAAAGCAGCGGTTAGAGATTGATTTGAATGTTAACTTATGTTTAATAATGCTCATGATGATCCACAGGAAAGATTTCTGAATGCACCTTGTACCTAAACCCAAAACATTTGGCTATCTCCTGGGACAGGACCGCTCTTGTGTAGGTGCAGTTCATTTAGTCATTTGTTTAGCCACAAGATCGGTCCTATTCCCTGAGTATCCCAAACATTTAATCGTACACCTAACCCTAAAGCGCGTTTAACTTTCCGCTGTCAAGATGAGGTCATTTGTTTAACCTTGTTCAGCTGAACCCCATCAAGATTGAGTCCTTAACCCTAATGTCCATTGAGATAAAGTCCGTGATCCAAACCCTAATGCCTTTCAGGAGTTTCAGGTGAGATGTTACAAGGTGCGTCCAGAGGCCCTCCTAATCCTCATAGACTCATATGTCTGATGTGAATACATTTCGCGACTTATTGGAGCCACAGTGGGGCAGGTTTGAGAACAGATCAACACTGTTCAGTGTTAGTAATGTTAATTGGGCCTCAGTTTGATAAGCCTATTTGTGGACAGCAGTTTCGCAGGTTTTGAAACTGAATATCGTAACCCTAAAGAAGGAAAGAGTAAGTGTGTTAGTGTGTTAACAATAGTAACGACAGGACTGGAGACTGAAATTGGTGATGTTTTTTAAGTACAAACCCATAACAATAGGGTTGAAATAAAAACTTGCCTTTCTGGTTTAGTGAGATAATATGTGTCTTTTATTGAAGTATTGAAGTAACTATTAATTATTATTATCTATCAAAAATGTAGGCAGTTAGAAAATTCACCTTGGCATTAAAGCAGCAGAGAGCTGTCATTGACAGCTGGGCTATAGATTTGCATTAGCAATCTGACCAACTTTTGTGTCTATCTGCAGGAATTATTCATTCAAAGTTTGGCTAAGGAAGCAGCTGTGAGAACACTTCGAGAAAAAAGGAAAACTGTGCTACGGAAACACCTAGGTAAGGCTCTGCTCTGTAGCTGGTGGTTTGCAATCTCGCTAAATTCAGCGTGTATTAAGGGAGATTGACCATGACATGATCAGGAGAAATGAGCGATAACAAACCTGAAGAATTTTCTCCATCTTCTTTTTACCACTGAAGAATACAGAATGTCCAACCCCTGCATGATAGTTTATTATTAGTCCTTGTTTGGGATTTTTATTGATGCTTTATAGCATCATGGTAAGATTTGATGAAACTAGATTGTGGTTGGTTGAAAGGAGGGATATTTACTGTCTAGTTTTTCTGGATGGTGAAAGCAGAGTTTGGCATTTGACATGGATTCATGACTGATGTAACATGTAATTCAATGCTTTTGGTACAGTATCGTTCACGTAACAGGACAGCACATTATCCAAAATCTAGGTTAATGTGAATGAAAAGAAAATCCCTGTCCAAAGGCTCTTTTTATTCATAGTGAAATACTTTGATAACATGACAACTATTGCTGTGCTGATGATAGAGGGAAAAGTGATGGAGGGAGGAAAAAAACAAGCTGTTTCCATTTTCCCTCCTCTTATCCATTGGTGGTCAAGCGATGGAGATTATGTTTCATAAGATGATGACAACTTACAACAATCCCTGACATCAATACTATAAGACCTATGCACCATTGAAGTTGTCATCTTAAAACATTGCAGTCCACACACATTCTTTTTTGCCCCCCTTACATATGGCACATGTATCTTCATTGATTGATTCTGTTAATGTTACATATCATAATCTGTGCTGTGACTAGCCCTGTGGACCAAACACACTGATCATCCTACTTATTTTCTTAGGCACTTCGTCGTCTGGGCCATTACAAACAGAATGGTGAAGAGAAGACAAACTTTAATGTCGCTTGACTTTAATTTTAAAATGCAGTTGCTGAGAGAAATTGATGATTGACATGCCAAAATCTGAACTGCTCAACAGCACAACAAAGTACAACATACTAACTCGACACTCACAGCTAAGACTGTTGTTACTCTTTACATTATACTGCAAATGGATAACACAAAATTGCTTAACCCATCTAGATTTTGCTGGTCTCTTCAGTTTCATGTTATCAGCATTCTCTCTTTTAATGCCAGAATCAATAATTATTACACGTATCTAATGAATAGACCTACTTATGTATAATGCCCATCCCTAATGCTCAGTGAAGCTGTGAAGAGTTTACCTCTTAGTTTGCTCAACCCAGCCCTCATGTGAATTCCAATCACTTGAATTCCTTGTGCACGTTCACTGTTGTCATCAGTCTAAGTAAGATGTTAGTGCTAAATCTGGCACAGTTTACATGAACTAGATATGAGATATGAAACTCAGTGTGACGGCATGTGGTGGGAGGTGACATCTTGGGTGTTTAATGTCTGATAAGCGTTTTAAAGAATTTCAGATGGTGAAGGGAATTGATGGAGAGGTTGGGTATGACAGAGTATGACTGCTCATCAATCAGCTAATTCCACAAGTTAAAATTGTTGCATGGGCATTTCTAAATGTGAGCAGTCAGGAAGTGTGTCAGAGTCATGGGTGAATACTAGGCTTACACATGAAATTTAGAGAACACACTCAGACAGTTGGTATTTAAGAATTAAATTGCTGTGATGTTAGCGTGCCTATGGTGTAGTGGTAGCACTTCAGATTTGCAAGCTGAGAGACCTGGGGTTTAATTCCCAGTAGGGACAGGAACTTTTCTAGTGTAGGTTTTTTTCAGCCCTTCTTCCCAAAATTAATCTTTCATAATAATTGGGTAAAATTCCTGGTGGCACACCACCTAAGCTATTTTGTAATGGCTGAAAAATTATCAGTTGGGGCTCACAAAGTCACTTTCTTTCCCTTTCATAATAATAAACAATACCAGAATAATATACTGTATATATATATATATGCCTTTCCACCCGGTTCCACTTGGCGAATTTCAGCAGAATGTCTAAACAGTGCTTTTGGGGTAACATAGGCTCACACGTGAAAGTTACGGAACATATTCAGGCAGTAGGTATTTAAGAATTAAATTACTGCGAAGTTAGCCTCCCTGTGGTGTGGTAGAGCGCGTTCAGATTTGCAAACAGTGAGACCCTGGGTTAGATTTCCGGTAGGGACAAGAAATTTTGTAGGTTTATTTTTTTTGGCCCTTCTTCTCAAATTGATCCTCCACAGAAATTTGGTGAAATCCCAAATGACACACTTCTCCAAATAATGCATATTGGCTAAGAAAAAGGAAAACTATCAGACTGGATTCACATTCCTCACCCTTAACCGTCACTGGCTGTTGAGGGTATTTTATATCCCAAAGAGGTTTTCAAATTCATATAACTTCTGAACAGAATGTTATTTCGCCTCCATATTTTATGTATTCCTGAAGTTCCTAATTAGCTTCATTTTGATATATCTGACATTTTTTAAAAATTGAAAAATAAAAGAGTAATCATGTGTTGATTTCACTTCGTCGTTAAGGCTGTCGTGGGGCATACAGGTACCCATACTTTTATAGAGAGCTTTTTCAGTGTAGCGAGTCAGCCGTCATCCAACACACAGCTGTCCATAATGTGTCTATAGAAATGTGATAACTAGTGGTGTTTTGGCAGTCATATGGGTTTAGCATACCACGAAAACAGCATGTTTTGGTGTTAGGTCTGTGGGTATTTTATTTAATTGAATTTAGATAAAACGCCAAAATACCAAACATGATGTTACTGATAAAAGTGGCAATATAATATGAAAGTACAAAATAATATGATGCCTACGGGTAAAAGGTTAGATGCATTTCTTTGATTGTAAAAGTTTTTCAAGTACATACGGTAGTGGCTGACCAGCCCAAAAGATACAGTTGGTTTTTTTTAAGGTATTTGATATTACTGAATACCAAGCAATGCGCTTCATCTGAAAACTAGACGTCATCAGTCCATCCTGGTTCACTTTCCATTCTGGTCTGAAACCAATATACACATTAGCACCCTGGCTTCAGTATCACAACTTGGCATCAACGTCAAGATCACTGAGTTTATAAGGAAAGCTGAATCGTCATACAGACCGTGTTAATTCATAATAATACCCTATTGTTCCGATAAAACAGTCTTTCAGGTGTCTGTAAACATAATATGTCTTTGCCTGTCCATAACAACACAGGGTTACAGTATGAAAAGTCTGAATACTTACACCCAGGGTGCCGTAGCAGCCATAAACTTATGTCAAATATGTTCTAGTCACACAGCCAAACTGTCTAGCCAGTTCTCTGCGGACAGATGATAACACATCGATGTGAATCTTTTAAATTTCACTGTAGTGTAAGCAGCAGCTGTGTCAAACAAAACCATGCTGAGGCAATAGAAATGCAGAATACAGTACTTTACCTGGCTTACAAAGTCAAACTTTACTTTTCAATTTGGATGACCATAACCTTAATTGAAAGCTGAATAATACATTGTCAGATAAAGGTGTCTGTTTCTGCTGGAACTTCAGTGACGTCATCATTTTTGTCATGAGCCACTGCTGTTTGGGGAATGGGAATAACTCTAGACGCAAGAGCAAATTCCAGTCATTCTAGCTCTCCTTAGTGCGTCACATTACACACGCGCATGGTAACAGAACAATGTTCTACTGTATCTTCGCAAAAGTGGCCTGGTGGGCACTATAGATAATTTTCAGAGAGAAAAATTACTGGAAAACAGAAAAAATATTTTTGGTGTGTGTGTCCACCTATAATTTTAATGTTGTCTACGAGACAACTCTAAATCATGCAACTGAACTGGTCTGAGACTCTCACTAGTGGGGTTTACAGGGGTGACTTGCACTCTTTGCCTCATGAACATTTCCAGGCATGTATTCTGCAATCTCATTCATAAGCTTGATGTTTTGCTCGGACCTAGTGCATCTAAGACCTCATGTGACCAATGGCTGAGGTTTCAAATGGTTCTATTCTCCCTGTTTTACAGTCATGCGTACATTCTGCATTTTTCAGACCTTCTCGATGAAGAGGCCCAAACCTGATGTTAACATTAACAAGTGTTTGCTTTAATTACCTTGTTGTTAGGTTCTTCGACAGCAAAAGCTTCCAACTGATTTGATCAAGGCAGGTTTGAACAGAGAAAAAAAAAAAATTGGTATTTTAGTAAACAAATTTCTGTTTCCAATACCCTTTTAAGAATGTCAGTGGTGCAAACATAAAAGTGTTGAAAGAGAATCATACTAAGAATGTCTGTAACGCAAGTATAATGCACAGAATTCAATTTTGAGACACATACAGTTTAATTTTTAAATAGATATCATTAGGTCAACCCAATTCATTGAGTTAATAAACCTGTGACCCAGGTGTTGGCCAATGTAATTTGAAGATTATAACTGTTCACTACAGATGACATTGGTATCTTTTTTTCTGTGTCAACCTATACATGTATATCAGGAACACCGGCAGAAGGACAATAAGCAATGATTAATGTCATAAATCATTTGCAATGCTTTTAAAGATGGTAATTTTCATTTGACTCTTCATGCAAATTCTTTTCTCAGAGACATGACTGTGAACTGACTGATTTGTCAAAAAGATATTTTTTCTTCTATTGGAGAGTCCCAGCTATGTAATTTTAAAGGAAGACTGCACCGTCCCACAGACCATATTAAATCACAGGATACCCTATTATTCCAACAAAACAGTCTTTCCAGTGCCTGTCATAATGATATAAAAACGCCTCTGCTGGCCCCAGACAACCTACAGGGTTATATTATCCAAAGTCCGAATTGTTACAACCACCGCGCACATGGCGTCCATAAGCTTACGTCAAATACGTTCTTGCCACATGGCCAAGCTGTCTAGCCAGTGCTCTGCGGACGGGTGATAGCATGTTGGTATGAATGTTTTAATTCCTATGTGAACAGTAGATATGCCAAACAAAATCATGCTGAGATAATAAAATTGCAGAATACTTTTTTGGCTTACACTATCAAACTTTACCTTTGAATATGGAATACCAGAACCTTAATTAAAAGCTGAATAATTATAATATATTGTCAGGTAGAGGTGTCTGCAGCTGCTGGAACATAAGTGACGTCAGTGTTTTTGCCATAGGCTTCTGCTGATCGGGGAAGGGGAATAATTCTAGAAGCAAGGGCCAAACCCGGTAACGCTAGCTCTCCTTATTGCGTCATATACATACGCGCACGGTTACAGAACAATGCTCTTTCTTCGCAGAATTGACTCGGTGGGCATCATAGGTAATTTTTAGAGAGAAAAAAGTATTGAAAAACGGAAAATTATTTTTGATGTGTGTGTCCTACTTTAAGAATCCAATGTGAATTTCAGCTCATCCTTAAGCTCTTCATAAGTCAACTGTCGATCATAATTCATGATATGACTAAACGGAGACAGCCTTTGACTGAAGAAACAATGCCTGACAACAGGAAATGGCTATTTTGTCTGTTAATAGTATTAGCCTATAATCATGCTCTCTTGCCCATCTAAGGTCAAATATGTGAAAGTGTGATGATGACAATAAAAAGGAAGATGCAGAAAATAGAGCACAAACGATGACGTGAACGAAAATGATGGTGATAATGACAAGAGAAAATGTGATGAAAATGATGACGACTTAGTCTATGACAACGACTGAGAATGGATGATGATGGTTGGTGACAATAAACATGTGCATTTAAATACAGCCACATGAAATACAGTGTAATTACTTACTGCAGATAAGCAAATGCTTTGTCTAGCTTCTCCATTATGAAATTGACTTATTATCACGCCTACAGTATGATTTTTCTCTTTTCCTCTTTATAATTGTCATGGGTACTTCCATGTATCAGGACAGGCATACAAGAAGATGTGTGTTTTTCTGTATAAAAAGTATGAGGCACTGTATATGCCCCATGAAAGCTGCAACGCAGGTTTCCCGTTTTCTGTTATATAATGAGTATGGGGCACTCTATGCCCCACGATAGCCGTAAGATAGATTTTCTATTTTCTGCTATATAAGGAGTAAGGGGCACTGTATGCCCCATGACGGACTTAATAGGAAGTTTTTATCGACAGCCGGTGAAGGTTAACTTAATAAGAACATATACATGTACTTTGCTACTCATTTACATGAACTCAATCTATGTCATGATTAGTTTTCATAAAAATAATTAAAACTTTCCATTGTCAGAAAGTTTATCATACATTTTGCTTAATTACACCAAGTTTGACCAAGTATCTCATGCTGGGTGTTCTATCCTGAATTTGAAGATAAAGAGGAAGTCTGCTTCATCATGAAACCTTTTTGCATTTTTTCTTTTCTTTTTGTTTTTTTAAAGTTTTCTTTGCTTACCTACCTAAAGTTTTTGTAGGGAATTTTGGAATGATCTTTGGCAAGTTAATAGTGAAATCTTGAATTGCTATTTAAAATTATTGTTCAGGCAGAGCAGTTACACACAAAGTTCTCTACCATCCAGTATGATAATTCTGTTGCTGGCTGTGTATGAACTGATTAATTTAATTTTCTTTGCAGACAGTGTATTTGACACCAAGGACTGTTATTCATTTTTGGAGGGTAAGTAATGTACAGTATAAGTTTACAGAACTGCAAATTTGAAGTACAGTACTGTTATTGGAAAATAAGGGTGCTTATCTCAAGTGAACTATGCATTGCAAACATCAAGGCATCTCAGCAGAGCTGTGTCAGTGAACATTGCTTCAAGTTACTTCACTCAGCAGCACTGATGAAATTATTTTAGATTGTATGCTATACATTTCTGAGATCAGTTATTATTCTTTCATATTAATTTGTTGAGTATTGTCAATGATAAGGCTTAATGGCAATGGAACTAACTGCTGAACAAAATTAATGCTATACAATACCACTTGCTTTATCCTGTCAGAAGCTTGAATATGATGTGTCATGAGGATTAATTATTATGCACTGCAGGCAGTTAACAACAGGCCATTGCTAAGTCTTGAGACAAGTAAGGCTGTGGGCATCACTTGTACAAGGGCTGATAAAGTGAAAGAAAGACTATGGCTTAAGGCAAAGACGTGAGGCAATGAAGGACTCAGAGATGCTCTTCAGGACTTCAGTACCACTAAAGGTGTTTTTCAGATTTAACACAAGACGCATTTCACAATCTATAAGAAGAAAGCAGCACCGTAATGTTTATTTTGAATTTTAGTAATAAATGTGAAATTGTATTTCTTTAGATTCTATTGTTTCTCTTAATCCATCTAATCAGAATTTTTGGTGTCTGTTTGCAGGTGTGCTGGAGAGTTTTGAAGACTGAACTAGAAGCTTCCCATTCAGTGCCAGATCTAAATGTCATAGGCTTTTCATCATGTGTACATATTTTTATATATAAAGCATAGCCTTTGTTACAACAGTGAGGATGTCTGTGAAATGTCAAACAGTACTGTAATAAACTATCTGATAATGAAATAGTGACTTGATGTTTTCTGGCAGTTTGAGTGTTTTTGTCTGATACGCCAGTGTCAATGTGTTTTTATTGCTTATAAAACTTGCGGTAGAATAAATATTCTGTCCTTGTGGAAACTTGCATTTCAATCCCCCAAAATGTGCAATAAGAATTGCAGAATTTGCATGTAACAAGTGGTAAACTTTGCACCAAATTTTGTGAATATTTTGCACAAATAGATTTGTAACTTAATTATATTTACCACCACAGAACACTGTTTACTCAATACTGTGACTGTGTCCTAAAAAATGCGTTTGCTGGACCAATATCAGTAAAATTTGCACCAAACATGCGGAAAATATCGGAATTTGCAAAAAGTTGCAGCAAAGCCTAAAAAACATGGAAATTTGTGATAATGTACAACCACGATTTTCTGGGTAGACACTTGAATGAGGGAAATATTACAGGCCATACTGTTTTAGTTTCCATTATCTTAACATGTGGGTTGCCCTCTGCAGACCTTAAAGGAACAGGGGTAGCTATCTGCTTCACAGCCTAAAAAATCCACAGTATATTTTCATGAATTTTCAACCCCTTCCATGCTTCCTTCGCCCGAGCGCTTCCAAGAAAATACAGCTTGAAAGATAGGATTTTCACACCCTGTGGGCCACTATGACTGGTCGTACGGTCAGCACGGGAATGAGGCGTGACGTCAGAAAGCGAGAGGCAAGCTAGTAGTCGTTATGCAAAGAGAATTATCCACATGCGATAACTTTCGTTGGCTCTAAATATTATGCCCTATTTTATCCTCCCTTTTCTAAGATTACAGCACTGCGATCAAAGTCAGGCAGTTGTTCACAATTTTTTCGTGTCTTTGAGGCCTTGTTGCAATTTTGCAAATGTCGTGGAAATTTTGCTGATTTTGGCTAAACAGTACACTTTTTCTGCCCGTGTCACAATACTGCATGAACAGAAATAAAGAAAATGTCATCCATTTCTACATTTTTGCAACATTTCAGTAGTAAACAATGCGACGAGTGGTAAATATAACGAAGTTACGAAGCTATTTTGGTGCAATTTTTACCACAATTTGCTTGCAAATTTTGCAATTCTTAGTGCAGATTTTGGAGGTTTGAAATGTGTGAGCTTAGTCTGATAATTTTCCAGATGTTGCACATTATTTTAGGGAAGTGTGTCACCAGGGATTTTATCAAATTACTGTGAATGATCAATTTTGAGAAGATGGGCCGAAAAAACCTAACACTTCAAAATTTCCTACCGGGAATCGAACCCAGGCTCTGAATGTGCTACCACTACACCACAGGGACGCCAACTTAGCAATTTTATTCTTAAATACCTACTGCCTGAATATTGTTCCCTAACTTTAACGTGTGAGTAATGTTTACCTGTGAACCTGACACACTTTCCAACTTCTTACAACTTACACTCCCTTAGGGCCCTAATGAGACATCCTGCCAACAACGCTAAGTGTAACCAGGTGGAAAGGCATTATTATAGTATTCATTATTAAGGGGGAAGAGTGAAAGCCCAGTCTGATAATTTTCTGGATGATGTTATACATTATCTAGGGAAGAGTGTCACCCGGATTTTATCAAATTACTGTGAAGGATAAATTTTTCAGAAGATATGCTGAAAAAACCTAACACTAGAAAATTTCATGCCCCTACCGGGAATCGAACCCAGGGTCTCTCAGCTTGCAAGTCTGAACATGTTACCACTACACTAGTATAAGGACGCTAACTTCACACAACAATTTTATTCTTAAATATACCTATTGCCAGAATATAAGATAAGATAAAGATATGATAAACCTTTATTATCCAGATTTGGAAATTCGTTTTCACAGCATTTATAACAATACGATGAAAATTACAAACAGATTAATAATGTTCACTCATACACACACATCCCTGCACCTATACCCAGCCCTGCACACCACGCTTTACGTACAAGCAAACTGCTAAGGCGAATAGCTGATGGCAAAAAAGATCGCCTGTATCGCTCTCTGTGAGTTTTTAAGAATAGTATCCATCTACTTCTTTGAGATCGGATTATCTGATAGAATAGGGGGTAAGAGCAGTCACTCAAAATTCATTTGAACTTTTGCTTGCAGGAATGAGTGTATAGTTCTTCAAAGTCGATGTATTTCCTGTTGGTTAAATAGCAAGCTTTTTTGAGGATGGAGTTGTTAATTTTGCTCTTGTCTTGTTCCCTAACTTCCACGTGTAAGACTGGTATTCACCTGTGACCCTGACACACCTTCCCACTGCTCACATACGCTCAATGGAACTAAGGCTCGCATGATGCTATCATATCTTTACTAATACAGTACTACCTTTCAGTCAGTGCAAGTAATCTATCTCATTAACATTGCCATTATAGGCCTATCTACGTTCAGGAAAATTTGTCAGATCATGTGCACTGTATGATAACAATAACGGTATCTTTGTAGGGTGGTGGGAAACAGTTTAAGGAAAAATTGTTGTGTGGAAGAGAGTGGGTTGGGGGAGAAAGGTCAGTAGTTATCTGACTACATAATGATATACGTGTAAACTGTAAAGCGGTGGTAAGAGAGAGAGAGAGAAAGAGTACAAACGGGACGGAGTGACTTTTCCACGACATGCTTGAGAACTCTGGGTCGGCGATCCCAAGCGGGCTGAGCAAGGTGAAGTTCTTCATGCGGCGAAAAAAGTAGATGGCTCTCTTCACTCCTCCACGACACATGTACTTCAACAACTATTCACAGAACGGCCATCGTCATTCCTCCCTCTCCTCCCCCTCCCCCCTCAACTTACTTCTTCCCCGGGATTATCAGTTTTGAAGTCCATAGGTGTTCTTAACTCTTTCATCTCTTGCTCAGCACAGCAAGGGACGCTACTTCAGAAATTCTCCGCCAACGCCACACTGAGTAGCCTGGCCTACCCACATAACAAACAAACGGAAAACAATCCCGTAACTTACAACATTTGTCCTCGCTAACGCTTTCATTTTCATCTCCGGCTCAGCCCAGTAAGGGACACTACTCCAGAAAATATATAATGCCATCTTTTTCTATAGGTTACAGACCTGTAATAGGATTGGACCCTTTTTTCCTCTATGGGCTATATTAACATTTTGAGCTGCCCTCTGAACCCAAAGTTTTAGCTTTCACCCAGACCCATACCAGATTGAAGCCCATTATGTGGCCCAAATTTTAAGACTTACCCAACCCTAGCAAGCCCATTGAAATTTTGAGCTTGGTTGCTATTTGTAAACAGACCCTACATTTTTCACTGGTCAATGCCAAACCCCTCCTCTTCCGCCTGAGCACACCCTTGAGCTGGCAGTTCCAGCCCAGGGCTAAATAGTGCCTGGTAAAATAAAGCAAAATGGACACAGATTCCCATGATATCAAAATTTCCCTCCTGGAGCCCTTATTACTGGAAGCAGGGCATGCCAAAAGAGGGAAAAGGGGAGATGAAATATACCCCCTAAGTCGTAGGACCACAAAGTGAAAGTACAGTTACAGGTCTGTAACCCATACACAACTGATCTACCAGATCCCTTTAGATACCAGGAAGGGTACTGCTTCATGCAATTGTACAGTAATATTATGTCGGTGTGCATCTCAATGATCTTTCCTAATGAGTTAGGGTGATCATGTGATTCTCAAACGCTTTTTGAATCGGGAAAGTGTGCTAATTTCCGGTTTACTATGCTTCAACATAAAGAAAGGAAGAGATCTTCGTGGACGTGGATAATTAAAGAAATCGGGGAATACAAATTGGCGAAGGGAAAAAAAATGACCAAAGAATCGCCCCATCTCTACGTAAATGGGTTTCTAATTGATTTAGTTTAACCCTGTAAAGGCTACCAGCCAAGAAATTCAATCATTAATTTGCGCCATTTAGCTGCGCTTCCCATGTGGCCAGATTGCCATATTTCAAGTATCGTGTATCAGTTTTCTGGGGTCCCTAGAGTATTATAAATTTGTTATTTACTGACGCTTTAGGGTTTCCTCTTAAGCAAAACTGTAACGTCGCACGGCCTTTGCGTCATCAGAAATAGGCTCGCATCGCTGAACACAACAGTTTCTATCCATGTCTACTGGCCCCCTGAAGTGACTATACCTTCCAGCCTGCCCATGAATATCCCATGAGAAAGATCTTTGTAAAACATACTGTTAAAGCGCCGATTGTTCGGACGACTGATATTTTACATCATTCTCCCCTCCCCTGGACGGGATGTCTCACTGAAGTCTATTCACGTAGATTAATGTCTAGCAACCAGACTATTCCCTGTAAAGATCCTGCAGATCAGGTCTTTCATTCCTGTGCTATTCTCTATGGAGCCCTCTGAGTTGATAATGTAGGCTGAAGCTGAGCTACCCATTGCGCTACACTGATGCTAATTCGTGCGTTATGTGTAAGGCCAGATTCTAGGCAAATAATGATCCATCTCATTTTTTTTTTTGTAAGGAACAATTGGCATATTGCCTACAGTGTAGCAGAACACTGATCGTTGACCCCACATTCCTACGCCAGTGATTGTCTGTGCAGAGGAGTGAAAGTGAAGCAGAGTTTATCTTATATGTGTACGTCTGTACATGAGACATGTATTATGTAGGTCAAACATGATGACTGCAGTAAACGGTGAGAATAATAATGGCTAACAGCTACATCCGCTGCATACTACAGAACACAATATGGCATCCATTATGAGTTCTGAAATAGTCTTTACTTTAGCATCATCGGAGCACACACACGCTGTGTCACATAAAGTAAGTTAATCCTTAAAGACCCGCTCGGCGTATAAAAAATAGAATAAACATGATGGGACAGTTCACTACTTTAAATTCAGTCACACAGTTCACACCGCGGAGAACTAATTTTCCGAATTTCACAAGTGAAATGTGTCGTGCTGCATGAAGACTTTCCAGATCGCCAGTTTACTGTCCCTCCACACGAAACGGTAAACATAATTGATGTGAAACATCTGGTATCTGAAATATAAAAGTTAAGACCATTTGAGCCGAAGCAGTGGCCACACCCATTTGGCGAGGGAGTAGGGGAATGGGGG
>JAWQUT010000039.1:268629-282932 GCA_033807755.1 Ellobium chinense | reverse complement strand
GGCAGGGAAGAGATAGTAAAGATCGGATAGCGCAGCTTTAATTTTATCTACTCACCAAATATGAAACTCTCTATTGCAAAGAGAGAAACAACAGAGGGTCTTCAAATGAAGAAACCCCTTCACAGAATAATTCATTTTAGACCATAACCTTGCCTTGCTTTTTGTTTATACCAGTGGTCCTTGACTACCATTTTAGCAGCTGTTGGTGATGTTATTGCAAATATGCACCATCCCCAGCCATCTTCCGGATATGGCTATCACAACATCTACAATCCACGTGTCATCACCCACGCACCTGCAAGGTGTGACAAATAGGACCATTGATACATGGCCAAACCAATGACCTCACATTTATGAGCTGGAGATATGCTTTTGGGCTTTATAACTTCTGAGAAATACACAGGCTCACTTCCGAGTAGCATGGCTGGATGAGTAGTTGAAGCTCATATTATAAATTTATGCTCATGCTAGTGTGTTACTGAATGTTGCATTGTTACGACGGAATGAGTCTCTGACCTGTAGCCGTCCACTTGCTGAACACAGGCAAAAACAAAACAAAAGAAAACAAAACAAAGCAAAAACAGGGGCTATACCCATTCTTGCATTAAGTTTGACATTACATCATGCAGGCACCATGCACACTAGCCCATTCCCAGACATTATGGGGCAATCCATGAGTATCCCGGATTTTGTGTTTATTGATAACATCATCAATCGCTAACAAAAAACCGTTGTCAAAGTTTCAGTCAAGCTTCAGATGGGTTGGGATGTACCATCGCCCATTATCTGATGTCAGTATAAGCATAAAAGATAATGATATGAACAGTTGTATGATAAGCTTGTATTGTATTGACGGAGACAATTGTTTTCGGTCTCGTGTCTTGATTTAATGTGTCACAACTCGGCTAGGTCAAATTACAGTGTGTAGGCCTAAGAAACCAGAAACACAGTCTGCCAAATATTCATTGTGATAATATTATGATTATATGCATAACACAGCGCTGCTCTGGCGGTTGCCCTTTCAACAAGGCATAAAAAATGTGAATAACTTGTTACGCCAAATATAACGCTTTTTCTGACATAGAGGTAGGTGCAATGTGGTTTTTCAGTTTACTCTTAAGTTCATCGTGGTAGTCTTACTTACATGTAGTCTGCATCAAACACATACCTTGCCCAGGCGCGATATTCAGATGAAAGGAATGCTTGTTAACTGTAGACTTAAGCTGAAAGGTAGCAAGATAAGCGACTTAGAGCGTGACAGACAGACAGACAGACAGACAGACAGACAGACAGACAGACAGACAGGTATTGGCATGTGGTACAAAGACTGAGAGAAAGTGGGAGTGTGTTGAATAAAAGGGCCAAGGTGGAAGAGAGGGCTAAATTAGGTTTAATTACTCTCTTGTGGCCGTGCCATGGTGCAGACTTGAATATCTGACTTCATTCCTCACCTCTAATCTTCACACTACTCTATGTAGCTTGTGTAGAGAATAATGTGCACAATAAGACTTTATTGGCTTACTTTATGTGTGTAGTGAGGCGGATATAGTTAGGGCGTGGAGGAGGGATGAAGTGGAGGGAGGAAAAACATTTGAGAAGGGAAGAAAAAAGATACAAGAAGGGAGGGAAGACACTGAGAAAGGGACAAAGATTCAAGAGATTGTTGACTCTTATCAGGTGCAATTTCTAGCTGTATACATTGATAAGACTTTTCTATGACCCTGCTCTCCACAGTTTCGTACAAGTATTTATTGATGGGAGCATTGCAGATAAAGTAAAGCATACTGGCGGCAAGAACCTAGTCTTATTCTCCCTCCTCTTCACATGAGTCCTCCTCCTCCCCCCGCCCCCATTCCCCGCCGCCCNATTCCCCGCCGCCCATGACCTGCTTAGATCCTCCCCTGACCGTGCCTGACACAGACGAAGTGGTGTGTGAAGGAGAAAATATTCCCACTTCCCAGGGTTAACTTAACTCGAGATTTACCTGAGCTTTCTCTTACATACATAGATGAGTAAAGCCTTCTACACACATCAGTCTTCTTCATACAGGCCTGGAACAAGAATTCTTGGACGTCATGTGAAGGCCTGGCTGTGTAAAAGTTTGCTAAATAATTTGCAGGATTTATCTTCTATCGTATTGTGCACAGTGGTTCGTTCTACATGTAGGATTATCTTTCATCTTCATGTATTTGGTTATTTTGCATGCCAGCACCGAAGCTTGTGCTGTTTCGCTGTCTAGAATTCTGGGTCTGTTTACATGAGGAAGAGTTCAGTGGCGCTCAGTATAACTCCCGCCTAAGCCATGTTATAATAAAATGAGAGAGAGTGAATTAGTGAAAGAGAATGCTTTTGTATGTTTATTATATTTATGTAATTTATGTTGTGTGATTGGATCTTGGTCTAAACAAAATAAACTTCAACATGTTAAATGGCACGGACAAGGAGGTAATTCTGCATGGAATCCATTTCATTATTCATTTTAAGCAAAGGTGCTAAGGTATTGAAGGCCTGCTTGACAAAATGTCGCATCTACTACATAGTGTAGATCTACAGTTACGTTGAGGTTGGTTCCAGTCACAAATGAACAAACCGTATTTTCTCTGTTTAATAGAATACTTTATACAGTCTTTCCTCAGGGCAAAAAAAAAAAAGTTTGACAATATAGTCTAGTCTCTTTCCTTTTTTTTTAAAACGTTTATTATTAAATTTAGTCAACATATAACAACGGACGGGAACAATGCTGAAACAATAGCAATAATCAACAAGTTATGATCATTCTTCTCAGTAGTGATGATGATAATGATGATGATTATGATGGTTACAGTGATGAAAATAAATATCCTAATGCCCATAGTGATAATAATGAGCTCAATGATGTGCAGGAATTAAAACCTAAGGGTAAAGACCTATAAAGTCTAGTCTCGTTATTATTCCTATTATTCCTCTTGTTGACTTAGAATGTAACTGTTGACTAAAGTGACTGTGGTAGATTATGTATCAGTTCTGTTGCAATGTGATACCATTCATCACAAACGTGAAGTACGCCTGTACAGTAGTACAGTGTACAATACAAGTACGTGGTACAACTCAACGCTAACCAGCCTTTCCCCTTCTCTACTTTCAGGTTCATTAGAGCGTTAAAAATGTGAGATCGGGTTAGTACAGTCAGCAGTAATTCTACAAGAAAGCGTCTTACACTACAGTATTGTGGGCTACATATCCATTGTCGTTGTTGTAAAGGTCTCAACAAGTGTTTGGAAAAATCACTGCACTACGTTACAAACTCAGTGTGCTGGTACAGCAAGGCGTCTATAGAAAACAGCACGACTCGTAAAATAAGGAGGAAATACAGCAGACACGTAAAGAAACAAGCAAACCAGCTAACGCAATAACCAGCACGTGAGCATAAGCATGTCTTGGGAAGACCTCATCTCGCACATGCTCAGCACCACCAGCAAGGTGGACAAGATAGCTGTGTTCGACTGTAAAGGTCGGCCTGTGGCCGCGACTGAGAATACAGAGGTGAGTTGAGGACATAGTAAGTGTGAGGTTATAATTGACAGTGGTCTGTCTGAGATGTTGTGATAAGTGGGGTTGTTTTAATATTGCTAGCGTTTACCATTATCAATAATATGGTAATTGTTATTGGTGTTGCTGTTGAAGTGGTGGTGGTGGTGGTGGTGATGGTGAGGGAGGAGTTGTTTCAATGTCAGTGTCGTTATGAATCACCAGCTTTGTTGTTTTTTGTTGTTGTTGTGAAAGAGGTGGTAATGGAGGTGGTGGTGATGTGGTGATAAGGTGGTGGTGATGTGGTGATAAGGTGGTAGTGATATGGTGATAAGATGGTAGTGATGTGGTGATAAGGTGGTGTTGATGTGGTGATAAGGTGGTGGTGATGTGGTGATAAGGTGGTGGTGATGTGGTGGTGATAAGGTGGTGGTGATGTGGTGATAAGGTGGTGGTGATGTGGTGATAAGGTGGTGATGGTGATGGCAGTGATGCTGAAGGTGATATGATAATGGTATGATGATAGTAATGATAGTGGTGATGTGGTCACGGTGGTGATGTGGTGGTGGTGGTGGTGGTGGGGGTGGTGGTGATGACGGTGATGATGTAGTGATGGTGATAGTAGTGGTAGTGACTGGGATGTTGATGATGATCATGATAATGACAGAGCTGTTTCAGTGTCACTGTCGTTTAAAATGAACTTCTGTTGTTGCTATGGAAGTAATGACGACATGGCGCTCGTGGTTAGATGCAATGCAAATGACTGACATTATATCTAACAGTAGACGCGGTCTCTTTTATTGGCGAGCAGCAGTAGGTTTGAGCATTACCATGCCACAAAAGGCTGAGCCCATATTTTGTGTCTCTCAAACCTCAGATCTCGCAGACAGAAGGACAAGCTCTTATCAACTGTTTGAATGACCCGGCCAAATCTATGACCAAACTACACATAGACAACGATGTTTTCCTATGTATACCGGTAAGAATATCTGTATGTCATCCCCATCCTTGCACACATACTTACAAGCGTTGATACAAAAGCCTCATTCCACCATGAAAACTTGCTATGTGTAAAGACACATTGTATTGTTCATATTATTGTGAGCCCGATCTGATAATTTCTTGAAACTGAAACATTATTATTATCTAGGGAAGTATGTCACCAGACATTTTACCCAATTACTGTGAAAGATCAATTTTGAGAAAAAATGTCTCAAAAAACCTACACTAGAAAATTTCCTGTTCCTACAGGGAATCGAACCCAGGGTCTCTCAGCTTGCAAGTCTGAACGTGTTATCACTGCAGGGGAGAAGAAATATGATATCTCTCAAGTGTTCTTTTTGTTTTTGCAAATATCATTCTCTTTACTGCCATTGAAGATTCTGCATAAACAGGACGGCATATCATATACTAATTTGCATACTTGGATCAGGCACTTTTCTGTAGACTACCAGCAAAATGTTATCAGTGGAAAGTGACATGAGGAAGTCTCCTAGAAAATCCATCATGGACGCACTTGCAAAGTACGGCCCTAAAGCCACTATAGATTGTGAGATGTTTTATATAGTTAAATGACATTTATTATAACACATTTTTTTTAATGAAACAAAGATAGATAAGAAGTACTTAATTCCTTTTTTTTGTGCTTTTTTTTTTGTTTTGTTTTGTTTAATTCACCTCTGTTCATTGGGCAGGTATGGGTCAGAAGTCCATCCCATGTCTGTCCTTACAATAACAATCGAAAACTCGCGCCTGAATATGGACATACATGAGGTTTCACCGCCAGTCCAGTCATGATACTCAGGAGTGATCTGTCTTAATTCATTCATTGTGTATCTTAATAGTTGAATTAGAATACACATAGACATACAAAGATAATATTACGACCACCCTCGATCATATAGATTAATTATACACATCCACCCTTCCTCCTCCCATTTTTCTCGCCTCCATGTCATGCATCCGTGACTTAGTCTATACAATATGGCCCTCACAATACAATTGAATTGCAAATCTGGCACTCTGTCTGAAAAGATTTGGCACCCTTGTATTTGGACACCAGAACAAATATAATGTCTTTTGATAGAATCCCCAGGCCGTGAGTTCCAGAAACGTCACAATTTCTTCCTCATAAGGTTTTCTGTCTTACCAGATCTGGTGATCTCATCAAGTCTATCCGTTTAAGTGAAATGCTAATCCAAAACCTGTGTTCTTATACATGTATATTAGAATTTCGAGTATGCCTTTGGTTCATGGTACTACTATAGATCAGCTTATTATTGAAGTATACCTAATCAGTAATTTCAAGATAAATTCCTGTGATGAACTGATAATTAATACTGTCCCCCCAAGAAAAATGCGGTTGCAAATTATCGCAATTTTCCGCGGTTTTTTTTTTTTTGAGGCTTTGTTGCAATTTTGCAAATGTCCGCAAATTTAGGCATTTTCTGCAAATTTCGTGCAAATTTTGCTGATTTTGGCTAAACAATGCACTTTTTCTGCCCGTGTCGCAGTACTGCGTGAACAGGAACAAAGAAAATGTGTTCCATTACTACATTTTTGCAACATTTCAGTAGTAAACAATGCGGCGTTTGGTAAATATAACGAAGTTACGAAACTATTTTTTGCAACATATTTGCAAATTTTGGTGCAATTTTTACCACTTTTTGCATGCAAATTTTGCATTTCTTAGTGCAAATTCTGGGGGTTAGAAATGCAATTTTCCGGAGAGACAGATAATAGTGAATCCGAGAGAGTAATACCAATATGTATTTATTTAAGTGAGCACTTACCATCGAGGTACCATTGTGTTTTTCCTCAGGGAATAGACAAAACAGTGATTGGCACGAGCGGTCGGAACTCTTCCCGCGTGATTGTGGCACGTGAGGAGGGAGATCACGTGGTCGCCATCTTCGGCGAATCGTCGGGCAAGGGATCGTTCATCTTCGAGCTAAAGCAGAGCCTGTTACTCCGAGCCCAGGGGAAGCTTCTAGGGCAACAGGACCTTCAGCAGCAGAACCTGCTCTTACCGGCAGAGCTCAGAGGCGAGGAAGAGGGCCAGGTCGTTGTTACTGTTAGCAGTGAAGAGGTGTTGGTGGACTTGGCGTGAGAAGGAACTGGTGCGTGAATGAATGAGTGAGGGACTGTGATATACAGTATGTATGGACAGGAGCATGTAACAAAACCTGTGAGCGGCAAGGCTGGCCTTCAGTGACAGACTTTCTCAATCCTCCACCTTCCCCTCTCTTCTCACAATTTCAATCTTCCTTTCTTTCTTTCTCCCATCTCAGTGGATAGGTGTGAGTGAAGTTGGCATGAGAAGGAGCTGGTGCATGAATGAATGAGTGGGGGACTGTATGATACAGATATGTATGAACAGGAGCATATATAATATATATAACAAATCCTGTGGGTATAAAACTGGTCTTCAGCGATATGCCTTTTAAAATTAACTTTTAAAATTAAACGTCCCTTCTCCGCTACCCAATCTCAGTCTTTCTTTATATCTTTTGTTCCTCCTTCCATCTCACCCCCCTCTCTCTCTCTCTCTCTCTCTCTCTCNTCTCTCTCTCTCTCCCTCTCTCTCTCTCTCTCTCTCTCTCTCTCTCTCTCTCTCTCAATCTCTCTCTATCTCCATTTATGCCCCGCTTATCTTGTTTGTGTAAGTAAGCCTGCATCCCAGTCAGTCTCCTCAATAGATGCCATGTCTGTATGCGTGAAGAACGCAGAGAATATCATATACTAGGCCATGTATTGGAAGTGAAAGGAACAAAGTCATCATACTGTGGGCAGGTGGTGGATTATAAAAAGTTAAGCATACTCGTTAACAAATAACATAATAGTACAACCTTTTTATTTTTTTTCTGTAGCAGGCCCAGATGAAGCATGTATTTCCCTGGTCTTAGTCGCATTTTAGGTGCATGTAATCATAAGTTCATAATACATCAGCGCAACGATATGAATGGAAGTAGGTAGACCTAAAGTTCTTTCTTACGTAGCGATTCATACGGACTGACCCTAGTTAAAACTTCAAACTTGAAGCTGTCTTGATGAATACATTTTATTCCTATCTCCTTGAAACGCCAGGTATTCCTCAAATACAGGAAACGTCCTTCATCGTCCATCATAGGCCATCGACTCACTCTTTGCAAAAACATGACAAATCTGCTACCCAGTGCAGGTGCGTTTCTTTGTGGGAATTTCAGTGAACCCACATGTTAGATTTAAATAGCAGATAATTTTTAGCCCTTAAATTGTAAGAGATCTTATGATGGTCTCTAAATTGGAAACATTTTATCAAAACATGTTAAATATGCAGCGCGTCACTTCATTACTAATTATCATGTTGAGGTCAACCCATGTCTCTCTGTGTGTAAGTGAAAGAGAATGAGAGAAAGAGAGAGAGGGAGGGGGGAGGAAGAGAGAGAGAGGGAGGGAGGGAGATAGAGGACGGAGAGAGGAGAGGGAGAGGGTAAGAGAAAGAGAAGAATGTGAGTGAGAAACAAAGACATGTAAACAGATTGTGATACAGAAAGGGATGAAAGAATTAGAGAATTTCAGTGAATGAACAATGAGCATCAGATCAGTCTGTGCATCGTACTGTGAGACCTATTACCGCTGCATCGCCTACGACTGGCATACTTTACCTGCAGAACGTAAAGTATGTTGCTTAAAGCGCTGTACTTATCCTTTCTGTAAACATGATCTTAAAATACCTTCATGTGTTCGCACAATCGCTGTAAAGTAGCCAATTTATATCCTACGTGCAATAATTTTTTTCTGTAAATTTCGATTAAATTCCTAAATAAAACCTCTGTATATGTATTGTTTCATTTATAATGTAGTTTTGTGTTGTGCATTAACAGTTCTGGCAATGGATACGTGTATTGCATGTCAATAGGCTGAAAATATGTGGGGATGTTTGCTCTTCAAGAAACCATGTTGCTGCTAACGCTGCTGTTGTCAACATAGCAATGGATACGTGTATTGCATGTCAATAGGCTGGAAATATGTGGGGATGTTTGCTCTTCAAGAAGCCATGTTGCTGCTAACGCTGCTGTTGTCAACATAGCTCATTCCCTCTCAATACCATCAAGTGAAACGTCGCCTTGATTGCTACTGTGATCATAATGCTTATCATCACCAACAACTACAAAAACTTCAACATAACAATGATGACAAGAAAAATTTCAGCAGTAACAGCAAAAACGACGACAATAAAAACAGCAGCAGCAGCAGTAACAACAACGATGACAACAACAACAACAACAACAACAACATCACCACCATCATCATCACTCTATCTTCAAATCTTCGTTGCTGCTCTTCCTATCTCCTATCGTTACTGTCTCATCGTTGTCGTCTCTATCTCCTTACCATCAATATACTCGAGTTCACGTTACCAGCCACCATAAGAAAACAACAACAAAAGCAGCAGCAGCAGCAGCAGCAGCAGCAGCAACAGCAACAGCAGCAGCAGCACCAGCAACAACAACAACAACAACAACAACAACAACAACAACAACAGCAACAACAGTTAAGTAAAGAATGGCCAACACGGTGACACTGTTATCCTGTTTAATACTTTGCATAGCATAGCCCATTTGGGTGGATCAATAATGAATCGACAATATAATATATACAATGGAGCACGGATAATGCGTACACCTTGGGGCCAACCAAAAGTGTTCGTAATAACAGACATACATATTAACCATACATACCCCTAGAGAAGAACAATCGGGACGAAAATATACTGTACTCAGTATCTGTGTATACGTTCTAATCGTGTCCGCATTAAATGTGCTCCACTGTACATGTCACTTAGGATTGTTATCTATAATGCTCCAGTAATGAAAAAAAACAAAAAACAAATGAGACTGTTGAATGGAGGTTTGCCAAGATTGGCTGAGGAAAGGACAGTACTTTGTCACAAGAACTGCATAAGAACGCCATAGCTGGGTACAAAGATGACTTTGTGTTTCATGAAGAGTTGAATATTCTATGTGAACAATTTCAGAGAAAACTGAAACAACGTATTTATCAACCTACATCTTTTTCTTGAAAAAAAGTTAATAGCGGTGATGTTACTTCACTAGCTCCAGAGTGTTCCAGCACACCACCTGTTCTTCTTTAGCTGTAAGGAAATGCTAGAGATTAACAGAAGAGAAATACGTTGTTGATGTTGTTTTGAGAATGTCGAATAAGATATAGTGCTCTCTAGCCTCGTACTTAACTCAGTTGTTAAGATGTATTTCAAAAATGAATGCACTTTCTAGAGAATATATAAGATGTTGTTTCCATCATTAGAAATGCGTCAATATCATTGAAACTAACGTTAATTAATTAATATCCCTTTGCCCTGAAAAGGTTATCTGAAATAATGAAATCAGTTATGTTGAGGGACGTAACGTATAAACGCTCGTATCTTCTTCACAAACCTCTCTGGCATAGTCTATATAGTGATTAACGCCAACCATTCAGATACCGGTATCAAAGAAGATTTACATTAATTACTGAAATTACTGCATCATCACACCGGACAGCTGCTGCATCGTAGAGTAAGGCACGGAAGACAACAGGATGATACTGACAGGCGTAAGGGAGATAATACAAACAGTACAAAATGCACTACTGTAGTTTCTAATATCAGCTCCCNTGAAGTCTCTCTTTCTTTACCACTGTCGCCTTCTCTCTCTCTTTCTCTCTATCTATATCTCTCTATGCCTCTCCCTGCCTCTGTCTCAGCATGTCTCTCGTCTCTCTCTCTCTCTCTCTCTCTCTATCTCACTCACTCACTCGCTCACCCACTCACTCACTCACTCACTCACTCACTCACTCACTCACTCACTCACTCTCACACACACACACACACACACACACACACACACACACACACACACTCACATACATACATACATACATACATACATACATACATACATACATACATACATACATACATACATACATACATACATACATACATACTGACACAGGTTTATACTTTATCCATCATGCTCTGGACTATGTTTTCTCTAATACGGACTGTGACATCTTTTTAAGCCATCCTGACTGGAAGTAATGATAATGTTAAAAACCAACACACACGATGTACAACAGATACTGCTGCATCATCAGTAGATCAACAAGTCAGTCATCTCTCCATCCAAAGCACCATGTCCGGCCACCTATCCCATTGACTGACATCCAACACAGTAACGCCCCTATCGTAAGCCACGCCTCCTTTCACATCCACCCCCATTTTCGTGGTAGGGATGAAGCCTTTTGCCATCAGAAACCTGATCATAAATGGTGCGGCGGACTCCTGGTCTTTTCTGGGACTTAACTGGTAGAGCCACTCCATAAAAACGTATCGCACGTGAACTGTCTCAAAAAATTTCTGGCCACACTCCAAAACACGAGATTCCGAGCCCTCCACGTCCATTTTGAGGAAGACGCTGGGCGCCTGAATCAGAGGGAGGAGATCGTCCAGGCAGATAGAGTCCACCAGAATGAGCTGCTGGGATTCTCTTTGGGAGTCCAGCAGAGGAGAGTCTGCATTCAGGACTTCAGTGCCGCCAATGTTGCCGTCAGGTTTGACGTAAACCCCGAGCTGGGATGTGCGGTCGTTGTACACGGCGTTGTGAAGGATCGTGACAAGCTGAGAGATGCTATATGTTTTGGTCATATTGTTTTTGCCGCTACTGTTGTTGCCTTTGACATCGTCATGCCTGCTGATGTTGCTGCTCTTACTTCTTTTATTGTCGGTTCTGATTTCGTTTGTGGCATACTTTTTCATAACAGTCGCGCTGGGATGTGCGTTGCTGTCAGCATTTGATTCTTTTGCATCGAAGTAGGCATCTTTGCTATCATAGTTTTGGCCCAGCTGTCCAACTTGTTGAAGTCTCCTTCCAAATTTAGACCTAGACTTTCTCCTTGAGCCTGGCTTTCCCCGAGTCTGACGTTTGCGATTAAAACTGTCTTGAAAGTTATCTTCGGGGAGTCTATGTTTTCTGTCATTCGCAAAGATGTCTTTCATATCAAAACCAAGATCATCTAAAAGATTATCAAGATTGTCGTCGCCTGGTTGATTCTCCTTAATCTGAGCACGCTGTGGATCAGGAGCCTCAGTTTGTGTTTGTTCTGGTGTTTCAGTGGTTGCTCGTCGATCTTTGGCAGCCACGATGTTTTCCTTCGTTCTGGGTGGATACATTTCTTTCACGTTCATTCTGACGACATATGCATTGTTTTCTATATCATTGAGGGTGAGTGACGTTCTCAGCAGGTCTAAGTTGCTAGGCAACACATCCACAGCAACAACATGTCTGCCCATGCCAGCAGCAAACAACGTGAACGCGCCAAGGTTACAACCGAGATCTACAAGCTGCATATCTGGATAAGCCTGAAATGAAAAGACAATTCCAGCAAGGTGGTAAAGGTAGTCTGCAACGAGATAACTTTTAAAATGTGTTATCTGTGTCTTTACTTTAGGCGAGGTTGCGAACACTGTTCATTATAACTCCAAAGCGATTTTCATCGCCAATTTTATGTGTTCATGTCTGTTCCTAGTTGAAGATCTCCCCCCAAATTCCATCCTCCACAAGCTCTTCTCTATAACATCACTAGTGCATTGAATTTTACCACCACCACTAACCCATAAACCATTCCTTTTAATTATCGCGTACTGTTGTTGTTGTTCTTCTGTTACCCCTTCCGCCCCCCCCCNCCCCCCCCCCCCCCCCCCACTTTCCTTGGTCACTCTCCGTCTCGTGTACATACCGATTCACACCATCGACATTCGAAATCACATTTCACTCAGCAACAACCTCTACAGCTTTGTCTCACCATAAATAGTCAGGGTTTGATTAACATGGTGTGAGGCTGTGGGAGAAACAAATTCCGCAGGGTAATTCTTTGACGCAAAATTATGACACATGACATCGGCCCACGGATCCGTTGAAAGACGCAGGACCACTTGGTCCTTGAGTGGAGACCCGGGGGCAAATTCTCCCACTGCCTCATGGTTAATCCGACCCTGGGAACAGTGACAGCTAAACTAAACTCACCAGCAGGGCCCATTCCATGTCGCTGATTTTGTCGATCTCCCAGTGTCCCACATCCCGCAGAAACATGGATATCACCCTGTCTACTTCTGGCGGATGGATACAGATTTTGGGGGATTTCATCTCAGGGGGTCCAACGAAATCCACACATTCTGGCGTTTGTGCAGAGTTGAAGCTGGCGGTGTTGTTTTTGGCTGGTGGTTGTTTATGCAGTGGTAGTAATGTCTTGGACGGCAATGCTGTGGGTCCCTTATTGGATAATGGAATGTTATGTGGACTAGGCTGAGGTGCTTGATGGCTGGTCCCATTGATTCTGGTCTGATTATTTGCAAGATTCGCTGCTCTTAGTGGATACAGATGACTTGGAAGACGAGATATTGTGGACGGCAGGATTTTTAATTTCGCAGTAGGACGTTCTAACATCTCGTCCAACTCTTTTCGACCACGTTTCAGTTTTTGGAGAGATTCATCGATTTCTGATAAAGTTTCATTGTAGATGTGAAACATTCTAATCACTCCTCTTGCATGAGGGTCGATGACAGCAGGTACGTGCGTTTTCTTAGGCTTTTCGCTGTTTCTCCTGGGTGAATCTAAGAAATTGTTGGGTAGTAATTCATACTCATATGGAGAACATGAAAGCCAAGAAGGTTTGGGTATATAAATGAAAAGGAAGAATGCCAAAGTTACTGCAACGGTCCAGAACAGACCTCTCTTTCTGGACATCAGCATCTTCCATTTGTGGTGACATAAAGCTCGCCAGAACTCATTTAGTTTGGGCTGCCTGGCACGCCTCTGGGTGCATTCTGAAGAGAATGTTTTCATTTATGTGTTGAATCAAGCTCCCTTCCATGCCGATCGCAATGCATTACTGTTAATTCCATTCTGCCCAAGCAAGCAGTTACAATATCTTTCCAATACTTCGTCTGCCCATCGACAGCTAGATTACATCAAACACAATGTTCTCGTGCCAAAATCCTGTCTTCTGTCACGTGATCGAAAAGCCAGGCTGAATCAGACTTAATCCGTTTTGATAACAAAGACAGACTGGTGACAACAGGGTCATGCAGATGGCACACATCTAATCAGCAGGCCTGTCTAAACACTAAACAGCAACATTATCAACAAGAAGAAAAAGCACAATGGTTGACTATATGTCACATCAGCTTTCACATCCCTTAGGCTTAATGGAAGCATGAGCCGTTAGTTATCAGTATCAGTCCAGAGGGCCATCTTGTGTTATTGAAACATCCTGGTATGTTCTTCTGTTTTCTTCCCAGCTGTGTCATCTACTCCTGTGTGTAGCATGCTCAGTGACCCGTGTCTCCTGCGAATACAGGTTGAGGACGCACAGATTATAACATTACCCCTCAAGGTGCAGTGAGTCTTGCATTTTAAATTGGGCTGTCACGTCTCCGAAACATAAAGTAAAGCTTCATATTAATTCAGGCCCCGTCATTGGTCCTTTCTCACCTTATCAGCCGTCCTCTTTCGGCGGACGAACACACTATTAAGAAGTGCATATATTTACAATGCAAACAGCAAATGCACGAGAGCGAAACTGTTGTTTCTGTACATAAACATTAGCACCAGGTAGGTCAAGCCTGATCCCTGCTCCATTTACTTAATTAGTTCTGTCATGGGAACACGCTCTCTGTAATGTGTCTCTCTCTTTTTTCACAAGGCTTTTTTGGGGCAGCCGGCGCAGAGCATGTGGGGTGTATGTGTGTGTGT
>JAWQUT010000039.1:222749-261051 GCA_033807755.1 Ellobium chinense | reverse complement strand
GGGGGGGTTGGGGTGGGGTGGGGGTGTCTGTGGCTGTGTTTCTGGTTTCCTGGGCTAATAATGAAATTATGGAACGTGTAGGCCTATTTGGATTTGACATTATTTTGGACTTCCCTTCTTTTTTGGCTGGAGGTAAGGTTAGGCCAAGATTCTTTTGTGCAGAAAAACTCAATACACCACATGCCGGTGTGCAAGGTTAGATTTATAAGAATTTTTACTAATAATATTTTATTAGTTCACAACACAGTGATAAACAATCCAGGAAAAGAATTATAAATACTTGCTCAAAATCAGAATGTTCATGCACTAATTTACAAGCGACATTTAATGTGGCTCCGTCGGTCCATGTTTCAAATTATAATTCGGCATGTCATCTTTTAATACCTGGCCACAATGGTTTGTTTGGAATGTTGTCATGTCACAACGCAACCACGCTCGTACAACACGCTCAGTGGAACACGTTTAACAACTTGGCGAGAATCCAAAAGTGGACCTTCAGCGTGGTGGCTGTGTACATATTTCGGAATCAGACAGAGAGTACCAGATTCGACCTAAAATTTAATTTAGATACGGTAAATGTGAAAAGAGTTCCAGAGCTCTATTTTTCTAACGTTCTACTCTAGTCTACTAAGTAAGGGGATAAGCTCGATATCCCGATAAGCGCTACACATCAGATATCAGGCATCTAGGCTAGACTAGGGTTATTCTTTGGTACACTAGTTTCACGGAATCAGCCACAGATTATGTCTACTACTACAGCCCCAGCTGCTATGTCAACTGCACCACCAACACCTCCTACCAAGACAGAATGTCGGAATCATTCATCGCACATGGATGATCCCTTTGATCCTCGTGAAAAAGATGATCCGTCTGTTGAAAATGTCAGCAATTTGAGGATATCACGTGGAGAGAGACCAGAGGCAACAATAGATTGGGACAGATTAGAAACATTATATGTGCTAGATGAGATGGAGAATAAGATTCGCTTCACTGATATTTTCAAGAAACAGAAAACCATTATAATATTTGTCAGAGTAAGTAGTACTAGGAGGAATTCTGAATGAGACTCACATCTGATACTCAAATTGCAATGAGCATTAGAGTTTGGGCTGAGGCTGGGGTTAGGATTGTCTTAGTATTTATAAGATCAAGATAGAGATGTGAATCTCATATTTAGAATTCCTTCTGTGATATCAGATGGATTTCATTAACGATCTTGGTGATAATTAGGTCAGCTTTTCTAATTTGTATTTGCGTAACTTTTCTGTAAAGTATGAATTGAGAGGTTAGGAAACTATTTGGTCCTTGTTAAGAAGTATGGTCCTGACTTACAGTTTCATATTTGCATAAATATATTTCTTTAGTATTTACAAATCTAAGTATTGATGAGATCTTTTGTTTAAAAGTACTGTGAGAAATCAAATTGACAATATATGATTTTTCCAGTAAGGATATTAATCTATCTTTTTCTTGTGCAAATCAAACTGACCAGACAAGAATATGGATGGGGGAATGCTGAGTGGAGACTTTCAATGCTATTTCACTGCAGTAAAAAGACTTGATACTAATAGTAATAATGCTACACATTTGCGAAACTTCAAAGCATCCAATTTCAGACAAAGCCTTTCTAGCAGAATGCAAAGTAAACTGACACACTGTAGGCTGGATTGGCTCATAAAGATCACTGTCATGGTTGTTTCTCTGTAATAAATTGTCCATTTTTGGCAAATGCTGGAATAGTCAGTATTGTTTCAAGAAATTCAAATGAAAACATTGAAACATTAATCTGGGATCAAACTTGTTAACCAATACTGTAAGCCGTTCAGAGCTGGACATGGTCAAGCCAAGCTCGTAAAAAAACTCAATATTATAATACTAAGAGCATGACTAATTACATGTCCACAGTGATATTTATTAGTTGATATATATACTATTAAAAAATGGATAGCACTTTCATCAGTGGTTACAAATACATGCATTGTTGTAGCAATCTCTAAAATGCAAACCCATCCCTGTTGTTTCAGTCTGCCAATTCTCAACATATAAATAGCATCAAGAGCTTATATTCAGAATGGGCCCTTTTTTATTTGGATTTTACTGATTGCAGTTGGTTTTCCTATCAGTCTAAAACAAGGTTAATAGTTTGATGTTCCTGTAACTGCATTCCACAATATTTTAGACTTCTGCCCTCATACAAACATGAGAATACGATCATGCAGGTGTTGCAGTAATTAGATCCTCACAAAAAGCAATTTTGAGAAAATAAGATTCTAGCAAGAAAGGAAAAAAAAAACCAATAGCAACAAACCACCTCTGTAGTATACAAGAATTTTAATCATATTGCTTGAGGCAGCATTCATTTGCTTACACATTTAGCCAACTATACATATTTCTTGTAGACCTAGTTATGCAGGGATTTCTTCAAAACACTGAGATTGAAAATAGTCCAGTCACTATAATCCAAGCTTTGCCAGTTTCATAGTTATTAGAAATGAGTTGATCACATACATCAACATGCACACTGACAAGTTAATCTTCCTTTTATCGTTTTCAGCATTTCCTTGATTTCATCTCTAAAGAATATGTGGAAGGTATGTTAAAAGTGTTATGTCTTTCACTGCTTGTTTATATAAATTGCTTGATTGATTGTTGATTCTTCCACTTGTTGCAATTCCATTATGTTTCTCGAACCTTGAAATAACATAAAATGATAAACTATCAGAAATCATGCCATTACATGTACTTGTCATAAGTTAGTGTACAACTTGAGATGTGGAATGAAATTGCAGTTAGTGTAATGTAAGTTAGTTTATAAAAGCATGCTCAGCAATGTTGCAGAACTGTAATTGATGAATTTTGAAAACTAGTAGGGCAAAAATACCCCCGTCTCTCCCATAAGAGAAGTTTGTGAATGGTCTTTACAATATATGAGTATTTACTGAGCACAGTAATTTCAATACCTATGAGATGTTTAAGTGTTTATTTTTTTTGCCTGTTTGTATTCACAGATATAGCAATCATTCCTCTTGAATACCTTCAGGTAATGTTTGATAGCTGTCCAAGAGATTTGGAGAGATATGAAAACAATGAGAGGGATGCTGTTTAAGGAATGGAAGAGGAGAGGCACAGTTGCTGTATGTTGATGGGTTGCATACTTATGTGAACAAAAATAAGCATTGCTGATGGAGAGGGAGGGAAAGACAATGAGAAAGAAAGAAAGAGTTTGTGAGAGAAAGAGGGAAAAAGACAGAGAGAGTCTTTCAACACTTGACTTTTTTTAACATGGTTTTTTTTTTAAATTTTAGAATGTTGATGTAAAATTTATAGTAGAGAGAGACAGAAAGAGTCTTTCAAAGTTTGACTAGTTTTTGGCATGTTTTGTCTCATTTCAGAATGCTGATGTGAGACTTGTTGTAATAGGACCTGCTCTAAGCAAATTCATAAAGGTAAAACTTTGTATTCAGTCTCATCGACCAGGTTTTTTGTTTAGTACAGGATTTTAATAACCTTCACTGCATCATGTTTTATTTGATGTCTAAGTATGTATGATGGATACAGGAATGGTATTTCTAGAACATATCTGTATGACTAAGAGCTATTTGTAGCAAAGCTTAAAGATGAATATGTAACACAGAGGTAAATTACGCTTCATGGCAAAAGGTCTACAGGCTGTTAAAGTTAAAGAAAGCAGAATATGACAGGTGGACCGTTTCTATGCACATGTCCCAAGACCAGCTTCATGTTTTAATTTCAACTATAGATTCATCTACAGACATTTCTAACTATGCAATTTCAGTAAATTAAAATTACCCTCAAAGAAAGAAAAATGATATTCCTTGTAATGGGAAAAGGAGCAATACTTTGTATTAAATTACAAGTAAAATTTTGAAACTGACAGTTTGTTTTTCTATCCCAAGAATACTTGGAATTTTTGTCTTCGGGGTTTAATCAGCTTGAGCAACAGTTGCTGAAGTTACTGGCAAAGGAGGGAAATGATCATGAATTTAAGACATATTCAGAAAACTTCCCTTCTACTTCAGTAACTGAAAAAAATTGCTGTCAGACAACTAAATTTTTTACAAAACAAATTAATGTGCTATTCACAGATAATGTAGATCATGAGTGGCAGATTGATAACGAAAATCTTATGAATACATGGGCAGGGGATGCATCAAGTGACAGACGCAATTGGTCATGCAAATAAATGAAAATGACTGAAATGAGTGAGTGAATCTTTTGCTTCAGTCTCCTAAGCTTACTAAAAGCACCAGAAAATTGATTTCTCTTCAAGCAAATTTCTCAGCTTTGAAAGTAAAAATGATAGTAGCTTTGGAGTATCATATCTACAAATGCTTATTTGACAGTTTTCTTTTTTGTTCATTCTAGCCTTTCAAGACCCTAACTGGCCTCATTCATACACTTTATGTTGATCCTGACAGAGAAGTGTACAAAGCACTGGGGTGCTTAGAGAAAATGGCTGCTGGTGAATTGTCAAGTAAGTTTCAGTGCAAAGAGAAATTCGTGAATACTTTGCTTATCAGCTCTTAACCTTGCTGTTTATAATCCCCAGCTATTTTCACTTCAAACGCACTAAATTGCAAGTAATTTTTAAAAGTTCAGCTTGGGGTTGAGGTAGTTTTCTGCAAATCCACGGACAGGAAGCAGTCTTGTAGATGCAGAAATCACAAATAAGCCAATCCCCAAACTCCGCACCAGATTGATCTAGAGTAGGAAAACCATTTATTTTGGTGTCATAGCTGAGCCAAACCATTTTCTTTAATCTATATAAAGAAGTAAGAAATTGATAACAGGATGATCATTGCTCTCAATAACAGACTTTTGATTGTGTAAGGAGAGCATGAAGTTGATATAAAAACAGCCTAATAAAACAGAAGAAAATGTATTATCAGATTCCAAACATCATTGTCTTGCACCACAGTAAGTTGTTGGTATCAAACACTGAATGTATACAGAACAAGAGATACAGGAGCTGTGATTTAAATACAGTAAATATCATGGTAGGTGTGTTATTCCAAAATTAACTTTGCGAGGGACCAATGCTCGATAAGAAATTAAAGACTGATATCTGTTAAGCATTTCTTACCTACACTCAAGGTGATGACATAGCAAACAAAAAATAGAGGGTATCATGTGAGTGACAGCATAGTAACTTCATGAATAACAAATCTGTGATTATTAATTGCAGTTGGGATAAAAAAAGCACTTTTCAGGGTTTGCTAAGCTGACTGTACGTACGGTTTTCAAAAAGATAGAGGATTTACATAATTTGAGAGACTAGTTTGCAGTATGTTTCACATGATCTCATAAAATCTTTTCTGTTGTCTAGGCAGCAAACACATCAAGTCTGGAGTCATTTCGGGTATAGCTAGCAGTGTATGGAGAGCTATGAGGCAATCAAGAAGAGAGTTTCAAGGGGACCCCAAGCAGCAAGGAGGTGCCTTTATATTTGGACCAGGTAAGATGGCACGATCAGTAAATGCCAAAAAAAAATGGTACAGGAGAAGAATGTTTTGCAGATGCAATTGTCAGAGTGCTGCCAGACATTTGGTCTTGCAAGAATTTACGTTGCACAGGACCAAATCAGTTTTTGTGTGACCAGAAAGATAGGACAGACCGACATCAATTTCAAACACTGTGGATTATAAAGTAGAATTAAGGTAGACTTTGACAGTGCAAACTAATCATAAAATTTATTGAGCACACATTTTGATCTCATGTCAGGCTGCAAGACATTAGGTCCGACACTTCATAATAGCATCTTGTTGGACTGGGCCATTTCTCATCAGTCAGGACTGGCAGCCTGGCAGTTGTTGACATGTCTGATCTTGTACTCTGTATTGTTTATTTGTGAGTGATGACTGAATGCATGAAAAGCAAAGATTTACAGTGAAACTCGGTTATAATAACATGTGATGTTCTGATACAAATGTGTCGTTATTTCCGAGGTCTCGCGATTCCAGCAGTGAGGGAATAAGAAAAGGAAAGGCTAATGAAGAGGGTAAATAACAATGTGAAGAATATAAGCTGATCAAAGAAAGTGTGCATAAGCTGCATCGTGTAGGCGTAGTGATCAACGGTGTGAGTCTGGTGAAATTACACAACTGAAATGAGGCCAGTTGGCTGCCAGAAATTCTCTCGCTATTAACGTGGGTTTGATTAACAGCATTCGTTATTAAAGTAATTTAGTGTACAGAGCAAGAAAAACAGGGATTAAAGATATTGTCATTATTGCCGAGATGTCTTTATTACCAATGTCGTTAAACATGATGGTCCACTGTATTACTTTGAGATTCAGTGTAGGAACACTTTTTCTTCCACTTCAACTGTGTCCTTCTGGATGATGTATCCTTTCTGACAGTTTTTTATGCTCCTCTCTCCTGTGCCAGCTGCCCTGCTGGGTTTGTGTTCTTGTGTTATAATAACTTCCTGCCTGCTTTTTTTTACCAATACCAGTTTCATTTCAGAATTTCTTTGCATCTACATTCATGTAGTACAATAAAAATAGTGGAATGTAGCAATATTGAATATCTCTGGTAATTCCAACCTATGACATCATGTGAAATGGAACTGAGCAGCAAAATAACATTGAACTGAAACTCTTTAAGATGAACCTAGACTTCACCACCAAGTTTGAGAGCCTTTTGTTATTACCTGTATCTTCAATTGTCAATGCATGACTTATTTGTTTGCTGGCTTGATTCACAGGTAACGTTTGCCACTTCAACCACATAGACCAGAGTAGCACAGACCACTGCCAGCTCAATGACCTCCTTACTAAGGCTGGTATCACCAATGTCAGTTTTCCCAAGGACCCAAGAGTTCAGCAGATTTAAGGGCACGTGTGGCAGAACTAGATTATTTTCATTAATAAAGGGAACTTTTGTCATTTTGGGGTGAAAAATGGGTCACATAGGGCCAGGAAGGAAGATAAACGGGGGTGTTTTGTAATTTCCTCCCTCTGTTGCTATGGAAACGCCAATTGCTTGGCCGCCATATTAGAAAATATGCATAACTTTGAACCCTTCGATCTGGAGAACAACAGATGGTAGGATGCTGTTGTTTTTTTTTCCATTTGAAAGATCACTTAACTGAAATAGAATGTCACATGCTTTTTTTGATTTCTTGGATAGATTTTTTAAAATAATTGTTTTTTAAAATGTCATGAAAAAAACATTGAAAATTTTGAGAATTTTCAACTTTAAGAATTTATAAAAGATAAAAAACACAAGATATCGTAAAAACCCTGTGATAATCTCAAAACAAAGGCATGGAGAGTTGTTATGTAAATTGGACCAGAAAAAAGTCAGATCGAAGGGATAGAGTGGTGAAAACTGTGATTTTGAGAAAATTGACGATAAAGATTACCGACAGATGCATTTGAGACAGAGTGACCATTTCCTTTTTCATCAAAATAAACTTTTTGAGACAGGTATCACGAAAATAACTTCAGGAATGGATAAGGACATGTCAGCATTCAAGAAACTGCCCTTAACTAATTTTACACAATTTGACCCACTTTTACCCCTACAGGGTGCCGCACTTGCCCGTAACAGCCCATTCTCTTTCAAGTGCATTCATTTGTTTTTTTTAGTACAGATTAAAACAGAAAAAAGCCACTACCTTGTTCTCCAATAATTATTGAAAACAAACATCTTGTCCTCATCAAAGTAAACTCTGGGTGTCAGTGTTTCTTGATTTTGAAAATTTTGAAACAAATACCAGTTTTTTGATAGTTACTGATAAATAAATACCGGTACAGTATTGTTGAAAATACTTTTTGTATAAATTTGTTTGGGTTATCTCTCATTGTCATTTTGTCGATATGAATTTCTGTGGTAATTTTCTCTTAATGGAGAGCACTANTTGGTAATTCCAACCTATGACATCATGTGAAACGGAACTGAGCAGCAAAATAACATTGAACTGAAACTCTTTAAGATGAACTTAGACTTCACCACCAAGTTTGAGAGCCTTTTGTTATTACCTGTATCTTCAATTGTCAATGCATGACTTATTTGTTTGCTGGCTTGATTCACAGGTAACGTGTGCCACTTCAACCACATAGACCAGAGTAGCACAGACCACTGCCAGCTCAATGACCTCCTCACTAAGGCTGGTATCACCAATGTCAGTTTTCCCAAGGACCCAAGAGTTCAGCAGATTTAAGGGCACGTGTGGCAGAACTATATTATTTTCATTAATAAAGGGAACTGTTGTCATTTTGGGGTGAAAAATGGGTCACATAGGGCCAGGAAGGAACATAAACGGGGGTGTTTCGTAATTTCCTCCCTCTGTTGCTATGGAAACGCCAATTGCTTGGCTGACATAATGATATTAGAAAATATGCATAACTTTTGCATAACTTTGAACCCTTCGATCTGGAGATCAAGAGATGGTAGGATGCTGGGTTTTTTTTTCCATTTGAAAGATCACTTTATTTAAAATAGAATGTCACACGCTTTTTTTATTTCTTGGATAGATTTTTTTAAATAATTGTTTTTAAAAATGTCATGAAAAAAACATTGAAAATTTTGAGAATTTTCAACTTTAAGAAGTCATAAAGATATCGAAAAAACCCTGTGATAATATCAAAACAGAGGCATGGAGAGTTGTTATGCAAATTGTTATGTAACTTGGACCAGGAAAAAAGTCAGATCGAAGGGATAGGGTGACGAAAACTGTGATTTTGAGATAATTGACGATAAAGATTACCAACGGATGCATTTGAGCCAGGGTGACCATTTCCTTTTTCATCAAAATAAACTTTTTGAGACAGGTATCATGACAATAACTTCAGGAATCGATAAAGGACATGTCGCCATTCAAGAAACTGCCCTTAACTCATTTTACACAATTTGACCCAATTTTACCCCTACAAGGAGCCACACTTGTCCTTACCAGTCCATTCTCTTTCAAGTGCATTCATTTGGTTTTTTTAGTACAGATTAAAACAGAAAACAGCCACTACATTGTTCTCCAATAATTATTGAAAACAAACATCTTATCCTCATCAAAGTAAACTCTGGGTGTCAGTGTTTCTTGATTTTGAAAATTTTTGAAACAAATACCAGTTTTTTGATAGTTACTGATAAATAAATACAGTATTGTTGAAAATACTTTTTGTATAAATTTGTTTGGGTTATCTCCCATTGTCATTTTGTCGATATGAATTTCTGTGGTAATTTTCTCTTACTGGAGAGCACTGTTTTTGTGTTTTGCTGCATTGTTTGAAATCAAGAGAAAGTGTCATCAGTTAGTTTTTGAGCAATTGTGATGAGAAAATGTCACAATAGACATCAAATTAAACAGAATAAATTTGAAATTACAAAAAGCAGTGTTTAAGTCAAGTAAATCTGGTCATTGACAAACAAAAGCTAAAAATCACATTGTTGTGTTCAGAATGTATGCTCTTTTCTTGTGGTAGAAAAAACCTGTAGTGGGCTCTGAAGATAGAAAGGTGTCAGTGTGCAATACATAGTCATAATTTCTGTGAAATTTGAATGGATTCTTAGAGGGGAAGAAGAAAGAGACTAAAAGTAGATAACCTGGTAGATGTGATGTCCTGTAAGTGTGAACTTGGTCTTTTGATTGTCATCCTCATCTTTATTCCCGGTTCATGTGAAATGTGATTTTCATTGCAATCACAATGTTGTGAAAGGATTTCCATAGTTGATGTATGATTTTGCAAGTGAGAGTTAGATGCCAGCTTGTAGGCTGACAGACTGAAGAGATACAGGTCACATAAAACCAAATGAATGAGGGTCATGTGTTTCAGATAGGTCACATAATCCTTATGAATTTGATGGCTGTGCGGGTGAAAATATACCGACCCGTAACACAAATTCCTCATTGTAATGCACTGGGGCAAGGGGTGATCATATTCCCAATCGAGCTTTCTCAAATATGGGTAATGTGAAAAAATTCATTAAATCACACCCTGAAATACAGATTTGAATATTTCTTTTATCTGCTTCTTGTAAATAAATGTATGTAAATTTGTATTGCTTCAGCACTGTTAATTCCTTTATTATAGGCTTTTATATGATGATGACCATTTGCAATTAAGCTGTTCTAAATGTAATTTTCATGGCATTCCATGGTAATTTTCGTGTTGTGCACAAGAAGCAGTTATTTGTACCCTTGTGGTGTATAAGAGTGTTTGGAGTTGGAAGGGTCAGTTCATAATGCCCGGTCAACATAATCATATGTGTATACAACATGATTTTATTCATGATGCCTTGACATGCATAATGCAGAGATCAAAATTTATACTGGTATTACTTTTCACAGTGTGTTTTCCTATTTCAGTATTTATATTAACTTTTTCACTTCAATAACATTTAATGTGTAGTTTAATCCGTTCCTTTATTATTAACCTTCACCAATGTGTAGTTGCTTTATTTGAAACATAGTGTTTTTCCAGCATTCCCACTTTCAGTGCAGCTGAATTTGAAGAGCAATATTCCAGATCTCAGTAAGTGGACTCCATATAAAGAGAACAATTTAAGCGCAATTGGCCTTTCCCAATACGATTTTATTTACCTGAAAATAGTGTAACTTACAACAGAACTCAGATATCAATCTAAACTTTGTTTTAAATTGATTAAACTAGAATTACATGTCTGAATTTGTTTTTCTAAGAAAGTTCACTGTCTAACAGTTTTGGGAATGTGCTTGCTACTAATTGTGTGATATATATCAACAGAATAATGTCTATAGACGTTGGGGGAGATCTTCTTAATGAGTGTGTTTTAGCTTTTCATGTCCATTGCTTTGTCACATTCCCATTGTTTGATATGATCTGTTCATCACATTCTCCCATCAGATCAGATTTTCACATAATATTCCTTGCAAAACTCACAAGGTTTATCCACCTGCCTTATTTGTCACATCCTTTCAGCTCACTCACCTGTCACTTCATTCATCAGTTTACATTCACATGGTTTATATGCTGATTGTGTCCATTCTTTGTTACATTCTTACTTCCAAAACAATTGTTTACTTATTCATCAGATGTACCCGTCCAATTCACAATTTATTCTTTTGATCTTTTGCCTCCTCCCCAAATTTTATCACATACACTTGTCATATTCACTCAGCTGATTTCTTTACTTCACAATTTGCACATAATTATTGTGAGTGTTAGCACTTGAGGTCTGAAATGCGGATTGGTCGTTTAAACTGAACACTGTGATGTAAAAAGTCAGTTAACAGTGAAATGGTCACTTTCTTGACTTTATTGGTCACTAAGCAATTTTTTCACCTCTATTTATTAGGTACATGTATTGAAGTTTGAGGTCTCATTTATAATCACAAAGATACACACTTTTTAATGTTATTATTAATGTAATCTAATCTTATGATTTCAAAAATATGACATATTGTGTACTTGTTTAAGAAGTTTTTTTCAATCTGAAGTATTATTAAGGCATTGAATATTTGCTTCTGACCTGATGGTTCATGTTTCTACAAAATACAGATGCCTCTGTGTTAAGTTATTGCAAGCAACTGTTTTGTTGCTTTCTCTAAATACCTGCTGAAAGTTGTTTTTTATTGTTTTTAATTTTTTTTTTACTGGTGATTTGCATGATTCCTTATTCATCTACCATGTTTTGATACAAGTATATGTACAATTATGATAGATTGTTGTGAACAACTTGAAATCCAGTTTTGATATTAAATTTACAATCTTTTATATTTTTTTGATGGCATGATTGATTACGAAACAAAATTTCAGAAACCATTTTGTTTGTAGATGGTTTGCAAAATTGTTGTTTTAACACCAGGCATGATGTTTTAAATGCGCTCTCTGTTCTTATAGTAGAAAAATCTGTAGAGGGAAAGGAAATGTTCAAGTTTTCGTGGACACTAGTGAAAATACAGTATGCTTTCGTAGGTGATGTTCAGTCCATTTATGATATCACTAATCATTAGGTTAACTCTCACCAGTTCATGGGATTTCAGTATTTTCAATAGAATTTTTAGGGTCTTCCAATATTTTAACATTTTCTAAGACTGCAAGACTAAAACATACATTTTTGCTGAAAAGTAATGCTTTAGCTTTCTGTGAGTTGGCATAGTTAAATAGTGACCTAGTTTCTATTCTTATATGTAGAAACAGAAAGACAAAAATGTGTAACATTCACAAAGAAGGGAAAAAAATGATTATAGTAATTGTCCCAATATTTTTTCGTGATAAAGTATGTCCATTTCTACTAAATACAAGCAAAAATGACACAGTTAGATACACAGATGAAAGCACAGTGGCATAGAGAAAATGTCCATAAATATTTTTTTTCTTCTGTGAAAAGTGAAAAGAATAATTTGTTTGTGAAAGTTTCTTTTTGTTTGTGGCTATGAATGGTAAAACTACATGTAATTCATCATAAAATACATCATATATTCTGTAAGTGTAAAAAATTAGCAAGAAATTACTTTCTGGTATGACCTAATTTTCCATCGTATTTACAAATACGAAATCCCATCGTGTGAACTGGTGAGAGTTAAGATTAGACCTTCCCTGAGTTGATTCTAGCCAAAGTACAGCATTACTTCCCTTCATGCATGTGTGAAACCAGTATTGCGGAATATGACATCATCACAGTGCTTCAAAAATGGTGTAAGTCAGACTAGGGCCATTTTTGTTTATTAGAACACCATGTTGTTTCTGAGATCATGGCCCTTATTGATATATTAAAAAGAATAATCTGCACCAACATTTTCCTTCCAACATTACAGTTGCTAATATAATATACACACTGACTCTATTTTCCTTGCCATCCAGATTGTTTCTCCCGCATTCTCTCAAATGTGTTAAAATGACTTTAGCCATTTTCGGATCACTGTGACGACGTGGTGATTTTTGTGAGACAGAGGTTCTCAACTTTTATTTATGGTGAATTCAAATTATCTGCTCTTCACATTCAAGAGGAGTCTGGTTGGTTTACTTTTATACAGCAGAATTCTTCTTTAATAAAGATGACTGAAATAATTTCATTTTTCAAACAACATGAGTCGTGTAATTTATTATTGTCATGTATCATTACCTTCAGTGTCTTATCAAGAGGTTCTGTCTCTTATTCTCAGTTTACTCTTATGCCCTGTAATTGTACTACCGTTGAAAGTTGCTTTGTCTGATGGTTGGTGGCAATTAGAAACATAGTTAAGATCAGGAAACAGTGTTGTGTCTTTGCACAAGCCCTGCACTGATGGTTCCATACTGTACAGTGCATCAGTGCAGTTCTTGGTTTGTGCTTCTGAAAAGATGTAGAGAGCTATCAGAGGGAAATTCCATGTAAGCAACAACAGAACTATTGTATACAAAACCTTCTATCTTTTCTCAGGAACTGACCATGAAAACCAACAATTTCCTCATACAATCAGACTGTGCACTATTTGATGCATGTTCAATGGTTTACATGATATGCAAAAGCTTATAGTATACAGTGTACTTGGGAATCCAACTATAACAGTCACGACTATAATGGGGACCTGATCGTTTTGGGCAAAGTCTCAGTCTTTGTTTATTCCTCCTCTTTATTACTGTTTATCAAAGAAAAATTTATCATGGAACTGGAAGAGTGAAAATCTGGCTGTTATGATGTAATTGCCTCACCCTATGAGTTTTTGCATGAATTGGAAGAACTGACAGCTAATGTGTGAGTGAAATCCTCTTGGTTAATGATACTAGACTGCCTACTAGGAGCTATCACACATTACATTACATCATTGGTAGATCTACAGCATTACCGATGTGAAGCCTGCATATTTATCGCTTGAACCATGAGAAAACATTGTTTAAGTTACTTTTCTAGTCTCCATGTCCCATTTCGTAACAGTGCTTGGAAATAACAGTAAGACTTTAATAGTGCTGACCACCCCATTATTAGTAGTTCCACTTTACAACAGTTAAGTATGGCCTCATGACCAGGAATCTTTTGTACTTAATGAGATTTGTGCAGCATATCTCCATAGTCATGTGCATTAATGTTTTGTAGATACATCTGTGAAATCCAATAGTGATATAAGAACTGTATTTTGACATGTTTTCTCAAGCTCACCATCCACAACAGAAGAAAAAATGACACATTTAATCTATATTTAGCCCTTTGCTGTGCAATTTTGCATTCAAAGTATACAACAGTAGAGAAGGACAGCGCGCAACACATGTAGAGCACTATAGTTACGGAGTTCCTTAATTACAACGCTGTGGGAATATGAAGAAAGTTGATATTAATCAGACAATTGAGTAACCAGTTTAAAGATTTTTGTCCACATTATTTAGGTTGTATGATTTGCTTAGAAACCTCATTCTTGGACATAGGTTGAATTTGTTGTTGTGGGAACGGGAGGAGGGGCGGGTGAGGATAATGTCATCATCTCGAACCAGAAATGACATGGTGGTAACTGAAAGAAGTTAGTGGTAGAGAGGTATCCTTCCCTGCCCACCCATCCCTCCTCCCCCTCCAAAACACAGACACACATACACACACCCCACACCCCCTCCCAAACACACATACACATATCTACTTCACCTTTGCAAGGCATTTCATTGCCAATACCTCTGAAATAATTTCGCCCAAAGTACAGTAAACTGATTAGTTTCTCCATCACACTGAAGTTTGCTACCTGCAAGTACCCAGTCTTGGCATACTGATTGTGTGAACCTGCAGATGTCTGCATATACTTATTTGAGATATGACAGATGAAGGTATAACGATGCCAAAGAGAGCTGGCCAGAAAGGGTATGCAATTTCAAATAGTCTCTATGAAGTCATAAACTGACCAAGAGGAAGGGAAATAGGGACTTGATTTCATTTTAAAGTTCTTGGTGGATGGAGAGTAATTTGGACTCAGATTATAGTACAATGTTCTACCACTCATTTATAAAATTTGTGGTTGTTGCAAGGGATTGTTGGTTCCACTAAGGGTTTAAGGGCACTGGGTTTACTGAGTAAAAAGGCCTTAAATTTTATGTCATCTTTTTGCTGTTCAGAAAGCTCAAAATCCTAACTGGTTTTGGCGTGTGTTTCTGTGTGCCAAAATTTTGATGAAAAATGGAAGAATGCCTTTGTGAAAATGCTATGATAGCCAACAGTGAAAAATACAATATGATCATCATATCTGAAGCATTCTCAGCAATTAAGACCATATCTCAGCTGTCACCTATGTACATGTAATTTACTCCAATGTACTTCTCTGACCGGGTTCTCACCCTTTCCGCATTCATACATTTGCTGGTTTTTATTGGTCATCGATTCAGAAGGAGGTGAATGCCCTGTGTTGACCCACCACCGACACCTCGAGGGCATTATCCCAGGTGTAAGCAAACCAAAGCCTCACGTGACAGAGACATTTCTTCACATCTTGTTTTCAGTATAGTATTTTCATTTTCCAGCACAACAGGTAATAAAAAAGATGGTCTGTTCTAATATTTTCATTTTAGGGCCTCCATTACTATTCATTTTCCATTATTGTAGAGTGATTTTTCTTTTCTTTTTCTGTTCTCCCAGTGCCTCAGAAAAAGAAAAACCAGGTCTGTGCTTGTTTTCTTAACTTGTATTAGCAGTTGTCCTCCTCTTATGTCCTTGGAAAATTTGAATAAAAAAGCGATTTATATGAACATAACTTGAGTTAAAAGATTTTATGCAAAAAGGGTACCTCTCTACCACTAGCTTCTTTGTAGCTGTGTATTAGCAGTTGTCCTCCTCCTATGTCCTTGAAAAACTTTAATAAAAAAGAGCGATTTATATGAACATAACTGAGTTAAAAGGTTTTATACAAAAAGGGTACCTCTCTACCACTAGCTTCTTTGAGTTACTACCAACTACTGGTTGCTCTGACCTGGTGATGTTGATTCTGGACTGAAATATTGACTGAAGTATACAGTGTATGTAAACCACCATAATCAATGTTCGTTGATGTAGCTTACACTCCAACAAGTCATTATGAAAGCCGCATGGTGATTAAAACTGTTCAATGTTAGACATATTCAGCATCATTCTTCATGTAATATAGCATTAATCTAAATCTCTGATAATTTAACGACTTGCAAAAAACATTTTCATAGACTTTAGTAGTTTGTTTTCTTGTCATTGAAAAAGAAAGAGGATGGAGAAAGGTTATGATAAACTTGTGAATCTGAAAACAAGAAAAATTAGGTTTAAAATAACTGTACCAAGCCTTCAAATAATTATATCAAGACATCCTCTACTAACTAAACAGTATTACTAATTCATTTACAATCATCCGATTGCCAGTAAATAGCATAGATAGTAAATTTTCTTTTTCTACCATTGCCCTGTTTTTGTATGAAATCAAAAATTTCTACCATGCTTGCTTTCATCTCTTCTCATTCTTATCTATTCTGCAGAGATGGCTTAGGTGTTATTTGTGTAAAAAGTGGCTGTGAGTTTATGCCGTCACAGTTGTAGTGGTAGATGAATATATACTGTACAATATCAAAGAGTATCTGGACAACCAGACATCCACAACGACAGTGGTGGTGATGAAGATGATGATAATAATGATGATAATGCAGTTGTTGTGTATGGAGGGATGAGATAGTGGTCCTTTTGTGATTGGTCATCAGGAAAATACTGGATACTTTCTAATGGCTGTCACTCGGTATATTTCACACATAAACATTCACCCAGACACCAAGAAACAAAAAAACTTAAGACCTGCACTGTATATTGTTGTAATTTTTATTTTTGTAAACATTCATAAATAAATAAGCTTTTCTCACTGCGAAACATACCAGTTTTCCAAGTAATGCACCTTTAGTCACTCAAATTTCCTTGCACAGTCTTCCACTCTTGCATGCATTTTTTCCAAGTCACTGTCAGAGCTTTGACCATGGCACACTATAATCTACGACAATGGTATACGTTTCACTGACTTATGCAGTAAATATGCTGCAACATAAGTGGTCACTCCTCTAAAGAACTGTAACTGCCTTTCAGTTGTTACTTTTATTCCGTGATGAGGAACACACAAGACTGAAAATTTGAAACTTCTTCTATAATGTTTGAAATGTACTCTATTATGGTTGAGGTGATTGTTTTCCTAACCCTGACTTTTCCTTGCTTCCTGGTGTATCATGAAGGCAAGAGGATAACCATGAATCTTAATTCACAGCTTGAATGAACTTTAAAGCTCACTGATAAGGCAATGTTTGTGCTGGCTCTTGACGACATCTGCACCACTGTATCTTAGGTCACAAAAACTGTAACCAACAGCATAGAGTATCACTAACTTGAAAGAAATGAATTTGTCCCCATTACTTCTTTGGTTGTGCATGGGAAAAAAAAAAAATTGAATCTTCACACGAGTGGAACATTCAGTCAGCATCTATCAATGCCAATCACAATCAATGCAAGAAACTTCCATTGCTTTCCTAAGCTGCACCATACCACACACTTCTGTTGCTTCCTTTTTCATACATTCCTTATAAACAACTACCGTGTAACTAATATTCAACAACAATCAGGTACACCAAGAAAAACAAAATTCATTTCACAGGAAAACAAAAGCAATTCAAAAGGAAACAACTCCTGTGTTTTCTTCAACAAAGACTTTCCAAAAAAACAAAAACTATCTGGAAAGACGCATTAATTCACCAGCCCCATCCATTTCCATGACACTATCCAAAACTTTGTCTTCAAGCTCCAGACCATATAAAAATGAGCTGTCTTCTTGTCATCAAAATACAAAAGAGAGGGGGAATGCTTAAAGTAACTGGACCAAGTCTTAAAATTAAATGTTTTAACGCATCCTGATCCACCCTGTCTAACAGTATTACTGATTCATTTATTATTATCTGATTGCCAGTGAACAGCATTGCTTTTTTTTTTTTTAACCCCTTTAGGTACTGCATGAGCTAGGCATAAGTTTTTGAGAAAAAAAGGAGGCCAGTGAAATGGATGGTGCAAAAAGAAACCAAATCTAATTTTTAAAAAGCAAGTTTTTTTTTACAGGTGCTAATCTGGCAAAATTTACCAACATGCAATCAAAAACTTTCAACGAGAAACTCAATACTCATGGTTCTGTCCGCATCAGACATGATGCTGGTATTTGAGATGCATTAAATTAAATCTTTTCATGGGGAGATTCCATTCAGGTATTAACATAATGGTAAAAGAACAAAAACAGATCTCCAATAATTATGCTCATCTTGGCAAAAAAATATACTATGATAAAGAATTCAGTCCTCCATATTTATACCAGATCTAAGGATGGAGTAGGCTGACAATAATATCAGCATCTCGACTGAGCAAGTGTTTAAATAATGAAATGTTACATAGAACAACTCTGATGTGATGCTGAATCAGATGTAGAAGACAGATGCATGTTTTCAAAGATGCTCTAAATCTGAAACAATATTTGCTGTGGTAAATTTCACCTACAGGTAGCATGAAATTATCAAGCTCTGCATTCTTTCTCTCACACTGACAACAACACACACTCGCCACCTTATAGTAATGTACAGTACATTGGCCCATCACTGATATGATTTGGTTTTCAGACCGAGATTCTTGCCACATTTTCAACAAATTAAATTCTATCTAGTGATTTCACCAAAGCCATTCAAGCCCCAAGGAAAAAAAAAAAATACAAAAAGGTTTGAACAATGGCAATTCATAACTCCACCTTTCCAAATTGGCACAAGTTTTGTAATCATGTATGTAACATAATACAAACCTAAGTAAATATTTACAAAATGCAATTATTTTCAATACAACAATAAAATGATAAATAACATCCACTCATTCCCAAGATGGCTGGTAAAGTCACCTCCATTTACATTCATCTCAATCATCAGCAATCTTCCGGTTGAACATCCTTAAAGCACCTTGAATAAACTTTGTCTTAAACTTTTACATCTTTGAAAAAGAAACTCTGATTACAAGCTTATTTTGGATTGAGCAGAAAGCGTACTCTAACGTGTGCAAACACAATTTTTTTGTGAAGTAAGTAACCAGAAAGCTAAGGGAAGAGAGAAATAAACATGGTAGATACCACCCTATTAAAGTTCATGAAAACTGATTTCACAACACACCAGTGATAAATCGCTAGTCTGATAGTACGCAGCCCCTTACATGCCACAACACATTCTGCTAAATCTCACATGGATTTATTTACATATGGAGATTGTTTTTGGTCATATACAACAAATCTCAATTTTTCAGCATTGCAGTCCTTCTATCTGCCCATCATTCATCCCATACCCTAAGCTCAAACATTCTTTCCACACAACAGGCATTTTATGACAGTAATACATCACAACACATTTGCTTGAGCTAGCGTTGTTGAAATTTGAGCCAAAGATGGAAAGTCACTGGCCGTCACTCCACACTAACTCATCAGCCAATTAGACAGATAAGATGGGAAATTAAATTTTCTTAGTCTTTTCAATGTATCAGTGAATGAAACATGATTTTATGAATGACAGATTTTCTTCTGCTTACAGAGGACATTCACTCAATAAATAGACAGATGCAGCCATCATCAGTTGTAGTACCTCTCTCCTTTGTCCTGAGTTCAGTTTGAAGGTGTGCATGTGTAATTTTGTATTCTCGTACCCGAGATGGGTATGGAAGTGGAAATATTAGAATGAAATCAACTGGAAAGTCATTAATTTACAAGAATTGAAAATTCTTGTATAACCACCATAAAGAACAATTAGAACAACAGTCTTTGGGCTAGATGTATATGTGAGGTGTATGCAGAGTAAATGTAATGGTCATGAAGAGTTACAAATACCTTAATTCAAAGTAAAATGAACAATGTTGATGGTGCATAACCTAATCTTCAGTCAAGACTACTAAATCTGATACTGCAAGAGACAAAATGGTGAACACAACGAAGTATGATATTTTGCATGACAGACCCACAGTTCAGTAAAGTACAAAGTTTGATCTACCACAAACAATAAAGTGGAAAGTGATACTGATGGTGAAACAAATAACTTATGTTCAGGCCAATGACAAGCTTTAATCCAAACTTCGGAAAAACTGAACTCTGTCTTGCTTATGTATTTGCAAAGGCAGTTTTCCATCACCCATTCAAAGTTGTTTTACACACAATTTCCTTCCTCGTGCCACTTTTCCTAGTCACATATTATGTTAACTCTGATCATAGTTTCCTTGAGCTTCTAAAAGACATGAACTTTCCAAACTGCAGGAGTAAACCATCATTGCTTTTGTCAATGTACAAATAAATGAGAACATGATACTTGAACAAAGGATTGAGGTTCATGAATCCATTCATATATGTCATACTTAAAAGTGTTAATTTGCATCAACCATGGGAATGGCAACATATGGTAAAAGAGGTTCTGCATCTGACCCTTTATTTTCATAATCAGGTTGTCTTGCCCACTCTGATCAAATTATCTACCCTTGAAGACAAAAACTGATTATCATTATGAATGGAATCATAAACCCAAAAGCCTGGGAATAAATACTACAGAGTAATTTGCATCATACAGAATGTGAGATGGGTGATTGAAAACGAAATTTGGAGACGATTACCAGCAAGAAGCTCTGGACAAATTCAACACACAAGATATGCATTGCTTCATTGTAAATGTAGGCATCATAAATGCTCAATTACCTAAGCATGACAAAAATCCCGCTTATAATTCTCAATACAGATGGTGATTTTTGTACCACTTTGACAAAATGTCAGAAATTCAATAACCATCCCCATTAATGGAATGAATGGAGTGCACTGAGGGAAAAAAGGGCCACCATATGTTCGCCCCTCAAGTATTTATCATTTTCTTATTTATTTTCCAGAGTGGAAAATTTACTTCCACAGCACAAAAGATCTGCATTGACAGACATATTTTGAGGATGACCTTATAATCATATGAACAACATACTAGCACTGGATGGAATGTAATCCAGGCATGTGCTGCTGATGTGAAACACATGAATTGGTAAGATCCTAGATGTATTAATACTTTGGTGGTAATTAGAAAACAAATCATAGTGAAACAATAGATAAGCACAAAACAAAACTTTATGGAATGCATTATTTGGGATACAATGTTACCAACTGTTTTCTTTGCGTAAGAGCACACAGCAATCAATCAGATCTTTGCAAGAGTTGGCACATTGATGCTTAGAATGAGAAAAGTAGGAATCCGTGTGGTGTACACTGCGCTAAATTTGAGAAAAAAATTTAAGGGACTGACAGAGTGGATATGGACTCGTAAAGTTTGAGGGTTTTTAGTACATCATTATTACAATATTATTCTGACTAGATGTAATATGTACCTGACAACTATAGTTACCCTAATCCATTACCAATACTGACTAATTAAGATATGCCCATGTGCAGGTAATTGTAGAAAAGGCTACAGACATTGGCTTGATATAATGCCTTAAACCTGGCATGCCACTCTATTTCTATGCCAGCTTGTCATAATGTTATTGACATAAGCTGCTGTCTGGCAGTTTTGGAAATATATTGACCATATCAAAGATGATGAAGAAAATGACCATGCTGATAAACTGTCATACCTTTGAAGTCTTACTCATAAATATTCACTCAAACACTGTATTTGAATAATGAGCTAAGATTACAAATTTATATCAGCTAGGTTGAAGCATGGTTCAATAAACTGCAACAATAATGATGTAGATCAGATAGGAACTCTCACTGTGGAGAGTGAAACAACAGAGGGTCACCAGAGGAAAAACCCCTTCACATAGAAGTCATTTAGTGTTTCTGCCTTATTATTTCCCTGACACTCAAAGGAGACCAGGTCATAATCTAGGTTATGATCCCAGATACCCTTCTGTTGTTATTTCAATAAATTGCTAGATTAAGATGTAATAGTTGACGAGTATTTTATTGCAGGTATGTACTCTCACAATACGAGTTCACTTTAGCTTTGTGAGTCATGAAGCATGAATTCAAAAAGATTGCATTGTAACAAAACAACAAACAGGGTGAATAAAGCAAGAATCACAGCCGGCAGAGTTATTCACACGTTGCGGGAAAAAAAATTATTGTATCTTCATTGATAGCAGATTAAATGAACATAAAATGAATGCAAAATATATAAATATATTCATAAACAAAATAACACACATCAAAATCCTTTTAACTTCATGCTCCACGACTTGTTGAAACCAGTCCATCATTGGGGATCTCCGGACTGATAAAGCAGGACAACGACAACGGTGGGTTGAGCCATGCCGCTGCAGAACTGCAGATGATTGGACTGTGGACACAGCTGTATACGTTCCAGGTTCATGTTTGTAAAACATTACTAGCTGTTTCACACTTGTCCCTCCTTGACTAGAACTTTTAAGAAACCAAAGGCAAATAGAATGTGCGAGAGATGGAATTTGAAAATGAATGTAGGCTTCCAGCAATATTTAGTGCATCAGTTAAAGAGAAAAGTGATGATATCGGTGATGGCTGAAGGAAAAGGCACAATGTCCACGCCGATGATGATATTGAGCGCATGTGAACTGCAACTGAAGGCAAGGGGTGTAGTACAGGAATCTCTGTCTTGGCAGGACTGACTGGCCTTTGCTCTGGACAGTGTTATTTCTTGAGCTCTTGGCAAGCTTCGACAGGCATCTTCCATTTTCTCACTGAAGGAATGAACTTAGCTTCCTTCAGACTTCTGCAAAATATTCTGTTGCAGAAAGAGCCGTGCTACTTCAGTAAACATCCACAAGCCTGCCATCTATTCACACTGCCAGATTTGCTTATATATGGGTTGCTTCGCAATGGTCACATCCCATTTTGGTTGGTTCAGATTTGAGATCGAGCAAAATGGCGAAACTCACAACACAACACAAACCAAACATTTCTTAACTGAATATGAACGATGAGACAAATTTTGGTTTTCTTTCAAGTTGTCAAGGTCAGTTCTGCGGTGATCAGACAATCTCTGGGTCCTGATTCAAAGGTTGCATACTCTATAGTGGGGGAGACAAAAATATACAGGAAATTATGTCGAGACAAGCCCTCAGAAAACAAAGTGGAAAAATAATGCAACTTTAACAAGAAAATTGACAAAACACTAAAACTTTGACTTTGTTACTATAAATCAAAATTGGCAAACTAAAAGCAAAAGCATAAAAGCTAATCTCTGTTATTAGAGTAGTCCTTTTTAGACTGCTGCACTATTCCCTTTAGCAGCCACTTCCAAATCTACATCCACTCATGTTCATATGCAGCAATGAAATACCACAGAAATGTATTGACTTTTGACTGTTTAGGAATGGTTTGATTTAAAAATTGGACAGCTAAGCAATATTTTAATTTATTAATTCATTTAGACCATAGCACCAGAACTCTGCTCACCTGTGGAAGGTTCGTTCGTGATCCATTTTTCTCCATAATCAGCTGATCATCTGTTGTTGTCTTGCGATATACTGGGTTGTCAAAGTTCATGGATTTCACATTCCTGGATTTGTATCTCCTCACCAACAAGAAGATCACCTGTAATTCAAATACAAATCAGGGAAGCATAAAGCCAACATGTAACAAAAACCTACACTTCAGATTAAAATGGCTATGAGAAAAATTTCACAAGCAAGCGTTACACAGATATAAAAGACATTTTAAAAGGGTTCATACAATAAAATCTTCTTAAGAAAGGGTATATGTCATATATATGTCATATAGTTTAGAGTTAAAAATTTTGGATTCAGCTGTACCTCAATTTACCTTCAGTCTGCAACAAAATTATCTTTTCCGGTCTTTTTTTCTTTTCTAGGCTCTAGAATCTAACAGATTCTTTTTCTGGTTGATACTACTTTTGTCTGTTGCACAAAACTACTTTGCTCAATTTCTATGCATCTTGACACTTTGGAATATTCTTACAATGGCCTACAATACCATTAACAAGAGTAGTTGGGAAGCTACATCCTTATTTCAACTGTATCACTGGACAGTACATCAGCAGGTAAATGGACAGACAATCAGGCAAAGGGACAATCAGAAAAATTGACAGATTTAACAACTGTAAACAAAAATATGTGAAAGAGTAAACTCTTTCACATATTTTTGTCTCTGTTGGGTCTCTGTTGGTGAGAAATCATGCCATTCTTACCACTCCAGCAATAACTCCAAGAACTGCAAGTATGGCGATGACTATAATGGCAACATGTCCAACACCCCCATCATCTTTGTGGGCCATCTCATTGACAGTTTGATTGTCAGAAGTTGTCTGTTCTGAGCCATGCTTGTCTGGGGTGTCAGATGTCTGTTCTGGGACAGGCTTGACTGTGACCACAACATGTGATTCTGTTGTCACATCTGGCACATAGGTAACCTCTGACTGGGAAGGTTTTAGTGTTTGAGGCCGGTTTGGACTATCAGAACCACCCTTTTCTGCGGGTTTCTTGGTTGGCACCACAACATCAGCTGAAGAAGACAAAAAACAATCAGTTACATATTATACTTCTGACATTCTCCATGCAATAGAAAGAAGTGTTTGGGGTTGAATCCAGGACTGCCAAATTTCAGAGGCAGTACTTTGGATTCTCCCACCTTGTTCTTGGTTTAGGGTTGGCGGAAGCAAATGCAATCTTAAGACATTCCTTCTTTTGCCCCTTACAAGACTACTGCTTTGCTTGCTATCCATTTTGCTTTTCAAAGTATGCATTCAGATCCAAAACTATGGCAGCACACTGCTCTACATGAGAAAGCTATATTGCGCTCTTTTAAGCACAATTCCCATCACTCTCCAGCCAAAAAAAATCTAGTTCATGGTTAGCTGACAAATCACAAATAGCTTACATGGGATGCAGTTGAAGTTGTCACTCAGAACCATCCCATCGGGGCAAGCACATTCTGAGCTCTTTGGGATTGGGCTCTTGGATTTTCCCTCCACTTGAGGTCTTGGCAGGCAGAGGTGAGAGCAGCCTCCATAATTTTCTCCACAGTGATTGACGACTTGAAAAAAAAAAAAAGAGGAGCCATGTTTGTGTGCACTACATATATATATATAACACATTTTATATATCCCAGTGACATAGTCAGCAATTAATGACATACAGGCTAATCAGCGATGTGATGTCTAAGGACTATTACGCTATTCTTGAATTTTCATTATGTGAAACACTCTGCATAATCTTTATCCCATTAATCACAGTTAAACTACCCCTATTGGGCGGTAGTCAGTCATTAACAAATTATTTGAAAATTGTGACTCTGAGCTCGCAAAATATCAACTGAAAAAAAAAGAAAAACCAACTCAAGATAAAGAATTGATCTAAAGAATCAAAGGACAACATCATCATAACATCTGGAAAAAAGCAAAATGATGTTTCAAGTGATGATCATAGTATATAATGTTTCTCATGTAATCTGCAGTTAACTTACGGGATGGCTGTCTGAAGATGTGATAGACATGAATGTCCATAGGCGTCTTTAAATCCAGAGCAATTGTGGAAACATTGCCATTGCCAGTGCTGAACTTGCTGACTTTGTGCACAGCATTGGACATCCAGTCAGTCCAGTACAAGTAATCCTCAAACACTGTGATAGCAAATGGGTGGCCCAGATTTCTGTGGTTCTTCAGCACCATCTGATAGTTAGAGCCATCCAGATCTGAGCTGCCAATTGTGTGCAATTTTGCATCAACCCAGTATAGCCTCTTCTGAATATAGTCTAGAAAAGAAGATAATAGAGATTTAGATAATAAATTTAACAAGCCGTGTTTAGGGAACATTTTCTTTGAAAAGTGTGCACAGGCAAATTATAAACTAACTAAACTCCCTAATTTAGCAGACATCAAACTTTCAAAAATATGTCTGCCAAATTACAAACATGTCTGCTGGCAAATTACAAATAGAGCTAACTAAACTCTCGAAATATTTACAAGCAAATTACAAATTACTCTACCTGTGTTGAGTTTGTCATGCTGGTTTATTCTGAAAGCTGCTTTTATTCCAAACTGCTCAGCATTTGCACCGTGTGTATTATATCATAAAAGAGAAAGCCATATAACAAATCCTACTTACCAATGGTGAGACCATTAGGCCAAGTGATATTGCGTGTTACAATGGCTTTGCGATTTTGACCATTCATTCCACATTTCTCAATCTTGGGACTACTTCCCCAGTCAGTCCAATACATCCAGCTGTCAAAAAATAGACAAATCAATCAATGAGACAACTGAAGTCTAAAACCACAAGGAATGCAATCAAAACCTACATTTCTTTAAGATTTGGCAAATTAGAACAGCTTAATGATTACTGTATTTATTATGGATGCCATAGCTAGCATAAGGTAACTGGTGCCTATCAAGCAAAAAAACAAATACATTACAGCAGCATGGCTTTTTGTAGGCCCGAGGACCTGTGCAACGAGTACCCAATAATGAAAACCAACTCACCCATGGTATGGATCCACAACCAAAGCTCTGGGTTCATCTAGATCATCTGACACAAGAGTTTTACGGTTTGTACCATCAAGGCGAGCCACCTCAATCCTGTCCAGGCCAGTGTCAGAGAGGTACAGATTGCTGTGCACCCAGTCAACTGCTAGACCATCTGGCATGCTGATGTCCTTATTCACAATTTTCTTCAGTGTGTTCGTTTTCAGGTCAGCACTGGAAAGCACAATTCACATTATCACTAGAAACACTTCATTTTTGTAATAATTTTATGATATTATTTGGACTACAAATGGTAGCGAGGCACTATGCAAATTTTTCCTACAAGTGGAAAAAGGCTATTCACATATTTATTTACTTGCTCGGGACCTCTTTTTGTCTGATGCCCACAGTTTGTTTTCATTAAAACAAGAATTGCCCAACGGCTATCAAAATTCATCTTTATGCTTAAGTTTTTAATTTCATAAACAACAACATATACATGATTAGTGTGAACATTTTTCAATTCCCAAGAATTTCATTGTGAAACTTTCAAGTTCTGTGCAGTAAATTTCATTATAATACTTACGAATAAACAACCTCTGACTCCACATCCGTCCAGAAAACAACATCATTGCGGATATCAAAGTCCATGGCGACTGCCCCCTTAACAGGTTGCTCCAGCAGACGTGAATAGTGGTAGGTGTCCAGGTGGTAGCGACGAAGTTCATGGCGGTCAGACAGAATGAGTTCAGCATGCTTGCCTGTTTGCCACAGGATATTAAATATCATTTAAAAAGTCCATTAAAAGGATCAAAGACTTTATTAAAATTACTTACAAGATAGAATGCATTTATATCTCTCTGAAAAAAGCTACAAGTTAGTGGGCCTATGTATAGCATGCCACCTTACAGTGGTATGGAAAGACTGGGCAATCCCCCGATAGATATGTGGGTCTGTCAAGTTATAAAATGCTTGCAAAATCTCAGACCATATCAATTATCTCCTGAACTGATACTCTGATTTGATCAATTTAATTGCATCTCAAATTCTAGAAAATGAAAATTACAAACTAAATCATCAGCCAGTCTTCACATCACTCAAAGACTTTCCAATACTCCTAACCTCGAACAATTTTCATGGGTGAAAATTGATTTCCTACCATCAAAATGAGCCTATAACACAAAATAAATCAAACTGTGATAAGTCAATTGAAAGATTATCAAAAACAAACTGCTTAGGCAGAAATACTTGTCCTCACCTTCAGCAGCCTTGCAGTAGCGATGGTTGGTCAAAGTGTAGCCTTCCTGACACTCACATTTGTAGGAGCCTTTCGTATTGATGCAGACTTGTGAGCAAGTGCCAGGAGTACTACATTCATCGATGTCATCACACTCAGTCTGTGAGTTATTCTTGAAGTCAAAACCAACATAACATTCACATCTGCGGCCAGCACTCTCAGTGGTGTCTGGGATACATACATGCATGCAGCCACCATTATTGACTTGACAAGAGTCTGAAAGAGACAATTTGAATACATTCAGGATGATTTGATTTCGGGCATACATATTCTAACATGCTGATCTAAAATATCTGAGATCAGTATTCTTGGAAATAAACTAGTTGTTTTTTTTTGTGTCAAAATTTACTGACACAGGCTGTTGTGAGTTCTCACAATTATACCCTCTGAAGTCTACACCTCACATACTATTATTAACCCCTTCACTGACTAGGACAACACATAAATTCTTCAAAACAATGCATAAAAACAAAAAAGAATTCCAAGTCCTTGTAAACCTAATTATTTTTTTTTCTAAGGAAGGGACAATACACATCACTTAACAAGAATATTTCACAACAATGCAGGTTTTTCCTTTTCCTTGAAATAAAGATGGTACCATAGGCCCAAGAATTGTGGGGACACAAGACAGTGAAAGGGCTAATAGGCATATCATTCAGAGTAAACCATAAAAAAATTAAAAACTAACACAAATTACACAAAACTAGCATTTCAATATTTTAGCATTTCACATCTAATTCAAACACAAAGATGGACATAATGCACATACTGAACAAGAATAAACAAAAAGTTCGAAAGTGAAAAATAAAGGTTAATAATTACCTATATGAAACTAAATCCTTATGAGGAAATAAAAATGTAACACCAATGGTCACAAAATTCACAAAACTAATACAATACAGCTTTAAATGAAAGATACAGAACCAAGGATGTTGCGTCATGACACATTGTGCAGAAAATAACTAAACATTTTGTTTCTTTGCTATTTTAAAATTAAGAGAGAAAATAAAAAGAAAACAACTGGGTTTTTTTCTGCTATGGTATATTTTGTGACAACATCAAATCATCTCCTAAAAATAAAGGCTCAAACAACAACGGCAGCAGGTATGGACACAATATCTATCATACCATTCTCGTGAGCTGTTGTTTGATAAAGAGAAAAATAATACAAAGCTGTAAGTTTGAGAAAGCTTATGCTTGCTCCAGAACTCCTACTGTGCTGTTCTCGGCTGAAAAATTCAGCTTTTGGTCTTAAAACCCAAGTAGATAATTTTTTGTTGTAACTTTGAAATCTATCTCGATAAATCTCCTCAATAAAATAAAGTAAATCAATCAGGACAAATTAAGATTAATTCTTATACTGATCCAAAAAAAAAAAAAAGTGGTGGGGGGAATGGAACGAACACATATTTAGGAGAGAATTCTCCTTTCCCTTTGAGACTATGCAACATGTATCCTCTAACAAACAAATCCTTGCAAACCTATTCATCCTTCACTCTGAAAAACCAGTTTAGTCTTCACTTATGGGCATACACTTGTTGCCCTCTGTAATAATTTTATTTGTTCATTCTTAATCTAAAATTAACAGTGAAAAAAGAACTTTTGCTGTAAGTGTAAATGGACCCCTTACTGTTAGATGTAGAAGGACAATGACGATCCAGTGATTCATCAGCACCATTTTTGCAATCATCAATACCATTACAGATCTGAGAGTCAGAGATGCAGTTGCCGTTGCCACAATCAAACTCATTCAATTCACAATTAGGCCCTGGCGTCACTGATGGAAACAGAAATGAAAAGTACAATGTTAAAGAATTGCGACACAAGAACATGACACTAACGAGGCAATCCTTTTTGGTACTACACCAAATCAATTTTTAAAAAATGACTGGTCTGGACTCAAATATGAATGACTAACTGAAATAGAGGCTATACAGACTCAGATGCCTAAATTTATTGGAAAGTTGTTCCTACACCAAAAAAAAAAATAGGAACAACTGACCTTTATGCAACCTCATGAGTAAAATTTTATAGTCCCAACATTTTCACAAACCCACAAATTAAAAACAAAAGACAGCAGAGTGCTACATTCAACATGTACCTGTATAGTTGCAGTTCTTTTCATCTTCACCATCCTGACAATCAACTTCTCCATCACAAAAGAACTCCTCCTTGATACAGTAATGTCCATCACACATCTTCTCATCCGGACGGCAAGTACGGTCAGCACCTGCAGACCAAGAGTAGTGTTATTGAAAGTTTCTTAGCAGCCCTTTCTAAAAATGAAAAATCAGCTTAACCCTCTAAAACCTTCTTTGTAACTGCAAGATCAAATTCACTATTCAACGTGACAAGCATTAGGAAATTGGAGAGTACAAGAAATTTTTTTTCAGAATATTTGGCCAAAAATAAATAATTTGGTCAAGCTGGAAAATGGAGGTGAAATTAAATGACAGACACTTACAATCAATTTCATCACTTCCATCACTGCAGTCCTCATCACCATCACACTTCCAACCAAAATGAATGCATTGGGGCTCCAAGAGAGGAAGGTGGCACTGAAATTCTGTTGGCCCACAGCTTTGGCCCGCCCACTCTTTGTCAGTACAGTTGGCCTCATCAGATGCATCTTTGCAGTCAGCATCGCCATCACACCACCAAAATGAATTAATGCATTCTCCATCAGCACACATTGCTTCTCCAATAGAGGAACAGTCTTGTTGGGCTGTGGTTTGGGAAAAAAAAACAACAGAACACTGAAATTAAGAACCGAACAAGTAGTTCTCTGTTCTCTGTATCAGGCATCATCTAACTTTTTTGTGTTTTCAAAATTAACATGTTGAGGATAACAATAAAAGATTGACAGAGTGTATTTAAAGAAGCAGGCTTTCAAACAGGAAGACAGGTATATGGCATTTCATTATTTACACTGGGCAAGGAAATTACAATTTATCATATTTTTCTTTCAACTTTTAGAACAAAAAATATCTTGTAATAACAAATGTTTTAATCAATGAACAACATACACAGCAATTCTGTTATGGCTCTTACTGCTTGGTAAGAAAAATGTGTATGCATGTTGACGACCCAAAAAACCCTACTCGAAGCATACATGTGTATGTAATGTCAGTTTAGGTTAACTGTAATGGAAATTTAAGAAGTTATAATCAGTGTTATAGACTGCGACACTTACGACAATCTTCCTCATCAGAACCATCATCACAATCTTCATGGTTGTCACACTTCCACCTATTGGAGATGCACTTCTTGTCTTTGCACTGGAATTCTGTATCCTGATCACAAACTTCAGTGCAAGCTGCAACAACAGTATAGGATTATTAGATGTGTAACATGAAGTTTTCTAAGGACATGAACAGCACTGCACATCTAACATGTGTTATCTAGAAAAGACCCGAACAAACTTTAGCTTCGTTGGCAGGCTTAGGAAATTGTTGTCTGGATGCCACACCCTACTGCATATGTTTACATCCTTTGGTGCATTACATCCTGTTAACCAAATGAATCTAACACTATGTTTCTGAGTAAATGGTGATGGCAGTGCATTTCAGAAATTATTGGCATCATACTCATTCATGGCCAATTCAGAATATCATGAGACAGTATTTAATCAAGGGTGCAGATTCTCACCATCTTCATCATCGCCTTTGGGACAGTCTGGCTGGCCATCACATTTCCACTCTGCGGGAATACACTGGCCTGACTCCTGACATCTGTAGCCACTGCACGTTTCGTTTTCTGGGGAGGGAGGATATAGCCGTGATAAAATGAGGTCAAATTATGCAGAACACCTATTTACTCAACAAAGTTTGCATGGCAGCATGTTTTGCCATAATTTATACAAAGTTACCACCAAAAGGTGTGATGTCGAGGCTCTTCTGTGGGACAGATGGCCAAATTTAAAGGATTTACATCAAATGTGTCTTCTCAGTCTATTCAGATAATTATCTCCCCATCAGACTCTGCTACTAAAGTCCGACCTCAAGCAAGACCTCTACATTCAGCGTTTTACTCCAGACCATATGATTCACCCCTTAAATTTCAAAATCCCCTGGTTTGTAGTACTCAGGAGAGCCTAAAATTAAAGTCTCTAAAAATGTACAAACTCTCCCCTCCCCCTTAAACTCATAACAAGGAAAATCTCTCCCAACTCACTAATGAAAACACTGCGTTTAACAAATCCCATTCTCAGTATACAAGTGTCACAAGTCCATTTGAAAAAAACCCTGAGACTCAAGTTTTTGGGTCTGGGTTAAGATTGAGATTAGGGAATAAAGAGGATTCCAAGAAACTCTCCAAAGGGTGCTCTCTCTTTCCTAACCTTGCCCTTAACATTAACCCATGGGAGACACTAGGATTATACCAAATGAACATAGAACACTCATGGTGATGATCAGCAAAAAGTAATGATAAAGCAACTTACGACATAGCTCAGGTTTCTCATCAGAATCGTCCCGACAATCTGCGGAATCATCACAAACCCACCTCTCTGGAATGCATTTTCCGTCATCACATCGGAAGAAGTTTTCAGAACAAGTTGTTGCAGCTGAAAGAAAATAACAAAGGCAACTCACATTATGATTTATTCATTTATTCAGTTCCTGCCTGAAAATTTCTCACTAGCCTTATGTTCTCATTTATCAAGTCCAGGCATTAAAAAATTTATGGTTTTCTTTTGGTTTCGATATTGTAAACTAGAGCTCCCAAGGAAAAATAGAAGGTTGGGGTCCCAGAACAATAATAGCATTTGATCTTATCTACACTAATGTTCTAACAAAACGTGTTCCTCTGGATGGAGATTGATATTCCTTTTGTGTATGTGGGCCCAGGTGTGTGTGTGTGGTGGTGGTGGTGGTGGTGGTGGGGAGAGAAGAGTGGTGGTGGAGAATGATGCCTATGCACAGCCGTATCTTGATGTTCTTCCTCTCATCTCCTCCCTTCTTCCCCCCCCCCCCCCNAAATGAAAAAAAAAACCAAAAAAAAAAATCTTGCAAAATGAGTTGGGGAAGGGACTAGACTACCCATGCTCCTTAAGGTAGACCTAACTCCACTAGGAAATCTTCCCTCGGGATCAGATTTCTTTCTTGAACTTTCCAATTTTTCCCCACCTCCAACCCAATCCTCTCATTCTCGATTCATTGCTGATTTCTCATTTCTCATATAGTCTACATTCGTTTGTCATTCGCTCAACCAAGGGCAGGGAAGGGGGTTATACCCGAAACAATTTCAAAACAAGACCAGACGGAGCTACGAAGATCACATTAAACATTAAAAACTTAACGACGAGGGGCTATTATGACCTTAAAGTCCGAGGCCAAAACAATCGGTGATAAGGGGCGTTGCAAGAGCGATACGATTGTTATCTCGCCCTTCGCAACCCGCCCACCCATGCGAGGACGACAACATAACCCGGGTGCACGGTATTTGACCTCGAGGCCGGTTAACCTAGCCAACATAGCCTGGATAATAGAAGGCTCTGCCCAAGCAGCGATTGGCTACAATGGGGTTACAAAGCTCAGGCGAGCTGTATGGACCAATCAAAACGCGAGGATCTTAAAATGTAGGTCACCTCGTGTATCCTGCGCCCAGTCATCGCCTGAGCGACGACCCGGCATTTTAAGTACAACTTGATGTAACACGATTCTTCCAACAAAAATATTGTCAGAACTGGAAATACAATACAAAATCTTCTCATAGTCTCAGATCAAATGTTGACACGATGCACAGATAAACCTATCCTATGTAGTAACTTGACCTACATTCCGTGTCATGACGAACCCGACACGTAACCGCCATCACCACACCGGTTTCAAGTTAGACTATTTATAGAACCGGCATGCATGCTGATGAAATTTTTATCATCCTTGAAATTTTATTTCACAAACTTACTTTAACACAGCAGTTCGGTGAAAAAAAAATGCGGGGAGGAGATTCAAGAAAATATGTGAATGTTAGTCTAAATCATAGCAATTCTGTAGCAAAAGAGAAAGAATCCTTAATACTCTATCCAGCATAGTCTAAGTGTTTGAAATGTTTCATATGACTGAACATGAAAATGCCGACTGATTAACACAAGGAACTAACGACAACTTACGACATTCAAATTCATCAGAATTGTCGAGACAATCGTCGTCCCCATCACATTTCCAGGCCATATTTATACATCTCCCACTCTTGCATGTAAACTGCATGGGGTCGCATTCCGCCTCTGTAATTCAAAGGGAGAAAAGGCATTTTTACAGAGCAGATAAAACTAAAACGTTCCATATCCACAGTATTATGTAGTCTAGACTAAAACAGAGTAATACGTACACGATCTAGACTACTTAAAATTTATGAGGCTGTAGACATCAGATTCAAAATTTCTTCTTGTGGAAGTGTTCGTCCTTAGTAGGCTATTTAACCTACTGGGAAATAAAGGAAACAAATGCTGTCTGTATTAGACTACACCAGATCTGGTATAGTCTAATCTTAGTTTGCCTAAACTTTGTTACATATTTCTCTACGTAAGTCAGTTACTAAAACAGATGCCTGGCGCGAAGTTATAAACATACTGTAAAGCTTAACTTGGACCTTTTGAATATGTCCATCCGTAAAACGTATAGAAATCTATGAGAAAGAACTTACCTGCCAAGTATATTGTTCCAGCTAGCAAACAGGCTAATAACAATATTGAAAACCACCGCATGGCTGTAGTATGAGCAGACAGTCCTGTAATTTTCTCTATGGAGCGACTGTTCCTTTGATGTTTCAGCGCTGGTCTCTAGAAGCCGACTGTCTGTCAGGCGTGCTCCGGTCCGGAAGGTGTGGCCGCGACGCCTCTCCGTGAATGGTTTATTCACACAAACACACACACAAGTAAGAAATCGGGGTCACTGTTTTTATTTTCTCTTGCCGGTAACGCGTATAGTTTTATTTAGAAACCTGGAACTCACTGCATAAGTGAAACTGCGAGAAAATATCTGTGACAAAATTTAATTTCTCATTTGTCTCGTAAGAATCCGGCACACAAGCCCTCAGCAATCGGCTCGTTCTTGATCACTAGATCAAAACATTGTGGTACCAAACACGCTTTACACGAACCTCGTTGCCTCGTTGCAACAACAGCTATCGTACGATCCTTAATGTATGCGCGTGTGATCACGTGACTGCCGCGTTGGTGGAAGGAGAAAATTGAGTTCGGCTAGGCTATGGTTTTTTTTTTTTCGGTCATCTGCTGATCCATAGAGTGCTGTTCGGCTGGAGTTCAGCCACGCAAGACGTTCGCTGTCCTAAGATAGGCCTACTGCACACTTCAAAAACACCCGTCGTCCAAAGATATCAATACTTTTTGATAGTGATGAATGAATGAAACTGATGCAGGTTTTGGTAGTTGAAATTAGGAGGGAGAACATCAAGGGATAGACAGAGTTCATTCTATGCCCCGGTTCATTCATAATTTTTTTTACGACGGGATCGGGGACTAGCGGCATGATTTGTAGATTAGCCGTGACGCAGGCCTGCGCCTGCTTTATTTCGAAATAGCTGCGTGACGTAATTACCGTCGAATTGCAAGTCAGTATGACTAGTATGAGACATTCGTTTTATTAATTTGGGAAAGGAATGGAAGGGGGGAGTGGGGGGAGGGGGTGGGAGATGTCATGCTATCCAGTGACTAAAGCAATGACCTTGAACTCCATGAATTTGAAAATACCCGCATATTTCTTGTAGTGCGTAGGTTCGAAGTGTCGCATAACATTTTGCACACGAATTCGAACACCCCAGGAACTCGAATGATGCCTAGTGAGACTGTCACTGCTGTCGTTTAAACCAGAATCTCAGTTCGATGAGGTGTCTTTTTTTTTTCCTTCGAGGATTTGAGTTTTATGCATTTGTTGAGTTAGGTCGGCCTGGCTAAGATTTATTTTCCGCGAAAAATGATATCGTTCAATTTTTTTAAAAGCAAGAACTTACTACTCTTTGATAATTTGTAGAGTGAGCAAAAAGGGGAAAACAATGTGCGGTTATTGCAGTTTCCACATCCATTACTCGGACATTATCGACTATAGGATGAAGCAGGGTACCAGTTTTTGGCAGTTCTGTAACCTTTACTTTATCAGGTAATTCTGTGCTTCTGCGCTTTTTTCACACATGAGAAAAGGTTTATACAGGGTTCACTAAAATTAACTCCTCGCGAAAAGTCATCCGAGAATTTATTAACGATGGAATCTCTTATCAAGAAATATTATATCCCTGCATGTTAAACACAATAATTTATTGTTAAGGGTTTATTCGGCACCGATGCACTAATGTAATTCGATCTTACGATGGTAAGAGATCCCATTGTTAATGCGCAAGCTTTCAATTTTGACCCTCTCGTGAAAATAAGTTCCTTGCCGAAATAACATAAACCGCCTCTTCAGTCTTCAGCACTGGAATGAAAAGTATTTTTCCGAAACTCAGTGAGTGCATTCTCGAAGAAAAATTACTTAGCAGCAGTGTAAGCTTTATACAGAGATGTATTTCTTCGCTAAATAATGCAAATCAAAATTTAATTTGGCCTTGAAATTGAATTTCATCAAAGTGTTTTGAAATAACAAAATGAGGCAAACATTAAATTTATGGATATTTGGGAAGAACGATTTAACTCATATTCCCCTTAATTCCAGACGCATCCATGGCGCCCTTACTGAGTTTTGGAAAAAATGCTCTTCGTTATACTGTTTGTGCTGTAATTGATACTAGTCTAATTTCTCATTGCACGAAATGAAAACAAACGAGGCTAGTGAAGTAAAATAATATCCACACACGAGACTTTAATCTGATGAGTGACATTTTACATTTTGATGATTCTCCACTTTGCAGGAACCGAGAGAAATAAAGATTTCTACAATACCAACTTTGAAGCATATTGCCCAGACATTGCCGTTAAGAGGCATGTAGCCATTTCACTAATTTCACTCTGTTTATCGCAAAGTTTATAATCAAATGAAGCGCTTCGTGACGTGCGATACAATAAGCTGTTTTTAAACTACTTTCTTTTTAAGATAGGAAAGAAAAAGAGAGATTAATCAACGTTGGGTTGGTTATTTTATGATGGAGGTGGGGAGAGGGGTGTGGAGGAGGGGAAGGTGGAGGGGAACTGATCAAGTATGGCCACCATGGAAGCCAGTCCCATGTGACTGTTCTTTGCAAGAGTAACTGACTTTATCTATGGAATAAGCATTGATCTTAAAAATGCAGTGCAGATTGCCTACTTACAGCAAGTAGGACTTAATCATATTTCAGCAAGGTAGTCCTCAACAATAACAACAACAACAACAACAACAACAACAACAACAACAATAACAACGTTTCAGTTTATTGCAGCGTGGTACTGGATGGCCACAGGTATGGTTCATGGGTAATACTAATACTAATGGAGCGTCCTACCACTATCGGATGCTGACCGATCCAAAAGACGTCACTGTGTTGGAAGTCTTTCGTCATAACCAATGAACCGGAAGCAAAAAGTGTTGGAATGGTTGCCCTTAGGTATTAATCCTCTTACGACCTTAATCTATCCAGTGCTGTCAAGTGTTTCATACAGTGTTCAGGGGTCAGTATTTCTTGTTGTCTTGCTCTGTCAGGGGCGAATCAAGATAGATGAAGGACGTTTACCGATAATAGAGGAACGCAACACCAGTCTTTCGATCCGTCATTTACTTCCTCCGTTAGCATGGTTGATGAAAGACCAGATAATCATTTTGCCAAATGTTCAACTTGCCCCATTCCAAAGAGAAGAAGAAGAAGAAGAAGGAGAAGAAGAAGAAGAAGAAGAAGAAGAAGAAGAAGAACAACAACAACAACAACAACAACAACAACATATAAATGAGATTTGAAAATTTAACATTTTGTAGACCTTGGTCGTAATATTGCGTCCAATTTTGTTTACCTTAATGTACTAGAGTAGCCAAAATGCGACTAAGCTACCGCGAATTCACGTCATACGATAGAACTGATAAGATAATTCATTTGACAAGGCTGCGGTATACAAAGTCGTCAGGCATGCTACACCAACTTTTAAACAGTAACACTACTTCTCTCGACCCCTTCCTCCCCTCTTCCTTCTCCTTCCATACAGAAAACAAATCTCTGTTTGCCTGCTTGCCTGTCTGTCTGTCTGTCTGTCTGTCTGTCTCTCTGCCTGCCTGCCTGTCTGTCTGTCTGTTTTTTTCCCTACCAGCCTGTCTGTCTGTCTGTCTTTTTTCCCTAGCAGCCTGTCCGTCTGCCTGCTTGCATATTAATGAGAAGGAGGGGATACCCGAAAATGTCGTGCCTAACGACAACCGAGCTTGAAATCCCCTACTACCTCTCGTCGGAGCCGCCCCTGATCCTCTCGTCTAACTTCCTGGTATGGTACCAATAATGTTGGAATGCAACTCGGGTCGAGAGTGGGGACATAATCTCATTGACCGCAACCCCACACAGGAGCTTAGGAAAGACACGGGCTATGACGGTCCTACCCACTGACTATACGATAGCCTTTTTGGGGAATGGGGAGGGGGGAGGAGGAGGGGAGGATAGATCGATACTGCAACCTGGATGCAGTGCCAGTCAGACAACGTTGATATGCACGACCCCCCCCACCC
>JAWQUT010000039.1:206202-217661 GCA_033807755.1 Ellobium chinense | reverse complement strand
GTCTCAGTACATAACATTGATTTATCTAGCCTATGAATTTACATAGTATATATTTCTCAAAGACACATAAGCTTGTATTGAACCTAATTTAACATTTTACATGATCTTAGGGCAAAAGAAGACGCGTAGTTTCTCCTCTCTATGATATAAAGATGACATTCAGAATTGTGCCAGCTGAATCTCTAAAGCTCAGGTATTTACCATAGCGTCAATAAGCGACCTTCACGAGGAATAATGCTTTCTCAAGCTGATTTTTTGTTTTCTCTTCCTCTGTATCGTACGACAATTTTCTCACCGCATTCCTCTAATTCCATCTACTATGTGGTACGATTGTCGGGCCACTCACGCTCAGTATCTCTTCATGACGTCATGTTACGAGACGGCGTACAATTATCGTATCGATTATTCGGCGCGATACGTGGCTACAACGAGGCAGAGCGTGCTGTGCGCGTGCGGAAGAAGGATCGTACGAGCCATGACCCACGAGGGCACCACCAACTTCGCCGCCTATCTCACGAAAGGGCGAATGCGACATTTTGGGTGTTTCGAGCTGAGGTTACTTTCTGAAAGCCCAAAGTGAGATCTGTTTTCTCACGATGTGGCGTATCGATAGCTCGAATAGTGTCGGAGATGTTGAACAATTGCTAATTGGGCGTGTATTGTAAATTCTGAATCTCATTTAAGCTATAAAACGCTCTTCTGACGACTTAGCAAATATCGCATACGCCCGTTCTTGAGATGAGCCAGGACATGAAAAGAAACTCATAGGGGTGAGAGTTCGCGGGACCTCGTATCGATGTGCCCAGGAGATTTCGCCGTGACCTAGAATTCGGAAACTAAACCAGGTCACTTTGTATTTGTTTTGCAGATACGGAGTCAGGCATTTTAGACAAAAATATGGACAGGCTAGTCCAAATTACACCCGAAAAACTCCAGAAACTCGTATATACAGACCCTCTGTGAAGACTTTCATTGTAAAGCGTACGAAACAAACATGAAGACAGCCACCTCAATTTTGTTGTTCGCTATCATTTATAACCCAGTTCTAGACGTTTCGGTCGGTTTCGATACTGACGCCCTGCAAATAAAGGCGACATAAATCGCTCAGAATACCTGAGCACAAAAGTATTACTCACTTGGTGATGAAGACAAAGACTTGCGTGTTGTATGATGATAACAGAGTAGACTATGCCAGTAAAAATGTTTTGTTACCACTTAGAATACATAGGTTTTGATCAAATACAAATTTTGTTAACTTGCATGGGATGCAAACGCTGAATTGTGAAAAAGAGGAAACACTGCTGAGATCTGCGAATTGCTCGTTAGGATGATTAAAAAAATGCAACATATAGCCTATCCTCTTTTTTTGTGGAAGAGGGCAAAGCATCTACCTTATTTTTTGTCTACTCAGTCAAAAATAGGCTCATTTCCTAATCAATGACTAATTCAATGCCCGCTACATAATAAAATGTCAAACAATTGAAAAGCTGTCCCATAATACATCAGTGACCTGACTTGAAAGTCGGTGAATATCGCCACTTCCACTTTTTGGTTTTCTCAGTAATGTGAGCCATTTCCTCGCCTCGCCGTCTCCACGCCACACTCTACCAAACCTGAAAGAAGCTTTCTTGCTATTTTTGTTCTAATATTATTTTCAATTTACAATTTAAAATATATACTTGTACCACAAAGTAGCGTGTTTCATCTTGCATCGTAAATACATAATAATGAGCACTCACTAAAACATCATACTTTTGCACATACCAATAGCCTTTACATAAACACCATTGTTAAAACTCTATAGTATATTTAGTATGTTAGTTTTAAATCTGCAATATTCTTAGTGCAAAAAAAAAAAAATTGTCACGAAGTGAAACAACAACAACAATAACAACAACAACAACGACGACGACGACACAACAACAACAACAACAACAACAACAACAACAACAATAACAATAACAACAACAACAACATTATCAACAACAACAATAGCAACAATGGATTTAGACCAATGCGACCAAATGGAAGACACCAAGAATATCACAACTATTGGACGGATGCAAGAACATTCAGATGAAAATAAATGTACATGGATTAACGGATTAATCACTCGTAATGAGCAGTGCTGCCATCTTGTGACAAAAAGACACATATACTATATGATTCATAGTGGATACATATAGCCTATGCCTTTATGTCAAAAGATGGCAGAATTAGTGTGTTAGTCATGGAACCATAGACACACTGGAATCCTGATTGTCTGATGTTTTCCGAATTATTTTTAGCACTGCCTTGTCATGATGCTAAACAGTAAGATAAGCGTCCGAGTCACCTGCATATTATAATTGTTGATACCGAATCTACTCCATAGAGGTGATTGCGACAACCGTCATTAAGTAGGTCCAGGTTTAGGCAGGACTGAGATCATATGAACGCAGTGCGTGAACTTACGTTTAGTTCACGTGAACTTGATCTCGGCTTAATAGCTATGTTGGATGAAATGATCTGGATTTGAACTGTAGTTTTTTTGGGTGTCTGATCTGAACTTTTTTTTTCCTACCTAATTTTTAGTTCAGTTCATATCTTCCTCGAAAATCACAACCAAATGCAGATTTCAAAGAGCAAGAGAAACTGAACTGATCTGAAAACTACTCAATTTTCATGGAACTGAGCTAAACTTGATCTTAGGGATTTTTCCCTTTGTGAACTGAACAAAACAGACCCTGTTTCAATGGGCCTGTTTTGTCTATGACTGTTCAGGGTATGGAAATATAATTGTGATAGTCATTATGATGTGTGAAAACTTGACAAATATAACATTGTCATTATTTATAAATAACGCTTACGCTGGCACAAGGTAATCGTTAAAAATATCTTGTTAGCACAGCATGTAACACCTTCCTTTCTACAGAAATTAGTGACTGGTTCTCGTACTTTATAGATGACTCTCGAGACTTTTGAACTTCTAAGCGAAATATGAACAATGTAACATCATCATCAAACATATACTGAAAGCAACAAATCGACAATAAGACGCAGACCTGGGCAGGGGATGATGGTGCTGATAGTCTGGTGATGTTCCTGTTGCCGCTGCTGCTGCTGGTGCTGATGATGATGTTGATGTTAATGTTAATGAGCGAAAAAGAAATGGATATGTAGAGTGACAGAACACAGTTATGGTGAACTGGGGTGGGAAAGGAGTTGAGAGTAGGGGGAAGATCGTGAGAATAAAGGGCAAATTAAAGTACTAAGCAACAGTATGCTGTAAGGTTTGACAGAATAGATACAGACAATCTGAAGAACCTGTATACTCGTCCTAATCCTTAAGTTCCGAGTTTCAATTTCCTGATACTTCGATACTTTGGAATTTCGATTTGAGTATCGAAAGAAACGGAAGTACATAAAGTATCAAAAATATCGAAAAGTACAGGAAATATCAAATGTTTCTGAATTATTGAAAAGTATTGAAAGATAATCAGGGTAGAATCGAAATCGAAATAGAATCGATACTTCCGATATTTAGAGCTCGAAATCTGAGTATCGCGATTTTGTAAATAATCAGCTATCAGCCCACCACCAACATCAAATGACTCCTGAACTCAGGCGCCCCGCCCAAGAATTCATTTCAACACCGGGAACAGTTCCCTAGGTTTCGAGCTCGTATATAATGTGACATTCTACTATCAGTACGATTATTATGTCCCCAGGTCTGTAACTTTTCCACACGTTTCCTGGATACACTATTCATCTAGCTACGCTTCATCCCTCAACAATTTGGGTCATGATATACAACAAGCTTACTATAATACTATTCCTTATCGTGATGTTGTTTCATATAATTTTTCAGCTTCTTACGTCGCTATGCTCGAAGGTTGGAAAGCTTTGCGCTATGCCTGTTAGACAACATTATATTATTATAGGTAGGCCTACGACTTCCTCGTAAACCCTGGCTATTTTCCCCCCTTTACATTAAAATTATGTGACGTCAGGATCCACATAATACTTAACACTCCTTGTCAGGTTTGTACGCGTTGTTAAGGAAGAATTGGGGCGGAGTACGGAACTTACGTCACAGACATTCCTACATAGATAACAGAATACAATTTATAACAACGGCTCCCCTAGAGTGGCGTGACGCTTCAGGAACTAACTTACGTATGGCTAGGGTAGATTTTTCAAAGAGTTTTGTCAACATTCCCACCCCTCGCATACGAAGGGAGGTCTCATGTCCTTGCACAATTGTTCTTTTTTTCTTCTTCCTGATCTGATCTGGTCTGCATACTTAGGCTGCCTATTTGTACGTCAGTTCGGCCGTACATGATTTACTGGGACCTGGCAACCTCATAGTGGAAGAACTGGTGCACTTATTGAAATGAAGAGCTCCTATTTTCTATATATATATATCAAAACGTTTATTGATTGATTCGAACTTTAAGTGGTGACCGGGGATCAGATCTAAGTTGCACAGTCCTCATGTAAAACAGGATAGAATATTAGCATATGCTTACAGTTTCCTCTTTTATAGCTTGATTGGCGATTTTATACCATTAATAATATTCAGTAACTAATTTAGTAAATATTGATATGTGTGTGTTAGTGTGTGTGTGTGTGTGTGTGTGTGTGTGTGTGTGTGTGTGTGTGTGTGTGTGTGTGTGTGTGNNNNGTGTGTGTGTGTGTGTGTGTGTGTGTGTGTGTGTGTGTGTGTGTGTGTTCATGTAACCATAGCGCACCACTGATACAGTGATTAAATTAATTTTGATTGAATTCATGTTTGTTTGTTTTTTTCATTTCATTTTTTTAATAATGGTCCATATTGTGTGCTTGTCTGCCAGCCATGATCTCTTTGCTGTGTGATTTCTAAAACCGACACCTGTTGGTCACGCCGACTTGTTGTTTTTTTGGCACATGAAATTGGCTCAATGCCTAGACTAATCGTACCATGAAATTTCAAAAGAAAAGTAACTTGTACAGCATTCAGGTACAGTATATGCTAAGGGCAGAGTTGTTAGTCTAGCCTGATTCTCTGCTCAGCAGACTACCTTTGATTTTGTTTTTTGTTGTTGTTGTTGTTGTTGTTGTTTTTAAATGAACCTTGCCTAGGTGCAAGGAGGCGACCTGCCAATTTTTTGAGTGGACTGCTTCGTGGACAAACGCTTCTTGTGATTACTTGCGACGTCTGACCAAAGTCTCTGAGTGTGACCCCATCGTTCTGGCAATGGCACAAAAGTCAAACTCCGATGATCAGTCGATAATTTCGAGTTTATGAGTATTCGAGTTTATTGGTCCATTCTGATATAAAAAAAAAAAAAAGGGCACTGGATTGGAATGCTACAACGAGTCTGCGGAGATTTCAAGCTCAGGAAATCTGAAACAGAGACGTCCAGCGGTACACGCAATGGGTCTCTCTCACTTATTAGTCTATGTATCTACGGTCATCGGGACATGACAGACAACAACTCAAGCAGTCAGTACTTAATAATTAAAATGCGGTTTATAAGTCTCGAGTCACGGTTTATATCCGCTTATACGACTACACACTATTATTACCCCAGCAGGCCTGATCGTTCTAGGACTTCCTCAACCCTCTAGGGGAGCATACAGCGAGGCTGCCATTTACGGGCGCTGATCATTTCCACTCCACTTTTCCCATTGCCAGACGAATATGACTGACTAATATTATGGCCTGTTACATTGGGTTCTATAGGCTGATGCATTTTTTACTTTCGGATGCGAGATTTGATGACGCAATCACCCCACTATTTATTTACATTTGTATTTTGCTTAATGAACTTTGCCAGAGTTGGCTAGATCTAATTATGAACGGTCCACTGAAGGAGAACAAAATTCGTTCTTTTGTATCACTGCCAAGACGTGATAATTTATGTGGATTGTTGGCAATACCGTCTCCAAGTACACTAGTTCCAACATCTACAATCTACAACGGTTTGTTTGTTTTGGTTTTCCTTGACAAGCTTATCAATGGACCAACACTGAGAAAGGAAAAAAAAAACAAAAACTTTTTATTTGTAGGCCTACTCTGTATTAGTCTACTTTCGTCAGAGAAGATTTACGAAATACCAGCCACGGTCCTGTGGCAGGGTACCAACATTATCTCAAGGTTTTGGCCCAGATCCTTCCAGCCGCGGAAGAATGACATTTTCTAGACTATTCTTTTATCGACACAATCTCGTGATGACGATAAATGAGACCTACTTACCGTGATGGCTGTTGTTTTTGGTGTTGTTGTTTTTTTGTCGGCGGCGGATCCTTAAGATTTCTGAGGCGGGTTCTCTCAGAAAATGAGTGACTGGAGCTCAAGCTGATCCTCTCCTCCCCNCCCCCCCTTTCCCCGCCCCCTACTACCAAATAAGAATAAAAATCTGTTTCGTTCTTTCTTTACTATATCTCTTTTTTTTCTCTGTTTCTGTCTTTCTGTTCTTTGTTTCTGTCTTCTGCTTTCTATTCTCTGTCTTTCCATACATTCTTTCATTTTCGTCCAGTCCATACATCCATCTATCACAATTTCGGAGGTTCTGAAAAAACGAAGTGAGGGGATATGTATAGGAAAGAGAGGGATTTTGGGTGGGGATGTCACATAATTATATTATACTTTTCTTTTCTCTACGCCACTGTTCAGTGGACAGACATAGATCAGAGGCATATTCCTGCGTCTGTCCCTACAAATAACAACTGAAAACCTGTCTTTACTCTGAGCTTTCACCACCTCTCCAGTCATGGAACACGGTAGTGATCTGTCAATCCTTTCTTTCCTTCCTTCCTTCCTTCTTGTTTTCTTTCCGGTTTTTTCCTCATTTTCTTCCCGCCGCCCTCACTTTATGAATGAGATCTGTAACATTATATGACATTCTAATACAATTTCCCTACGGGGTAAATAAAGTCGTAGTTCATTTCATTTCCTGTAATTTATGTATTGAACTTATGTTATTGGCCTGAAGTCTAATAAAGACCTTGAATTGAATGAAATCATGAATATACTGTCATTGAAATCTGCCCCTGACTGTCATGTTTTCAAACATTGTACTTTAAAGCACGGTTTTATCGAGTGACTTCAGCTATAATCAGTAATATGCACTGCTATTAATAAAGGTTTTATCTCTCCATTGCCTTGTACTATCCAAACAGACTACATTATGTTGTTACTCCTTGGGATGGCCCGGTTTGATAAACAGCAAGGTTAACTTCCAAACTTCCGAAAATTCTTTGCCTGTGTTTCAATGGCACGATTAGATAGGCACAGCCTACTATGACCTGCATCACAGCTGTAGTGATATACCTACCTACATTCTGGGTGATGACTGACACTCAGCATGTGATCCGAGTTGTTTATCACGCAACCCAACGTCATAATATTTACTGTCAATAATTTGTCACCGGTGCTGGATATAGACAAGTTATACAATCTACGGCTTTGAATTATTACTTTTATCATTATTATTATTATTGTCGTTATTGCTGTTGTTGTTGTTGTTGTTGTTGTTGTTGTTGTTGTTGTTGTTGTTGTTGTTTATTGTTGAGTTTCACTGTCCGAAAAAGCCTTTCAAACTTTCAGAAGTATTATGTTCATTTTGTTTCTGCTTCATTAGGTATATATTTAGGTAAGCACTAATTCAATCAGAGATAATTTTTTTAATGACATGGTCACTGGTACGCTCGTTATCAATGCAAAAAAAAAATATATAGATTACATACTTTGCTTTGCAATTATAGGACACTATATTCCATTATATAACTGATATTAATCGGCTTTTAACGAGCCTTTAAGCGGCAGCTTTCCATAGACTATTAATTAGAACCTCATCATGTTCAGAGTCGGCCACTGTCGTCTGCTTCCCTCTGTAAGAATGCAGGGCGAGGTCCTCTCCAGGGGCGGCTCGTGCTTTCGATGCATGGATGGACAGACTGTTTAAAATGTCTAGAGGGCAATCTCTCTCCTTTCCCCTCCTTTTCACCCCCCAAAAAACATATCCTGCCTCTTCATAAATTCTTCACCTCTTTCAAATGAAAAAAGCCAATAAACTTTTTGGAATTAAAAGCTGTAGTTCTTGTGGTAATGTACAGAATACTAGACGTGGACTGTATTTTGCTTCTTCACTTAAATATTGCTAGATGGGCTTTGCCCACGTTGCCCAGCAAGTAAAGCCGCCTTTCTGCCGCGACTACCCAGGATTGTGATTACTATCGATAAATCTTGAAATAATTTTCTATCGTTAGGTAATTTAAACCCTCGTGGGCTCCTCTTTCTCTTCCATCAGTGCGCAGTTTTCGGAATTGATGAGAAAAGGACACAATGTTATCTTTCCCAAGGTCATGCCTCTTTAAGCTGAACGTATCTCACAACAAACTCCAAATATAAAATCGCGTGTATTAGCAGGGCTGTCCAAATTCAGAAGCAGAAAGAATCACATGTTACTGTCTTCAGGTCCATAATTTACAGCATTTCAAATTTTTAAAGTTGCGCCATCCAATCGGTATTGTCGGTAGACAAGTCCTGCATGCAGAGGGCCATTGACGCAGCCCCAACCCAGATGGATTTGATTATTATTTATTATTGTAAAGTTAAGAGGGACAATAAGCTAGCAATCAATCTGCAAAGTTTTTTTGCAATATAAAATGTTTTAATCGGGAAATTTGAAAAACAAAAAAACAGCGCTCTGACGTGAGGCATGCGATTGAATTCACATGAATAGTGAAGCGTCTCATCATGATTCTCCTCTCCTTTTATACCCCGAGCGGGTCTTTAAGAGTCTTATCTCTCCATTGTACTTCCTGCTGAAAACTTTACAATCTCCTCATCATATTTCTTCCTGATTATGTTTCCATAATCTTCCTGCTCTCACCAGCTGGAAAGCCCAGAGTACAAAGTACGAGAAGCAATAAGTTGTCAAAGAGTGTTTCCACTTTGCATTGTTATTATCTGCCGCAGTGGTACTTTGCCAGGACAAGAGATCAACTGCAAATCATATTCGTCAGTATTAGTCCATAAAACATGAAATGCGTCTCATTCAAACAAATTGTTATCTATGTAGGCCTACTGTTCTTTTTGCTCAGTTAAAAGGAAAGATGCATGGTCCTACAGACCACATTAAATCATACGATACCCTATTAGTATTATTCCAATAAAACAGTCCTTTAAGCGTCCGTCATAATGATATAACGCCTCTGCCGGCCCCAGACAACCCACAGGGTTACATTATCCAAAGTCCGAATTGTTACACCCACTGCGCGCGTGGCGGCCATAAGCTTAGGTCAAGCTTACGTGTGTGTTTATGTGTTTGTTTGTGTGTGTGTGTGTGTGTGTGTGTGTGTGTGTGTGTGTGTGTTCAGGTACGAGTGTTTTCTTATATTTATTGTATTGAAGTGAGCTTGCGTGCATATATGAGAGAATGTTAAAATGTCAAAGCGCCTAGAGCCCACCTCGGGGATTGGGTGGTATATAAATATAATTTATTATTATTATTATTATTAATCCGTTCTAGCCACATGGCCAAGCAGTCTAGCCAGTGCTCTGGGGACGGGTGATAGCATGTTGGTATGAATGGTTTAATTTCTTTGTGAACAGTAGATATGTCAAACAAAATCATGTTGAGGCAATAAAAATCAGAATACTTTATCAAACGTTACATTTTAATTTGGATGACCAGAACCTTAATTAAAAGCTGAGTAATACATTGTCAGATAGAGGTGTCTGTAGCTATTGGAACTTAAGTGACGTCATCGTTTTTACCACAAGCCGTTGCGGATCGAGGAAGGGAAATAATTCTGGACGCAGGGGCCAACCCCGGTAACTCAAGCTCTCCTAATTGCGTCATATTACATACGCGCACGGTAACAGAACGATGCTCTTTCTTCGCAAACTTGACTCAGTGGGCACCATAGATAATTTTCAGAGAGAAAAAGTATTGGAAAACGGAAAATGATTTCTGATGTGCGTGCCATCCTTTAATTATGCCTTTATTTTCACGACACCTACTTCCACAGCTAATTTCAAAACAAATGTGTTGGTCATATACTGATGCGGTATGGTAGCATTAAGGACGATGAAATGACTTTATAGTCGATCACTCCCAGTACTCGGTGAAAACTCATGTATAAATATATCCACATTAAACGCAGGTTTTCGATCTTTTTTTGTAAGGGCAAATATGGGAAGGAGCCTCTGATCTACAGTTTGTCTGTCCAAAGAACAGATGCAAACAAAAGTATTTGTAAAAATTAAAGTAATTAGTGGCATAAAAAGACAGAAAGTCTTAATGGAGTCCATCCGACACCAGTCTTGCCTTCATTATAACGAACTAATTAAATCATATGACCCAAACAAGGAACTCGTGCATAGACTCCATTAGTAGTTACATGTATTCTCAGTGTTGGTGGTCAAGGAATAAACACGGAAATTTGGGTTAGAAATCTAGGTCAGAGACAAATATAGTGGAAAAAACATATATAGGATACTAATTACGAAACTGACATTCACGACTTTGCATTGTTTGGTTGAAATACAATTAAGTCCAATTCAGCATTCTCGAAGATATGCAACCAACCGATAAACGGTGGGTGTGATAAAGCGAAGCTGGTTGTTGTCAATATTCACACACCCTACATGTAGCCTATGTTCGCATAAAAAATATTTGCGATTAAACGAACATGCGATCTAACGGGTCGACTGTACCTTGTTAAATAACATTAATTGTGAAAGTATATTGGTTTATTTTATCATAAGCTGTTATTATGAATTTAGAGCTAATGCAAACAAATAAAGTCACACATATAATATTGTCAGGCTCTGTCCATATTCTTGCCTTGAGCCATCCAGACTAGATACAACGTTGAACTGTGGTCAGATTAACATGCATACATAGACCTAGACCTAGTCTCCTACTATTTCATTTCATGGCTCACCTCCAACGCTTTCTTTAGAGAGAGTAATAGCCTAGGGCCAACAAAAAGATTCTGCAAAACATTCGCAATGTAAATTAATATTATCTATATGTATAACCGACTCTCTGTGCTCGGAGTAATTGTTACTGACCAACAATCAATAGCACCTCAGATTTCCTCAGTATGGCGCCCGGAAATCTCCCTGGCTCTTACGTAACTCGACATCCGGTTAACGAGATACTAAGCCCATAAATTATAGTCCATAATGCGCTTCGGTTTTGAAAGTAGACATCCATTTTTCAAGCCATCAGAAGGCACACCTGTACATACAATCTGTTGACAGTCCTTTCGCTTTCTTCTGTTTTTATATGTTTGTTCAAGTTCCTTACATTCTTACAAGTTAACTGAACACTGTTGCTAAAACAGAGAAAAAAAAGCAAAAAAGGCAAATAAACAACATTTCTTGATACATTCTTTATACCTCACCCACGCCTAGACTTGAATCCAGTTGCGATGCACAGGGGTGTTTAGCATGTAGTGGGCACGCAACCCCCCCCCCC
>JAWQUT010000039.1:148486-171108 GCA_033807755.1 Ellobium chinense | reverse complement strand
CCATCTCAGCCCAAAGACATTTGAAACTTTCGTGTTACACCGTCAACTGCAGTGTCATCAACACAATTAATTTAGGCCTAGGCTCAGATGCATTAATGAAATTATCATCAGATTTAATTGTTACCATTTGCCACATGTCACTAGTAGCTACTGAATCCATCTGTCAAAGCACCTCAACAATTTTGGCGATAGGTTGGGAGGGGGGGGGGATTCTTCGCACTGACGTTGGAGGTAAAAGGGATGTTATTACACACACACACACACACACACACACACACACACACACACACACACACACACANACACACACACAAGATAATGCTCCTCCCCCTCCCCAATCCATGGCGGCCTTCTCGGATCTGACATCCTATTTATTGCAGTCATCACCACTCTTAGGCAAAGACAAATAAATAAACAGATACTCATAGGACCACTACCGCATATCCAGTCCCCTGTCAGCGATCTCCGATTTAGATTAATTAATATCATTGCACCATCATTAATCTGAATCTAACTTCTCTCTGGCACTGTTCCAGCACCACCATCAGCATTATCCTCCACCATCATTAGCATTATCCAGCCATTACCAGCATCACCACCACCACAGACATTATCCAACATCTCGAACACAGATTAAAAAAATAAAAATGTTCTGTCCACGCCAGCGACGAATTTGGAAATATGCCATTATAAAGTAACTTTACTGACATTTTCCATCATGACCACAACCAATAGCACTCCCGAACCGCCATCCGCATCACCATCATCATCACCATCAATACTTGTCTTTCTCATTCACCGTCTGTGCCAGTTCACATAACCACCACCACCACTACAACAACCACCACTACCACCACCACCACCATAATAGCATCACATCATTCACCATCATCATCATTTCTAACCACCACCACTAACACCACCACCTACATGACATCAACGCGTCTGCAACATAATCACTGACCACAGGTATGTGCCAATTCCAAGGCCACAACGGTGTGCCGTACCATTCGCCCGCAACACCCCAGTGAAGGGAAACTAAAACCTGTTGCAGGACTCGATGGACGACGAAGAAGCACATCCCATGAATTCCGGTACAAATATTTGACAACACAAGGAGTGGTGTTTCGCAAACCTGTTGGGTTTTCCTACGTTTGGACCTTTTCCTTTTGCCTTTTCCTGTTTTTAGCTGCACTGAGTTTGTGTCCTGGCTGTGACCTATTGACCTACATCTGCACTGAGCGTGACGGCCACGTTTAACTTGCTTGTCATTGCCTCATTCTGACGATCTAAGCATGTTTATAGTTTGCTTAACGCTTTCAGTTTCAGCATACAAACATCCAAACCCCCTTCCCCCCTCCAAACAATGATCATGAGTAATATAAATAGACTTAGATCTACATTAATTGTCATCTGTCATCCACGTTATCCTAACGAGGCAGTTTACCTTTCCAGAAAAGCTAAAAAAAAAATCTTTCCACTGGCTGAACTAGCCTTGCCAAGATCTATAATAATTTAGATTCGCAGCTTTGTATTTAGATTAAATGTAAAATGCTGCTCGGCAATAACCGGAACCATTGCTTAGTCATTCAAGTTTTCGAGCCAATCTGAAGCAATGGCAGATACGGGATTGTTTGTCCAGGCTGACTGATTTAGAGAAGTGAATTATTATGCATAAGATGCCCTCCAACATAGCCTCTAATAGAATGACACATCTCGTAAATTAATTTGCGCATTTTCTTCCCTCACTTTTTTACTGGGTGAATGTATTTTTTCAAACGAGGCTCTTTTCGTCATATTGTCTCAGACAGAAAGAGAGAGAGAGAGAGAGAGAGAGAGAGAGAGAGAGAGAGAGAGAGAGAGAATTTTCACCGATTGGACAGCGTCCCATTGCGACAATGTTCTGAGCTCAACCATTTCTTTAGATCTGCTGGGAGTCACATTGTCAATCATTAAATTACTTTATCAAAGTTCATGGCGCTCTTTATAGTTATCCATGGGGGACGATCTTGTTGATTTAGCATTCTATTCCGTGCGTGTGCACTTTTCCCATGTGGTTATATCTGCTGAAGGGGCAGTTTGTTTGGAGATATTGAACTTTGGGCACTTTTTGCATTCTAAGCGACTTAGTCGCATGACCGATACCATTAAGCGTGCACATTCGTTTGCGAAATACTATCGAATCCACAGGAAACAGGTAGTGCTGCCTCTAAATCCACAGGTCATGTGCACAACGATGCCCATCCTCCTGACTACAAGTATCAAAAGTGATATATACCTGCATTTCAAATATCCATATAATTACATGTATCTTCTGCCTGCTCCAGTTCATATAAAATCTATTTTGACTAAACTCTGCAGTACAATTTTAGGCATCAGTTTAGAGTCAGCTGCGGAATTCATAGACAGAATGATCAAGCATAAGAATTTATTATAATTTTCAGTCTATCATGAAAGAAATGGGTAGTCTGTTTCCGTAAATTTAAATTAACATGACTACTCAGCTCAAACAGAACTTTTAATTCGAAAGTTGTCTTTTCCTCGAATTGGTATTGCTATGGATCATTCATTCCTTTCAATTGAAAGAAGAACGTGGCTGAATTAGACCAGCCAACGCCTACTCTTTATTTGCTTGGCTGCTCTGATTTTCACTCGCAAGCCTGTTTAAACCAATAACTATATGGAGTATAGTCTAGGCCTTACTTAGTGATTCACGCTTTCGTGCCCTTCCACTCTAAGGCTAAGTTAGATATAGGATTGTTTGTTCTAGCTGGCTGATTTGAGGGCTCACCTTGAAAACGGAGACATTTAGAAGTATCAGTGACCGTATGCATAATTCTTACGTTAGTTAACGCACTGCGAAAACCTCGGGAAACTCCCAAAACATTAGTAGTCTTCCCTGTGGTATCTGAATATTGGCCATAATCCAAACGACAAAATAAAAAACACTTTTGAAAACTTATTTGTATACAATTCGTTTACATTTCTATAGATCTACAGTATTTTTATAGATCTACATTATTTTTATAGATCTACAGTGTTTTTATAGATCTACAATCTCCCATTACAGTCAACCATCTCTTGCATCGCCCAATACTTCAAAGGAAATTCATATTAATATAATCATAAGATTAAGTCTTTGTATCAGGTGCGTGCTGTATTAATGGTAACCACCGAAAAAAAAAAAATGGTAACTCCGATGAATGCATAAGTCATGTCATGAAAACTGCCCAGATCCGCTTTAGTGTATGTCCATGACCAGTGTGAAAATTCTGAGTGTCGCCTGAGCCTCTTACTTTATTATGACAACTAGATAAGGTCACCAGGCGCTACTGTATACAAAAGTGGCATTAGGAAGCTGTCACTCCCCCCCCCCCCNCCCCCCCCTCCTTCCAAGGTCGATCGTGACGTCATTCGTTAATATAACGATTGATTCGATCATCATTTAAAATATCCATAGCGGTGACTAAGTGTGGTTTATCTTGCCCTTGACCCTTTGATTACTCATAGACAAGTTACGCAGGATTGAAATGGTCATCATGAGCGACTTCAGACACGTTCTTTCCTAAATGCTAAAACTGATTAGCATTCGACTAGGCGAAGACCACAATATACTGTATTGCTTCACAACTTCGATGATGATAATGCGATTTATAAGTCTTGTATACAGGTAAATGCTCGCATATGTGACTTTACACTATAAACCCAATAGCCCTTATTACTCTAGGACTTCCTGGTGAGTATACAATACCGCTGTCATTCACTGGCGCTGATCACTAGCATTCTGACAGTACCTTCCACTGCCTTCTGCCGAGGAACTATTGTATTTTACAGACGTGGTCTGGTAAAATACGAATGAAAAGCTTTCCCAAAACACTTGAATCATGACGGGAATCGAACCCTACGATCGTTTGATCAGAGTCCAACGTCGTAACCATTCGGCCACGTTTCTCCACAATGTAGAACAAAAGAAAAACGGTTCATTCCCGCCATTATGTTCCAATGAAGGCCTCACTGAACTTCATCCCAATCCTCCCAATCCTCCCAATCCTCTAACACTACAAACAGAAAGGCCATGGCTGAACCTCATGACTTGAGAGTCTCACAAGTCATTGAAGAGGACCCGGGTACGCACTGTAATGCTCTGTTCTAGTCTATATACAGTGGAACCCATTTATTAGGACCATGGATATACCGGGAACCCGGTTTTACTGACGGATTTCTAAATCTCCTTCCCGCCCCCCCCCTCTTCTTTGCTACTGTTAAAATAACCTTATTATAACGGGCTTGGAAGAGCTAAAATCCGGCTGTTGCAGCATAACTGCTTCACCTATAACAGCAGTTTTCGCATGATTAGTGTGGTTTGACAGCTGATGAGTCCTTGAAACCAACCTGAATTTAATAATTATTTACTTGCGAATTGCGCTTTGACTTCACAACACGCAATCACTGACAGACAAGCAAGGTCTAGGGTTCGGAAAAGTTGTCTACAGTGTTCTACCTCGGCATGTGATTGCATGTTCATGTAGTTACACCCGGACCGTCTAGCATCACTGACATTCTATGCTGCTTGTTAGCGGTGACTGGGATCGTGTGAAAACTAGCCGAAATACAGCCAATCAACGAAACACACATAAAGCCGTTAACTAATGAATGAAACAACGCCAGAAGATTTTAATATTGATTTTGGCTATCTGTTTATTTTAAAAAAAAAAATCATGAGGCCCATGTCTTTCTTTCTGAGCAGACTATCCCAAGTGTCAGCGGGATGTCGTTCGTCAATTAGCGTCATGCGCTGTAGACCATAATTTCGCCAGAACAACCTAACGAATTCAAACCAAGTTCTCCCGTCCTCAACTTTTTTTTTTGGCAGTCTCCTTTATTTTTTTCAGCAGAAAAAGAAGGCCAGCGCAACCTAAATGAAGTTAAAACCCCTGTCAAACCATGTGGAAACAACGCACACGGCCATAACGGCCAGACATGGAAAAGTCCCCGACCATCCCGTAATAGCAGAGTTCTACTGTATCAAAGTTAACTCACTGCTAAAACATCGTACAAACTCGAATTTATGGAATGTACTTCGAGTTCGTATGTTCCTACTGTATTCTTCTGCTCCATCCGTTCGTGAAGGCGTTGCCCCTCCTTGTCTCTGCAGCAGTTTACACACTAACATTCATATGTTTACATCAATAACATGTACATGTGGTGATGGAGAATTATGTCAGCATAGTCTGGCGTCTGGTAGGAACATTTCCGCTGAGTGAAAGTTCAAGGTCATGGCTGCTCATTAGACTGGTTCCAGAAGTTACATCACTTGTGCATGTGCTGGCTGATATAAGGTGAAAAAGGCAAGGTAAATTTAGGGAGGGCGGTAGGGATATGCATGTCGAAATTCAGTGAGTGTTACTGGATAGACAGAAAGAATTAGTTGATAAAACTTTTGAAATATTGACTTCAAAGGTAGTTGAATTAGTCCTCGTATGGGGCAAATCTATTCACTCATTATTGTTTTTGATATTGAAGCCAGCTTCTACACTAAGAATCTTTTATTTATGATGTTATTCTCATTTCAAATATGTGTTTTGTTCCACTTATATTTTTATTCATTTATATATTTAAGAATTTATTTAAAAGTCGATTTATTTACTCATTACTTCTTTCCATGCCAGGGACTTTTTCTTTGTATATTGCTAAGCACATTAATTTTTTCCTTTGCAGTTCTGAGCAAAGAAAATTTAAAAAAAATGAACATGATCTCATGAAGGACATCCTGATGAATCCAGACCACAACTATAGTACAGCATGCACCTTTTACACCAGTGAACCGACTGACCAATCGTCCGACCCATCGACCGACTGACAAACAGATAAGAATTTGTTTGAGAGAGAAAAAGAAGGAAGAAAATAAAAATAAAATGCATGTTATAAGATGGCCAAGAGAAAAGCAGAGAAGGAGAGATAAGCTTAGTGATGAGCAAGAGCTGAAAGGCTTATAATCAGCACATGTGAATGACAGTGCTATGTGGAGTGTTCAGTCATCATCCAATCATTCTTCATTTTAAGCTTAAAAAAACAACAACAATTAACTTTGTTTCAGGTACTAACCATGGTCTTTATCTTATCATAAGTGTAAATGCATTTAAATTTTGTGTTCTCATTATCACAGGTAGCGATGAGAGAACAATACTTGAAAAAAAAAACCATAATAACATTCAACAAGCCTCACAGAGATTCGTTATTTAAAGAAGTTAAAGGAAGGAAATACTTGCAACCAAATCCGCATCCGTCGTCTGTCAGCAGCTCAGCCGGACATCCGTGTCTTGACGGATTGATAGATACCGGTACTGGTCGACAGTAAATTGTCTTATTGACGTCATTTTACGGACGGGACGGAAGAGGCAAGGGACACTACTTCAAATTTTATAAATTCTTGTACTAAAAAGAGTTTCTTCCCTTGTTCACAGTTCCTGCAATCTTGTTTTTTTCGTATACTCTAACCCATTTATAACAGATACTATGACCTGTTGCTGCTTGATAAATTATGTGCACACCACTGGATAAGTGATTGGCAGTGCAGGAATCATGAGGGCAAGAATATTGCTGCTCTCTAGATTCCATTTTTACAACACAACAGTTCTGAGAAATGTGCTGTTTGAAGAGGCAAGGTCTGAAAAGGATCTAATTAACATTCTCCATGTTGGGATCTTTATTTTTGACTAAACACAGCCCAATGCTCAAAGAAATAATGGTCACAGACATAACAAAAATGAATCAACTGAAAAAGAACTATCAAATGACGGTTAAAAATAGTTTTATTTGGGGATGAGAAACAGGCTTCAAGAAAGGCACAAGATGGATTGGGGGTATAATCTCACATGGTAGGCTGTATTGGATGAGACTACACATGCATGTAGTATTACAATATGTGTACAAATCTGACTACCAACTGGAAGCACTGATATGGATGAAGCCTGATGGGTGTAACACAATATACAATGTATATCTATACATACAAGGACAAAGCCATCAACAACAAGGAAGTTATGATTAAAAATACATATCTAAGAAAAGTGTCTGTACTCTGATGGAATGTCCCAGACAGTACTATTTTAAGCCCCACTGTCATTCTCACTCTTATTTACCAATCTTACAATACACAAAAAGCATGAACTGCAGGTAGAACATTTCACACATTAAGTCACATTCAGTTTACTTATGATTTCACTAGAAAATTACAGTCATAAGTTATGCACAAAACAACATTTATGATGATAAATAACATATTAATGGCTTTGTGAACTCCCCCCACCCACAATGTTTTTGAAGCACAAAATAGTTAAGTCCAGGTTTAGTTGGAGAATTACTGAGTTTCAAATAAAATTTAGAATTTATGTGAATTTAGAAAAGAATCAAATAGGCTACATTCATGATTTGATATAACAAAATAATGCCATAGCTCAGTTATGGTCAGCAATAGGAAGTTCTTTGTACCAGTCTTTCATGGAAAATATGATCTACAAACATTAAATGATATACCAATTACATGCCATCAGACTTTTGAGTCAGAAAATATGCACATGTAATACCACTTCTAGAACTTGACATAAAATACTACTGGTGTACTGATAAACTAGTAAATATTATAAAAATCATTGAATCCAGCATCATCATTGGACACAAGGTATTACGAATGACCTGGGTTCTTGCTAAACCACAGATATGAAGCAAAACTGCTAACACCAAGAAAAGCATCAATACTGTGTGATGTCATTTCATCATTTGGCCCTTCCTATGTACACACAGATCACACTCCCAACAGTGCTGAATTCTGATTAATAAGCCATTTTGTTGGCATTTTGTTAACACTGCATCATTTTCACTCGTCATGCCTGACAAAAACATTTGTGAAATCTGAACTGTCCCATTGCAAACCCGTAACCATACTTCTTGCTTGTCACTGAAGCCACAACCCGTTAAGAACAGCATTTCAATATGGATCATGTATTCATATCAGTAATCTTGACTGAGTTTGATCAAAATGTTGCTCTATGCATGTATACGAAATACTCCAGCTGCTAGCTACTATAAGCAGAACAACGGGTGAAAAACTGGAAAAGCTGTGGGGATTGGTATGGGTTGGTAAAAATTTGTTCATGGTGGTCTTTCCCTCTGCTTCAATAATGTTGCTATCAAGAACTGGCTGTAATACAAACAGTCTGAAACTCCATGCTTTGCTTCTCTCTCTTTTGCCATGACATTTTCCTGTCAAATGGTGAATGATGTTCTGTCTTGAAGCCCTCTGACAGTATGCATTATGTCAGTGACTGGCAGTAATTTTTGTTCTAGTCCTGCGTTGCCCCTAGCGCTCTGCTCAAGGACATCACTATTTGAAGTGGCATTGCTTTCATAGATTCAGTGCTTTTATTTATTTTGAGCTCAATTATATTAATTTGTCATCAAATCTGATGTATCCCTTCTCAAATCTTTGGTCATGAACGAAATTCAATCAAGGTTGAAAGCAGGTAATGAGGAAATATAAAGGAAAATGATGATGTGAAAGATAACAACTCCATTCATCCATCTGTCATTCACAAACCATGCATCAAACACTGCTATTTCAGCAGCTCAGGACATAACATACTGTCAGCGTCTGACATTAACCCCATACATGTTAAACGTCAACTGTCAAGATAAATGCAGAGCATGCTGTCTGTAGGGTGGACATGGTCACCACTGGTCATATCTTTTTATCTTGTCTATAATTTAATGACACAGTAATACAGTACAATAAACTAGAGGAAACTGTGCATACAAATGATTTCAGATGAAATGAACACTTACTTCAGATTGACAGAAGAAATCAGAACAAAGGTGAGTTTTTATGGCCTTTGCCAACTCCTGGTGAGCTTGATCCATCATATCTTCTCTGTTAACTTTGAAAAAATTTCAATATAGACATTATGCACCATCTATTCCTTTATAAAAATTTGTAAAAGTTAACATTTTTGCAGTTCAGTGTGTAGTATCAGACACTGATGAAATACAATCATTTGATAAGACTAAATGAATGGTTTAGGCAGAGGACATTGCACCATCCACCCTGAAATATGATGAACAAACATTCAAGCTGTTATCTGAGGAAAGTATTTTATTCCAACATTATACAAAAATCTTATCAATCCACTGTCACCTCCATATCGGGCAAGTCAGTGCCAGCATTAACTTGACCAGGTCTTGAGCATGTGTGAATCCTCTTGGTTGCCACGTCCATGTTTCCATCTCATGATGAAGAACATGCACACAGCACCCACTGCCAGGCCCAGGAAGAGAGTGCCAAAGGCAATTCCCACTCGAGTTCCTGGGGACATTGAAGGACACAAGATCAAACTAAAACCATGTTATTACATTGTTTCTCTAAGAGTTTTAGAGACAGTGAATAATGAACACCCCCTCCAAATTCTTTTTCATAACAATATTATAAGAAGTCCGTAATGTTCTCTTTCCCTGGCTTTAAACAGAAAATTATGCTCTGGCTTTACATACAGTGGTACTTCACCATCTCACATCCCTGGGAGCAGCATGAAAATTTGAGATGCAAAGTTTTTGTGATGGTGATGCAAATTTAATATAGAAATATTAAACAAGGGACTACAGCTTTGCAACAAGACCATGCAGAATCCAAAATTGTGAAAAAAATGAGATCACGAGGTCCTACTGTACATGTACTGTACCTAAGTGACTAACATTCTGTTTGAAAGTATGTCTAAGTTGTTATCGTGACAAAATTCTAAAAGCCAGTAGATTTACTACATAGAGGAACTGTTTGGTCAAACAACAAGTTTTGAAGTTTATAGGTTTTGAGAGCAATAGGCACCTCTGCATAAGCATGCACAATGGCAATGTTTAACTGTTACTATAAACACAGTGCTGACCCTATTATTACAACAGGATCTTGGAAAGGCCTCTGGAAAAGATCACAGTGTAGAATGAGACAGAGACGTAAAACTGTGCTACTTTGATATCCATAAATGGAAAGCAATGACTTCCGCATACAGTTATCTGTATAACAAAATACTATTATACTATCTAAACAAGATACTATTAAACTATCTAAACTTTGCAAGAGCAATGTCAACTACTTATGTATTTCTCAATATGCCATGACTAAGCCTTTGTGTTACATGATTTATACCCTAACCCCTTTTCAAAACTTTGGAAAAGGAAGCCTATCTTTTGGAACATACAATCTTCTTTCTGCTGTTTACACCCTTGCACAATCATTTTTTTGCTGCACACTTACACCCATGTGCATAATGGTCTTTAAAAAAATGTTGGAGCACAAGTGTCTTATATCTGGATATTTCTCCACAGCAATCCTATATCTCCATACTGTATAAAGTTTTATGGGAAAATAGCATTCTGTACATATCTCACATTTATACATACTGTGAGTATGAGTTCTATGCTGCCTTCTGAAAATAGCAACAATCACATGACTGAGTACTTGCATCTATGCCCTGATTAGGTTGGTCCAGACTGTCTATTTTATTTTAAATAGTAATACAGCTTGTGTGTCAAAGAACTCTGTCATTCATCAAAAACTATACTACTACCAGTATTGATGAAAATGCTGAAAGCAAAGAAAAATGAATATTATCAGGTCAGTTACTGACCTATGTCATCTGAGGATGGTCCACTGGCTCCTGACTGTTGAGGACATGCTGAAGTTCCATGTACAGAGAAATATTAAAAAAGAACATATGATGAGGACAACAACAGAATCAATAATGTTGCATACTTACTTAATCTGCTGATATTGTTACGTATGAAAAGACAGAACATCCACATATTGCCATGGCAATGTAACAGTAATTCTTCTCTGAAGTTAGAGGCTGTGCAGTTATTTGCCTACAATAATGTAATTTTACCACTTGAACATGATTTGTCATCTTCATTACAACAATCTCAAGAAGAAGGGAAAACACAGCAGTAATGAGAAAGTTAGATGCGCTGGCGGTTGTGATAACTCTGATGTGGTATTGCTTGGCAAGAATCAGTTCATTAGCAGAAGAAATCTATAGATTAAAAGGGATGTAAGTGACCTAAATTTCTGCATAAAATGTACTGAATTATAATACAGAAGAATGTAAATGGTGTCACACAGCAGCTGTGTTGAAATAATGAGTGTAGTGATGATGAAAGACTAAACAGTGATAAAATACAGAACAGTGAAGAAAGTAAATCCTTATCTTGGTGTTTCTCTTGGTCACTATAATGGTAGTTGTTGTGGTGATGGGAGAGCGAGATAACAATCAAAAGCAGAATTAGAATAGATTACCACTAGGTTTTCTGGTGGGTTGATTAAAAGGTGTTGGAGATGTTGGCTTTGCCGTTGATTTGGCTGGTGACTGTGATGTCTTCGTAGTGGCTTGTGTTGTTGTTGGCTTGGAAGTAGTAGATGTTACTGTATTCTTTCCTGGTGTTACTATGAGAATATACAAATGGTTAGTTAACGAATCACAAAGCAGTCACAATACATAATCATCCCTAAAATCATAAATCAAAGTCTAATTTGTTTAAGGTTTAACTTTTACCAGTTCATGGGATTTCAGGATTTTCAATAGAATTTTTAGGGTCTTCTAATATTTTAACAATTTCTCTAAAACTACAAGACTAAAATATACAATGTTATATATTTTTAGAAAGGTAATTAAATGGGCTATCTGAAAATTAATGTTTTAGCTTTCTGTGAGCTGGCATAGTTGAATAGTGACCTAGTTTCTATTCTTATTTATAGTAACAGAATGACAAAAATTCACAATGCATAACAATCACAAAGAAGGAAAAAAAAACTGAATACAGTAATTATCCTGAAATTATATTCCTGATAAAATGTGTCCATTTCTTTATAATATAAGCAAAAAAATAACATAGTTAGATCCACAAATAAATGCACAATGGCACAGAGAAAATTTTCATCAATCGGGTGTTTTCTTCTTCGAAAAGTAAAACAAATTTTTGTTTCCTGAAAGTTATTTACAAAAAAACCCAACAAAAATTATTTTTTTTTTGGCTGTAAATGGTAAAATTACATGTAATTCACAATAAAAAACTATACATTCTAAAAGTCTGAAAAAAGTAGCAAGAAGTTAATTTCTGGAATGACCTTGTTTTCCACTGTATTTATAAATACAAAAATCCCATTGTGTAAACTGGTAGAGCTAATGGTACATGTATATCAGCTCAATTACTCTTACCATGAATTGCGCCTTTTATATGAAAGATAGCTGTATCTGAACTATCTTAAAATCATCTGAAACACTCATAAGATGAGACTCTAAAATTTAGATAATGAACCCAAGCTGAGGTTTGTCCATTTAATTTGACAATGAAAAGTCATGAGAATATCATATAATCATAAGAGAAACACACGATATATTTGGCGCATTTAAATATAAGAGATAATTGTTGCCAAAGACCAGTAAAAACACTAGCTGAGCCTCAGTATTTTCTGGTAAGTAAACCAATATTAAAATCCGTAATCCTCTTACCTGTCTGCCCCGGAATGTTGTTGATGGCTGGCATTGGGTTGGCTCCTGTTAAAATAATTTTTTTTAAAATGTGCATTGGATTGTTCATCTGTTATGTCAAAGAGAATTGGCTCAAATTTCTACTGTTTCCACTGACCTGTATATTTCACTGAATTCCTTATTCTGCCTTCCTCCTGAAAATGAACACAGCTTCCCTGACATCATTTAGAACTACTTTATCTCATTAAAGCCAAGAGCTTATAATTTCATCCCCAACTTATCTACTCATAATGGATACTACTAGTACCTTCACAATCTAATCGGTCATCTTAGATTATTAAACTATGAGCAACACAGAAAATATGAACAATGTTCATTAACATATTTTTCATGCTTATAGTTTGAAAAACTGGATGCTGGGTTGAAGGTTGCGAAGAGGATAAGCTATACCATTCTGTCTTCCAAACCTCTATTGCAAGCCAGTTCTCTTACAATACCAATTATTTTCTTTCTATTTAACTTATCCCCCAAACAAATTTTTGCCAGCATTTTGCTGTCCGCCTGACCACTACTCCTAAGCATAATGAGCCATTTCTGAATGCTTACGAGTGTAAAGTGAACAGCCTTGCTTGTCAACAATAACCAGGTTAGTCTGATTTGATGTAGGGTCAGCAGTTGAGAAAGTGCAGATTATTTCTCCACGCTGGGGCTGACAAACCTCAAAGCTGGCACAATTCAGAAGACCATCTCCATTGGCACACAAGCGAGCACATTCCTCCACATCTGTGACTTTCGCTTGAGAGTCATCATGACCCTGAAGCTCCTTGTTTTTCCTCTCAATGTAGTCAAAGAGATGGTTACCTGAAACATGATTCCATACAGGGAAAGGCTGTTTAACTTTGTATTAATAATAATACAAGACAAGATGTAAATACCTGTGCCCAGCAGTTGTATCTTTTCTGTTTTAGACAAGAAAGTAATATTGTGACTGTAACAGTGATACAACAAAGAACATATGATATTGTGAAGGTGCTGGCAACTCTTTAATACAATCCAAACAACTGAACAGTGATTTCAAGTTTTGAACCATTAATTGTACACATAAAATTTGATAGCATACTTCTTTAACTTTATATAATTCCACACAACTGGCAGATGCTGGCATATAGCTTACTTCACAGAGAAATTAGAAGTGTAAATTCATTCAATCACCATCCTAAACAAATGACACGAAATTAAATATCACTGCTACTATCTTCTCCATCTTGCATTACTATTTCACAAGAGATAACTAAATGCACTCACGGGAGTAATGGGTGCAGCTCATATCTACAGTTATGTTCTCTGGTCTGACTTCAAGTATGTGCGTCTTCCGCAGTCTGCAGGACCCATCATTGCATATTTCAAATGACTCACAGCGGAAGTCAGTGTTGTAAGTACAAGCCCTTGCACACATTTCATCACTCTGTACACTCTGCAGCAATTTGTCTGGGTTAGCCCCTATGACTTCAGCATCATACTTATGGTACTCTGCTGTGTAGAACTCTTATTAGAGAAGATAAAAAAAAAAAATTGCATATATATCTTGATAAGGCATTCTTTTTGCAACATTCTACAGCTAACTGCTCAGACTGCCCGAAACAGGTGATGGATGGAAGAGAATAGAGATGCTATACATATTCATGATCCTCTCCTTAGTTTGAGCTGTTAGTGACCTTTAAAGTACAGTATTAACACATGTACATGCGAAAAAGGGTTTTCAATCTGACATGGAACAATAAAGTCCTCAAGTGCTACAATGTGATACAGCTGCATTTTTGAAACTGTTATGGGCTGAATCTGACCCCTGATATCAGCCTGAGGCAATCAGCTGCATAGCCCTGATTCATATTGCCGCATTTTATTTTTCATTTACAACCAGCATAAATTTACGAAGATCATCATCATGGGATCATCTATCTTAATAATTTTAATAACTGTTTCATGGCTTATACAAAAATGCACATGTGCAATATAGTTTTAATTGCATATGTGCCTTTTTGTTAAAAGACAACAGAGATGACCCGCTCCAATTTATTTGATCAATCAAGAAGGGGCACAACATCACAAATACATATATTACTTACTTGCATAAACATTAGCACCTTTCGTTATGATGTAGCCAGGGTTAGCCCCATTCATTTCATCAGGGTGAATGTTGGAGAGTCTGCAAGTCCCCGTTTCAAACTGGTAGTCAAAAGACTGGCACAAAAATGTGTTCTCCTGGATGGTTCAACAGAGAACGGAGGAAGAAAATACAAATGAATATTAACTCCAACAATAAATTATACAGGTGTGCATACTTGGTTTTAAATTTAGTATTATTCATGATTACTACTTGACTTATAGTTGGTTACGGTTGGTATTGAAGATGAAATGCCAGTCACATAGCAGTCACTCTGCCTACTGAATTGTTTAGTATTACAAATAAACTGTGTGGCAAGAGTGGAGCTGTCATGTTGCCACGTAATACTGATAAAGATAAGATGCCAGCTGCATTTTGTAAATTTTTCATTGAAAAAGTTCACACTGTAAGGGATAGTATTAACACTGATGATACATCTGTTTTTGAAACATTTGATGGTTATCATTTTCATGAGTTTCAAGAAGTTTCTGAGGAGCTCATTAAAGAAGTTATTTTAAACTCCTCCCCCAAGTCATGTAATCTTGACCCAATCCCTACAAATTTGTTACTTCATCACATTGATATTCTAAAAGGTCTGATCACAACCATCATAAATTATTCACTAAGAACAGGAATCGTCCATCGAACCTGGAAGCAAGCTCTAGTCATCCATTGCTCAAAAAATTCAATTAAGACCCTGATATCTTGAACAATTATCGACCTGTGTCAAATCTCCCTTTCCTCAGCAAAATATTAGAGAAAACTGTATTACTGCAATTAAAAGAACATCTTCATAGTAACAATCTGAGGAAGAAATTCCAGTCAGCATATCGTAAAAATTTCAGTATAGGGTCAGCTCTGTTGCGGGTTTCCTCAAATATTCTTAATGCCGGTGATGCTGGTAAGGTATCGATCCTCGCACTTCTTAATCTGTCAACTGCGTTCGATACCACAGACCACAACATTTTAATGAAACGATTACAACTGACTTTTGGAATTACTGGTACTGTTTTAAAGTGGTTTCAGTCATATGTTTCTGACATAGACCACAACATTTTAAGGAAACGATTACAACTGACTTTTGGAATTACTGGTACTGTTTTAAAGTGGTTTCAGTCATATGTTTCTGAGCGTACACAGGCTGTGACGGTTAATGGGAAGATATCTGAGTTTGAGGAATTAAATTTTAGAGTTCCCCAAGGGTCTGTTTTAGGGCCGATCTTGTACACCATTTATACATAACCCCTTGGCCACTTATTAAAGGATTATTGCACTGGTTACCATATGTATGCAGATGATACTCAGATTTATATGTCATCACAGCTACAGGATGTGAGTGACCTTATTACAAACACAGAACTATGTATAGAAGCAGTCAAAAAGTGGATGACAGTAAACAAACTTAAGATTATTGATTACAAAACAGAAGTTATGATTATTTCAACAGATTCCAAACTGAAAAGTGTTAATGTACCATCAATTTCTATAGATAACCATCAGGTAGTATTGAACGAAAAAGCAAGAAACCTCAGAGTAATTTTTGACAACATACTGTCTATATCTCATCATGTTAACAATCTGATTAAGAATGCCTACTTTGAACTGAAAAGAATGAGTGGGATTGGACAACATCTTACTGAAAATGCCACAACAAGAATAGTAATATCATCAATATTGTCTCGTTTGGATTATTGCAACTCTCTCCTGACTGGTGTCTCAGAGTATAAATTAAATAGATTACAGAGAGTCCAAAATAATGCAGCTCGTTTGATCTTTAAGAAGCGTAAGCGAGAGCCCAGTGAACCTCTCTTAAAATTACTTCACTGGTTACCAGTCAGAGGCAGAATTGAGTACAAGATTGCCACTTTTTGTTATAAGACCAGAAATGGTAGTTCGCCTGCATACATATCGGACCTGGTAGCTGAGCCCACTAGATCATTACGATCTGAAAATGCTTCTTTTCTCCATGTACCAAAAGCAAACATGAAAAAATTTGGAGAAGGAGCTTTTACGTCCTCAGGACCGTTTGTTTGGGATAAACTGCCTAAAAATATTCGTAAAGAAAATAGTCTAAGTACTTTTAAGAAACTTCTCAAAACACATTTGTTCAAACAATATCTTGGTTGACCATGACAGTCTGCTAAACCAATTTTNTTTCCATGTAGTCAGTCATTATGATACCATCACAGTCCCAGAAACACGACAGCATGACCTTTCCGCTTGATTGTGTGACCTTTGCTTTCTTTGGTGGGGGTGAGGAGGGTCTTTTCCATTGCATAGACACGCTTTTCGGCTCTGGGTCGAATTGATAGATCCAAGTCTCGTCCATGGTTACAATTCTCCTAAAGAAAAAAGCGTCATTTGCTTCCTGTCGAAGAAGATGTTTGCAACAATCAAGCCTCTCTTGTTTCTGATCTGTGGTTAATAACCTTGGTACCCATCGAGCTGACACCTTGTTCATATTTAGATGATCATGGAGAATCGTTTCAATAGAACCCACGCTGATCTTTGTCTCAAATGCAAGCTGTTTTACGGTTATTCGTCTGTCCTGGATTACCAGTTTTTCCACAGTGGACACGTTTTTCTCAGTCACCACAGATGGTGGGCGACCATCGCGATCTTCATCCATCACTGACAGAAAGCCAGATTTGAACTTTCTCACCCACTTCGTGACCGTACAGTAATTAGGGCATTTTTCAGCATAAACCTGGACCATCTCTTGATGAATTTCAGTGGAGGTATGCCCTTTCAAGTAAAGGAACTTGATCACAGAGCGATACTCAACGGCCTCCATAGCAGACGCTTAGCAGACAACAAGTAATAGTTTCCTGTGCATGGTTTCATTTGAGGCGCTGAACGGTGCGAAGATGAAATCGGATTTACCCAAAATTTTGCATGTCGTATTTCAAATGAATTATCTAGCTACCCACAAATTTCTTCAATCTACGACAACTGCTTCAAGGTCATGCTACGGACATATTGAACACCCCTCGTAGAGTCAGCTCTGTTGCGGGTTTCCTCAGATATTCTTAATGCCGGTGATGCTGGTAAGGTATCGATCCTCGCACTTCTTAATCTGTCAGCTGCGTTCGATACCATAGACCACAACATTTTAATGAAACGATTACAACTGACTTTTGGAATTACTGGTACTGTTTTAAAGTGGTTTCAGTCATATGTTTCTGACATAGACCACAACATTTTAATGAAACGATTACAATTGACTTTTGGAATTACTGGTACTGTTTTAAAGTGGTTTCAGTCATATGTTTCTGAGCTTACACAGGCTGTGACGGTTAATGGGAAGATCTCTGAGTTTGAGGAATTAAATTTTGGAGTTCCCCAAGGGTCTGTTTTAGGGCCGATCTTGTACACCATTTATACATACCCCCTTGGCCACTTATTAAAGGATTATTGCACTGGTTACCATATGTATGCAGATGATACTCAGATCTATATGTCATCACAGCTACAGGATGTGAGGGACCTTATTACAAACACAGAACTATCTATAGAAGCAGTCAAAAAGTGGATGACAGTAAACAAACTTAAGATGAATGATTACAAAACAGAAGTTATGATTATTTCAACAGATTCCAACCTGAAAAGTGTAAATGTACCATCAATTTCTATAGATAACCATCAGGTAGTATTGAACGAAAAAGCAAGGAACCTCGGAGTAATTTTTAACAACACACTGTCTATGTCTCATCATGTTAACAATCTGATTAAGAATGCCTACTTTGAACTGAAAAGAATGAGTAGAATTAGACAACATCTTACTGAAAATGCCACAACAAGAATAGTAATATCATCAATATTGTCTCGTTTGGATTATTTCAACTCTCTCCTGACTGGTGTCTCTGAGTATAAGTTAAATAGATTACAGAGAGTCCAAAATAATGCAGCCCGTTTGATCTTTAAGAAGCGTAAGCGAGAGCCCAGTGAACCTCTCTTAAAATTACTTCACTGGTTACCAGTCAGAGCCAGAATTCAGTACAAGATTGCCACTTTTTGTTATAAGACCATAAATGGTAGTTCGCCTGCATACATATCGGACCTGGTAGCTGAGCACAAGCCCACTAGATCATTACGATCTGAAAATGCTTCTTTTCTCCATGTACCAAAGATAAACATGAAAAAATTTGGAGAAAGAGCTTTTACGTCCTCAGGACTGTTTGTTTGGAATAAACTGCCTAAAAATATTCGTAAAGAAAATGTCTAAGAACTTTTTAAAAAATTTCTCAAAACACATTTGTTCAAACAATATTTTGGTTGACCATGACAGTCTGCGAAATCAATTTTTTTTTTTTTCATCATCTGTATTGCAGTACATATGTACAGAGTGTAGTATGCTTGGGTGTATGAGCTGAATATTATATAATCTTATTTACTTCTCTATGTAAAGCGCTCTGAGCCTGTATCTACAGGGATGAGCGCTATATAAATGCTATGTATTATTATTATTATTATTATTACTGCTGTGTAATAAAAGTGACAGGTTTCTTTCACCAGAGCAAGGCGCTGAAGAGAGCAGCTGTAGGGAGGAAGTCCACATATATTTTGTTTTTGGATTCTCAGCATTGTGGCTCTCCTTAAGTTTGTGCCATATTAGTGATAAAACAGCTGAACACTGAGGAACATCAAGAATGCTTTACGTAACTGATGACTGACATCATCATAATGCTTATTCTGAACCGAATACTGAAATGGGGTTGTAAATATCAATGTGTCGTCTTCACACTGATAATACTGATTCTAATTCCAACAGCTATTTCAGTCAAGTCAAACTGCTCCATGTTCATGTTTATATTCAGCCCACCTGAAGACACAAGCCAGCACAGTCAGTAATGCTGACCATGTCATGTTCAACAGCAATCATACTGTCATTCAGGACAACTGAAGGGGTGATGACAAACTGTTTCAGGTAGCTTCCTGGTGAGATGAGAATAACAATTTTGTAAGCACAGAAGGCTGGAGGAGAAGGGGGCAGGGTAACGGATCATTTTGGAGAAAGGTGATAGCTTACTAGAGAGACAGTTACACCGTTAGAGAGAAGGCAAAGACTTTTTTGTCAGAATTTTCAAGGGGAGAAGGTAACAGGGGCTGACAGTCTTTTTGTAGGGAGATGTTCCACTTTCTTGGAAGTTTAGGACTTCATCAAATTTTATAATTAAGTAGATATACAGTATTAATTAGATGAAACTTCTCATTGCCAAGGTATCAGGTCATTATGATTAAAGAAAGCTTAGAACTCCGCAAATAAAAATATTATGAATTCTCTGGACTATTTCTAAAATAAACAAAACAGATCTAGAAAAGCATTCTTCTTCAAAAACTAGGCTATCCTTTTTCACCAGCTGTGGTTTCCTATACCTGCTGTACTGTCTGGATCAGTGGGAAGAAGAACATCATTTCTGATATCTGTAGCTATGAATGTGACTTTCTGAAAATGGGAAGAAAAACACAATAGTTTTGTTAAGGCTATAAAATCCATATTATTACTGGCAATATTGCGTAAATTTCTGAGAACCTCTGTATAAAACAAATTATGCGAATGAATACATGCATTTCTGCATGTCCTGTTATTGTAATCCGTTGAAGATGCACCTGCTGGCGTGGATTTTTCATGTAATCCCAGTGAAACTTACTGTTGGCCAAAACATGAGTCACGTAACCTTAAAGGTATGAAGATGCCAATAGCATCTGGCATAAAAGTATGCAATTTTAAATCGTCCCTATAAAATTAGAAAATTGGCCATGGGGAGGGNTGTTGCTAGGTGGGTGAGGTTACCCTGTTTACTGAGTGAAAAGACCTAAAATATTAGGTTGTCTGCTTCACTGCCTAAGTTCTCAAAATCTAACTGGTTCAGGTGCATTTTTCTTTGTGTCAAAATTTGGAGGAAGAGCTAAACAACATATTTAGAAAGTATTTTGACACGGCACCCCAGGATAAGTTAATGAGAGGTGTAAAACCTAATATAGCCAATAGTGAAAAATACATTGGCATCTTCATACCTAAACCATAAAGTAACTCACATAATTACAATAATATAGAACTTCAGTGGAAAGGCTGCCAAGTCATCTTAACATCACGCAGGTGCCACGCGGGCAGATCTGATTACCCGGTGTTGTTGGACAAGCATTTATAAACTTATTACAAGCCGGAAATATGTCGGGGGTCACGGGTGAACACTAGGCTCGCATGTGGAAGTTAGGGAACATAATTATGCAGACAGCAGGTATTTAAGAATTAAATTCCTGTGAAGTTAATGTCCTTGTGGGTAGTGGTAGCACATTCAGACTTGCAAGCTAAAGACCCTGGTTCGATTCCCGGTAGGAACAGGAAATTTTCCAGTGTTAGGTTTACAGTAATTTGGTAAAATCCCGAGCGACACACTTTCCTAGAATAATAATAATATGTAACATCTGAAAAATTATCAGACTGGGCTCACATTCCTTCCCCTTTATGAGAATACCATATGTCTTTCCACCCAGTTACATTGTGATGGTCATTATGTTTTATGTGGAAGTAAGTCTAAACCTATCAACTTCCACCTGCTGCGCTTGTTCCTTGAAAGGCATAAAGGACAGGCATGCCATGCTGTGACTCATATAACGACACTAGGAAAGAAATGCTTTTGAAACTTCCTCAAGCTCTGGCGATGACACACTCAGTATTCTTTACCTTGTTTGGCACATTTATTTTCAAGTGAGCTAAGAAGAGGGAGTTCTTTATCTAAAAGAAGTTTCAAATATTGAACAGGGAGGAGTTGTAAACAAGATGACGTACAACTGAAACTGAAGACCCCAGGGCCCACCTATTCTAAGAAATAAGTCGCCAGCCCACAGTGAAACCAAATTACAATATCAAAATACATGTACTAAGTAAAGCGAACGTCTGAGTTTCTTTTTTTTTCCCCTCTCTAGCTAGATGATCTAGATTTTGTTCTTTAGTGGGGTGAGGTCTGCAACTGATCTACTGCTAAAAATGTTGATACTTTAAAGTTAACAACATTAATGATGGTAACCAAACTAAAATGCTCGACTTGCAAGACAGGACTGGCCACATCTCCATTACAAATTGTAATCAAGCAGGTAACTAAGAGGAGCACCGAGGAGGAGCAGGAGGACAGGCCAACACAACAGCTTTTCTGTGTTGTTCTTCTCCATTCCCACCCCTCCTCCACCGAAATGTTCTTCTCCTAACATGTAGCTCTGAAAAGTCATCGTCGAGGTTGACAGAAATTCTGGGTTCACGATATCGTGTGAAAATGGGTGATTTCAATAGTACAGAGATTGGCAGACAGGGACAGGGAGAGGATGGGGCGAAAAGGAAAGAACAAGAAAGGACAGGCAGACAAATACATGTTGTCTGAGAAAATCCGGCCGAGTTCTGTGATGCTATTATGAAAAGATCCCACAAAATAAATATCAAACCTAAAATGATGAATGTCGTTACAGGAGTAAATCACGCCTAAAGGACAGAAATTCAGGTCAACATTACTTCAAAGGAAATGCATCTGAGTGCATAAAATTAGCAAAGAGTCGTGAAGGAATGTTTATTTTCAATGTACAAATCATTTCAACCTTTTTAAATAATGAAAATCTTGTTTTGTTGCCAGTCAAACTTTATGACACAAACAATTTTCTCACCGTCTTTGACGATAAAATACTCTCTCAATGAAACTCATGAAATCTTGAAGGATTTGACATTTAACCTTTTACGATAAATGCAAACGTCATATTTATTACAATATATAAGACTTAAAAAATACACAGTATAACAGAGACCCGAAAATGCGTGAGACTGGTATATCTCGGAAATCTGAAAAGTCCTATATATAGTATATACAGCTTCATTATACATGCGCCTGTAATCGTGCTGGAGCGCCATAAAAACTTAGTAACTGAAATAAATTACCCCC
>JAWQUT010000039.1:114419-148456 GCA_033807755.1 Ellobium chinense | reverse complement strand
CCCAACCAGAAAAAAAAAAACTGCTGAAAAATCAGCGTTAAAAATAAAACTCTGCTGTAAAATCGGCGTTAAAAATAAAACTCTGCTGTAAAATCGGCGTTAAAAATAAGATCCATATTAATATGCACCTGATGGGCATCAAAACTGTTTAAAATGACATGCAATTAATAAAAAAAAAAAAAGGTGGGAGTAGGAAGGGCGGACACAGAAGTACAGCCATTCAACAATAATATTTTACAGTAAAACAACCTAATGAAAACATGACAGACTAACATTAACATTTAAATCAAAGCACAAACTTCCGCTTCCCTCATTTTTTTTTTTTTTTATCTCTCTTTACCCCTGCTCCGGACAAGCAAACCAAGAAGGACGGGAGGATGAAGGTGGAAACAGAGTTGGATCTTTCTGAAACCAAGTTTTCTCATAGTAGGAGGTCTAGACATTTCTAAGACGTCATATTACAAAGATGGTCTTGTACACCTTGTCTTGTAAACGAAATGGTAACGACGAAAACTGGTTTGATAAATAACAATAATTAATGTAGAGTGTGGTGAGGTTGGTTGGTTGGTTGGTTGGTTGGTTGGTAAGTTGGTTGGTTGGTTGGTTGGCTGGTTAGTTGGTTGATTGGTTGGTTGGTTGGTTGGTTGGTTGGTTGGTTGGTTGGTTGGTTGGTTGGCTGGCTACATTTATATTTTTCAAAGGCACCTAACTGAAAGACTTTCTCAAACAATAGAGAAATAACACTTCAGATACAGTTGTTGATAATTATGATGATGAAGATAATATACTGTATTATCTTGCCACTGTACGGTCTAAATGACTCTCTAAAAATTATCGGAACCCCTAGACTTTACACGAGAAATTTTCTATTTGGTCTGAACCTAATTTGCAAATATCAGTAAAACAGCATGAGGCCAAATAATTATTATTGTCGGTAGCGGCATAAATGTTTAATGCTCCTCAAGATACTTGGTTCAGGATTGTGCATAATGATACACATTAGAATGGCGTGGGTCTTATTATTAATTCATTGTTGATTTCTGTCTCACTAAAGGCTCTAAAGTACGGAAACACCACAAAGTAGCCTACTCCTCGAGTAAAATGGCTAATTTGGCGGTGCGGGTTTTTTCATTTGGATGGCTTCACTCTGATTTTACGCTGCTGGTCCGAAGCTACAAGCAGACTATATATAAGTTATAATTAACCTTCGGTTATTACTGGAAACACATGCATACCTACATTTGGCTATACTGTACACTATACTACCTACCAATAGTCCTTTATTAATTACCCACTATAACAATCTTCTATTCTTAGCGACTGGCAAGTTTCTATGTTGAACGCCGATCCCTGGCTAATAATAGAGAGGCACACCAATCAAAACGCAGAGCTATTTTTATCACACCTCAGAGAACGTCATATAAACAAGTGGGACACCGGCGTGCTGGAAAACACCCTTCACAAGCGATAGGAGATAACGAATCAAGAGAAGTTATTGGAGTGCACGCGCATAACAGACTCGTATTTATTTATCGTCAAACGGAATGTTCAGTAAACCCTTGTCGAAGATGAATAAGCTCTTGGAATGCTTCTCTTCCAAAGGTTAGTAAATAAGTGTATTCTTAACGTTAACCTACTTTCGTGTATTAAATTGTATGACAAAGTTACACACTGAATTTATTGAGTTGATAAACTACCGCTCGAACAAAATATTAAATTACCAAGTTCAGAACAACTTGAGACAGCTTTAGCTAATAGAAAATATCCCCAGATGTCCAAAATTTTATATGGAAAATATCCTCTGATCTCCGAACTGTTATTAGACATATTATACATGTAGGCCTACTGACAATCAACAGGAAATGCCGGAGAAATGAAAACAAGAAATGCAAGTAAGCAGCTTCAGAAATCAAAGTATTTAACTTAGGCCTCAACTCAATAAAGTGTGGTATGGGTTTTAAGTCATGAAGATACAGCAAAACTTCGATAATAAGTATGTTCTTGTGCATGAAAACAATAAACGTATTACTGAGGCACTGAGGCATACATAAACTCCTGTATTAATATCAAAGTTTACCTGAACAATGAAATCATAGAATAAAAATGAATCAGAGCGCATAAAATATACTCAGTAACAAGGTATACTCATTAAATGAGCATTAATATCGAGGCCCCACTGTATGCTACCATATAATCCAATTTTATTGTTTTGGTTTTTTTATACTATTCCTTCTACGGGAGCAAATATCATGGCAGAGGACAGAGAGTATATTGTCTTTTATCCTTCTACAGGCAGCAAGGAAAGACAGCTGCGAAGGAAGATGGTGATTGTAGGAGATGGCGAATGTGGAAAGACCTGTCTGGTGACACGCATGGCCACTGGTAGTTTCGTCGACATCGGCTATGTACCTACAGTGTTCGAGACACAGGTGGTTGAAGTCAGCACAGGGAACGAGGAGGTGGAGCTCATCATTAATGATACCGCTGGTGAGTACGAGACCCAGACTGACTCTCTCACTCTTTTCGTCTGTCCATCCATCCATCCATCCATCCATCCATCCATCCATCCATCCATCCATCCATTCACACCTATCCATCCATCGTCTCAAAATGATACAAGAACGCAAATAACAGTACTAAAGAATGATTTGAATGCGTGATTACACACTTAAATAAAGAAGAACGAACACAAAATAATACTGATCCATACTTCAACTGTACTATCTCGTTCAACAATTGAGAGCATCCACCTCATTACTACACATATTTTCATACTGTTAAGCCAAAGGCACTGATAAAATATTGTTCCTTGCAATGAGCTGCTAATCTCAGCCGACCAGCCGCTCCTTTTCATTGTAAAATGAACTGTTGTTTCTTAGTTTATCAAAGAGATCCCAATTTCTTCATACGACTCATGCCATTCTTATTCTGAATCCACAGGCCAAGAAGACTACGACCGCTTGCGCCCGTTCTCTTACAGTGATGTAGATGTGGTTCTCATTTGCTTCTCCTTGGCAGACCCTGACACCTTGACTAACGTGATGGAAAATTGGTCCCCTGAGATCCGCTACTTCTGTGGGAATAAGCCCGTTATTCTTGTGGGTAACAAGAAAGACTTGCGAGATTCAGAATCTTCTCTGGGATCCTCCAAGGCATCTCTGATATCAGCAGGACATGATGCTGATGGTGTCACATCCAGAACAGACAGCTGTGAGGCTGGTCTAGACATCCAAACAGATGATACAACTGTTACTCCAGATAAGGAGACATCATCCCAACCAGCCTCAGAGAATACCCCATCACCACCTTTCACTACCTCACGTCCAGTCTACAAAGTCTGCGGGCCAGTGAAACACAGCGAAGGTGCCATAACAGCTAAGAGGATCGGTGCTATGGCTTACTTTGAGACCTCTGCCCTCACTGGAGACAATGTTGAGGAGCTGCTCCTGGCCACAACTAAGGCAGCTATCCTGGGTCAAAAGAAGTCCAAGAAATTCAAGCCTTTCACAGAAACCCTCAAAACCTGGAAGTCCATGGGTTCCTTAGTTCGCTGAAAGACTTCCTCAAAAACTGACAGACCAAGATTCAGTGCCCCTTGAGGACTGCAATGGTGCAACATTGCCTTGGTGACCTCAACCACGACTCACGTTGGCTATCCCTGCAGCGATTACTGATGCAACTGATGAGGATGAGGTACCCACTTATGACTGCATCAGAACAACCATGTCTGTGGCCCTACGAGACTCATCCAACTGTAAGAGTCAGAGCTCATTTGAACTGGATAACAAAAAGCTAACGCACAATTAACTGGATCAGCTCAGGGAGGAAAATCTTCAGTACTTCCTATAGACACAAACTGAAGAAATCTACAGCTTGATATTACATACATAATAATGATACAAGTGAACAGATGTGACCAGGTCTATGATGGGGCTGTGCAATATTTGTTAGTGTGTACATTGTGAACAGTTAAATGAGAAAAGCTATAACATTAATGTCTGGTGTTTTACTGGCTGGAATTCAACATCATACTCTGTGATGATATTTTTGTTGAGTTGTGCATGTGACAGATCTGTGAATGTATGTGGCTAGTATAATTGTGTAAGTAGCATAATCTGGATTGTGTAACTTTTGAGTCCAGATATAAATGCCCAAATTTTACTTATAACCAAATACATGGTCTGATTTGGAATCATAAGTTCTACTAGCAAAGAGCAAGCATTTCTGTGATGATGTGTTTAAAGGTAACTGAATAGAAAACATTGTGTGTTCATGAAATCAAACACATTCAGTGCCTGCAAAGATCTTTCCATCCGTTTTATTTTTATATTAACACCTAAATGTGAATAACGAGCTCAAACTTATGGATGGTTGTGATGCACTGATGGCTTTAGTCAGTTAATAAAGACTGTGATAGGTTTGTTCATCCCTACATTCCACTTTCAAGCAACATCTGTGATTCATACATTTGATATAAATGTGTGTATATATATATATATTAGAACCATCAAATGAATAAAAACAATTATGTTTTGGGCTCATATGTGAGAAATCTAAGCTAATATTTGTATTGGTACCGGTATTAAAATGTCTTGAAAAGAATAAACAGTTTATATAATAATATATCTATCTTCATGCTTGAATTTTTAAATTCTGTATGACATTATAATAGAAGAAAATAGAAAAACAAACTGCAACATGGCTGAAATCCTCATTCTCTCTCTCCTGTCCCCCTTTAATCGCCTCTAGGAAGGAAATCGGTCTTCTTTCTGCTCTCACATGAAAGTCACCGCCCCTTTACAATATATACACTCCCATTCCGCTCCAATTGAGGGAGACATGAAGAGAGGCAGAGTTTGAGAAAGCAGCAAATAGACATTGAATGCAATGAAGGAAATGACCAAAAGAAAAGGTGTGAGAAAGACATACTGTGAGAAGGTGTCAGGGACAAGAAAGGATCTTCAAGAAAGCATACTCCAATGCAGGCACAAGTTCTGATGCAGCATCTTTAGAAGCAGAGTCATAAGATGTATGATCTTGATGGTGACACTGCATACATTCTGGTCACAACAATGCATAATATCCATCTTAAGTCAACACCAACCAGTCAAAATTCTTTTATAGCGTCTTTATACAGAATTCACTTTAGTATATTATTAGCAGTGATAATCTACCAAATTAAAGCTTGAAATCTTTCCGAGCTCACAGAGTAATGCTGAAAACTGAACAACAGGATCTAGTACTCAGCCCTCACTGTCACAGGTGACATTACTACTAGATAGCTGCTCTTAGCCACAACTCCTCAAGAAATGCAAACTTTTCAAAGCATTCTCACAAATCAGATATCCTGGGTTTCTGGGTCCGCTGAAACACCAAATCCAAAAACTTCAAGACCAGGGATCACTGAATCAATGACCCTTAAGGGCAAGTAATACTGCTGTAATGGCCCTCATCATGAGTCATTACAACTGACAAAATAATAACACTTCATTTCACTGCATTCTCTTTTCAAGACCTATCCCACCCTTTCCTTTCCATCAAGTGTCATGTGAACTATATGAGAACTCTTCAAGTTATCAAAACCTCATAAAATGTCATTTTGCAAGATATTTCCTTCTGTAGTCACATAAAAAAGTTTATACTGCAGCTTCTTAAAACAGGTCCTCGTCTTCCAGCAAGTTTCAAATAAACTGCTTGGTAGTTTTTAAGAGTTATTTTGTTCGCCAACAAACAAAGAGATAGATAAACAAACAAACAAACAAGCACATAAAACCAATCTCCTACGAAAAAAATTGTAAAAAGCTGGTTAAAAAAAGGCATTATCATAATTAATAAGTTCAAAACTTATGACTTTTAATGGGCCATATGTGTTCACAAAATAGTTCATACAACTGATTCAAACCCATTTCTTGTGGAAAACAGTTGAAAAAAAACAAAAAATGGACTGTCGGTGGCACCATATGGAAATAGGTTTACAAAGCCATACAATGTTGTGCACCTCATTCATAATACAAACACATAAAACAATACATATCACACATTCAAATATATATTATACTATTACAAAAGAAACACAAGAGAAAGTTATTTCTAGTTGCCTGTGGTGCAATGCCTTGGTTTCTCAGCTCTAAAACTAGATACTCTTTTAATCTGGGTCAAATGGGGGAAGGGGAATAAAATGTCTTTCCCAGTACAAACAATATAATATGAAAAGGGATGTACGGCTTGATGAAAGCTAAGAAAAACTGCACATATGAGTGCACAAACTGTAAGTATGATGCAACAGTAAATGGGACTAGCATATGAACATTGGGGATGTGCAATGTTTGTAAGTTTGTACAGAATATTTAAATAAAGAATATCTGAAGTTCAAATCATGCAGAAATCTTATTCAGGCTAAGATCTTCACATGTGATTTATTCTATGATAACATGTTCATTATTCTATTTGTATGCTGAAAATATGAATCTAAAAGTGTGCATCAGAGTCAGCAGCATCTTAATGCATCCAAATTGAATATGAGCAAACTACACACAGCTTGAAACAATTTAGAACTTCATGGACTGTGCACAAAGATCAAGCATGTCATTCTGTGATAATCTGTCACAGACTGACTGTACAGAAAACTGTAAGCATAAGGCAGCTACTATATAAAACACAACTAATACCTACAACATTCTTTCCAGAACGACTGAAGAGCGTTTTTCCAAAACTCAGGAAATACAATTTCACATAAAAATGAATTGGTGGTGTCTTCAGACATGAATTTCTGTGTTAGTGTTAGTTCATTCAAAACCTAATTGAGCTAAAAAGCTGCACTCCTTCAAATTTTACGACATCTAACACTAAATAAAAAATATGTGTGTGGAGAGCAATTACCTTAATGTTATTTCTCTTTACTTCAAACATATTCAAAGACCACATACCGAGTTTTGGAAAAATGCTCTTCAATTTACTATGTTTATGCTATAGTAAGCAAAACATGCTAAACCTGACAACTGAAGCAAAGATGTCCTTGTCAGTGACATCAAAACAAAGACATTTTTGTTGCATCTCATTGCATTGTTTTCAAGCAATATCTGTGGCTTTATACAATGAATGCCATTAGAAAATATGCAGTATTTCCCTAATGACCACTCAGAAAAACAAGACACACCAGAATATCTTATCCCATATAACTATTGCATTATAATCATCATTATCATCACCACCATCCTTGTCATGGTGGGTCTGTCTGATTGTCTGGATACTTTCTGCTTGATACTTTCTTATATTTAATGATTACATCAGAAAATTCAAATAAACAAAAGTGTCTTTAATGCTTTCGGCACAGAAATGAAAGATGTCTGCTCTTATTTGTATTGGTATTTAAATTTGTGTTTGCTAGAGATTAAATCTTCTACAATTACCAAGCAGTTCAATTTTTCAGTCATACTTTGGTAATGCTGATACATGAAGACATATTATGAGAGACAACTATGAAAACACAGGAGAAAAAAGTACAGAAAACCCTCAGCGTTCACTGAAGGAATGAAGACAGACTTGAAAATGTGTAGACAGAAACTGAAGAAGCAGAAAAAGAAGAGAGACAAGAAAAGCATTGTGATAAGGGCTGTACAAGAACAAAAACAGAGAGAGAAGGGGAGGATAGTAAAGAAGATGAAGAAGAAGAAGAACAAAGAACGAACAAAGGCTTTATCTTTTGAGCAAACTTACTGTTCCATTCAGTAGTATGATGGGTACTTGAAATTTGTCATCATATACATAGTCAGTGAGAACTTGATACATGCGACTAACAGTTTCCATGGGGTATGTGCTACCATCTTCAGTGCCTGAAAATAAGAGTAATGTTTTAAGTCAGATCTGCCTCGTGGTAGAATTCATCATTACTACATGTAAGTTTAGTAAAAAAAAACAAAACAAAGAAAGCAACTTAACTGAATTTCAGCTGACAGCCTTACAAGTTACAATGTCACAGATATCTTGATTTCATAATTTTCTTGTGAACATGCATCTTTGCAGAATTATCAGAGTATTGTACATAAAATTTGAATTCTAGCACTGCTTGCGCTTAATTGTCTCAAACTTGCAACTAAAATGACAAAGTTGGCATACTGTATTCAGGCTGCAGAAATACGATGATGAATTTAACCAGTCAGCTCATCAGCTTATCCATCAGCTTAAATTGTATGACCTTTCCTACGATGAAAATATTCTGAAACGGATTTTTGTTCCATCTCTTTCTCAGCACTATTCCTTGCACTTACGGGAGTAATGTATACAATCTCCACTAGAGATAGCATTGTTTCCCTCACTCTCAGCATGCTTGGCTCCTAAAGCACAATTGGGTACAGTGGACTGTGAGTTGGGCTGACAGTAGTCAAAACTGTTACAGATCATACTGTTCATCTCCACACAAGAAGTAGCACAGTCCCCAGCTGATAAGGCAAATAACCCACCAGCATCTGCAGCATTGCGAGCCACATGCATCACTGGCGTAAAGAGAGCTGGGGACAAAACCAATATGGAATACAAAACCTGAAACTTGTCAGGCCAAATCAACATGATTAATGTGCCAAAGTCTCTGCTGTCATTAAACATGAGTGGAAACAGTACCTATCTCAAAAAGGCAATCTACATTTCACTCTGGTACTTGTAAAGGTCCATGAAATTTGTCATCCAGGTCTGTATTTTCTTCTTAGTCGCTCGTGATTTGTGTACTCAGTAACTATGTCAGTTTCACATGGTATTAGTAGCATGCACATGGGTAGGACACAAAATTTCTCCCTCACTATTTTCAGTTTAGATTCACCAAGCAAAACATACCTGGCACCCATACTCTCCTACTCCCTAGTTCCACAGGTAAGTGCCTTGCTAATGACTGTTATGCTTTTTCCCCATTCATATTCGAAACTTACATTAGAAATTCAAGTTATGCAATTTTTTAACCTGCTTTTCGCTGTACCAACTTACCTAAAGGAGAAACATTTCCCAAAATGGTACCAATGAGGTAGATGTTAAAGTCATCATTTGTGACAGATACACTCTGAAATCTGATAGGTGAGGTCATGGTGTTTTCAGCCAGCATCATCACAGCAGTGTTCAGGAATGTGTTGCTTAGCCCATCCAAGGTGGGGTGGAATGGCTCTTAGAAATCAACAAAAAATCAACTAAAATGATCTACTCAATAATTTTCAATTTTGGGCATAGGAAAATACATTCTACAGTGCTGATGTATGATTGGTTGGTTATCTGGTGGTATCTATAGTTCTCCAAAGTAGTTGCTCTATTTGGAGACTTCCAAGCAATCCTAGTGTATGATTTAATTGTGAATGGCCTGAAAAGCTGATAACTATAATTCTGGATTGGTTGAAATGATATGGATAAACAGAATAAATATGTTATGTATAACATTTACACAGCCCATACATAATATGCGAAACCTAGAGTAAGTATCAAATCTGGTTTATGAATTAACAATGATGATAAAGATCATGATTTATGACTATGGTGAAACAATTTTCTTAGTTGCAACTTTTTCTTGCTTTTATAATCATATATACTTCAAACAATGTATTTTCATCAGTGCATGAAGTCATTCTAAAAGAATTGTTCTGATCATTAATTTATAATGATTATGGTGACATTACAAAATAAAGTATGCAATAAGATTACTATACTGACGGAAAAAAGAAAGTATGTATGGTTTTCAACCTGGATTATAAAAAGACAAAGTAAACAAGGTAGTAGTGTTATATATTTTCTGAAACAGCATTTTATTATGATCATTGTGTACAAAAAGAAATTTGATTTACACTGATTTACATCACGAAAATCACAGTAGGGGGCAACACCCCTAAATTAAAAACTCACAGAGTCAGTACTTTGTGTGTCCTCCCCCGGGCTCCGATGACAGCTGGCACCATTGTCTCATTGATCCAATCAGCCGTTGAATGAATGCTTGTGGAATGTTATCCCAGATGTTTTGAAGATTTCTTCCCAGTTCATTCAGGTTTTGTGGCTGGTTTGGTTGCCTCCTTAGTCGCCTGTCCATTTTGTCCCACAAATGTTCAATTGGGGACAAATCCGAAGATACTGCAGGCCAATCCAGTGTTCGAACATTGTTGAACCAAACCAGCCACAAAACCTGAATGAACTGGGAAGAGATCTTCAAAACATCTGGGATAACATTCCACAAGCATTCATTCAATGGCTGATTGGATCAATGAGACGACGGTGCCAGGCTGTCATCAGAGCCAGGGAGGACACACAAAGTACTGACTCTGTGAGTTTTCAATTTAGGGATGTTGTGCCCTACTGTGATTTCGTGATGTAAATCAGTGTAAATCAAAATTGTACCACAATGATCACAATAAAATGCCGTTTCAGAAAATATATAACACTAGTACCTTGTGTACTTCGTATTTTTATAATCCAGGTTGAAAACCATACACACTTTCTTTTTTCCATCAGTATATTTACATACGGTTCTTAAAAGTAACGACAAAGTTCTGTCGTTCATCAGCATCATAACAGACTGTTGTATCGTAGAAACTGGATGCAAAGTGCTGCTCCGTAAAGTCAAAAAAGTTGTATGACATAAATGTGCCAGTCTGAAACCATCAACAAAGTGATTTGAGTCACTGACGGAAGAGACAGCTCACAAGATCATCTGAGATCAGCAGAGATGGTTTTATAGTGTCCATAATATTCAGCATCCTCAGGGCAAAACCACCCTTCTCTCTCATAAAACTCACACAACACCCCACTACCAACATTCTCCACCCAAGCTTATAACAAAGGATCATACCATAAATATTGTGAAACTTGAGATGTGTAAATAAAAGTTCTTCAAACTGCACATAAAAATGGCAAAAGTAAACTAAAAGTAAAGTGATACTAAAATGTCAATGCACATTTTCTAAAGTCTAAGCTTTCTTCATCAGGAACTAAAAGTAAATCATTACTAAACCACTTGAAAGTCACAAAACATGACAGCCTATCTCCCACACCTCATTCTGGATAGTATCATGAATTGCTAACTTCTTCAACTATCTTGAACAATATGTACAAGAACACTGACAACCCTACAGAATAGTTGAATTTTTAAAACTTAAAACATCACTAGAATTTACTTTCTAGAACTGGAATTCTATAAAGATCTGGATATTATGATTTGTTATTCCAAAATGATTTGTTATTATTTTATGTTACAGTGCAGTGACTATGGTGTGGTCATGATTTAATTATTCTACAAGATACTATAGGGGCTGTGCTTAACAAAACTCTCACCGATGAGTCTTCTATCATCAGTTGGACAGGCTGGGTACGAGTTGATTTGGTGCTTTGAACTGCTGCATAGTCCCAGTCATCCTACAGACAGAAGCATAACATCATCACTGTTGTCATACACTTGTTACTGTCGCTGTCTAAACAAACTTGCTCAGATTCAACCATTTAAGTCAGTCAGATAAATCCCATAGGATCAAAGACAGGTTATAGGTATAGTTCTCAACACAAAGGGAACTTTGCATTTCTTAAAGAACATAATCTTCCATCTGCCATTAATATTATCATGTCTCCCATTAAGTCATTGTGTTCCCCCAGTCTGCACTCAAAAGTGTTTGACTGCTCATTACATATATGTATATTAGCTTTCTTACGTTGTGCAGTGTCCCTCAACTTATATGTACCTGTGTGCTGCTCTTAAAGATATCTTCTATTAATGCTGACAATAAATTGGGGTGTTATTTCTAAATTTAGCTCACACAGCTGCCTGAATGGCCTATGCTATGTGATTCCAAATGGCACAGGAATTACAATTAAGAATTATGCACATCAGGTTCTCAAAACATCAGTGGCTCCTATGAGGACTTGTGCATAATTTTCCTTTTACAGGTTCAGATCTGTAAAAATCCCATTTCCAATAAAAGTCAATGAGGCACTGTTGAAATGAACAGTGAATATCATTACCTCTTAGCCACAGTCCCCACACCCTTTTTCTATCCCTTGTGTCAGGTATACACAGCCTCAGCAGTAACAAATTAGGAAATATCATACAGTTATAAACTGCATCATAACTGCTACTAGCATCACCACCAATATTCATACTTACTGCCATGAAGTAAAATTTAAAAACAGTCTGCTGTCCACTGATGTTGTAATACCGGAGGTCAAAGTCATTTCTTCTGGATTCAAACACATCACACAGAATACCACGTGCCGTGCTCTGGGCAGATAAGTCAAGAGCATATTAAGTTACAAAAATCATCATTGTTACCATGAAAAGAAGCTTTAAATGCTGTTTTTCTTCATACCCTTTTGATAAATGGAGGTAGTGGCAGAGGAGAAGATGGGAAAGGGTAAATATCTGCTCACATTGCCAAATATCAATACTGGCCAAATTTAAATACAGTACTTCATTCTGCAGGCACTGATCCCTATCAGGAAGTTAATTTCGAGTGTCAACTCATATGATTTGTTTTGTTTATACTGAAAATCAGCTTGCTTACTGCTAATGTACCAGACGTGCAGTTTTCAGAAGATCAATAGCAATGTCCAGGTTTGAGAAAGGCAAAATTCTGAGACAAGGTCACAGGTGTGGAGTCCTAATTACCTGTCCCACATATGTGTAAGTGTCATCCAGGAAAAAGATGCCATATGGTGACTGCATGGATATGACAAAGCTGCCATTTGCAGAATTTGTGAGAGTTCCAGTACCAACATCAAATGCTCCCTGGGCTGCTATGGGTGCTACTGTACATTCTTCTGTAACCTGATTTATGGTGTATGCTACCCCTAAAAATGACAAACAACAACAGAGTTTAAATCCTGCATTATCAAATCTGCATTCGCAGTGACATTACAATTTTCTTTAAATTTCTGTACAGATGACAGTACTCTAATTAAATAGAACCAATTTTATGACTTCAGAGTATTACTTGTGCTTATCAGTATAGCCTAATGATTACAGCTTGGACTTCAGATCTCACGGTCACGAGTTCGATTCCCAACCATGGTCATGTTGTAATTGCATTGGGAAAGCATTGCATTTACATTTTCTTCAGTCCACCCATCTGTAAAATGGGTACCTGGCTGTAGGCAGTGGAAACTATTGTCAGAATGCTAGTGATCAGCACCTATAAATGGCACCATCACTGTATGCTCCCCAGGGAGTTGAGAAAGTCCTAGAGTGATCAGGCCTGCTGGAGTAATAATAATGTGAAGTCGTGTAAAGCGGTCATTAGCCTGGATACAAGACCACATTATTATTATCATTATCTCAATCCCGCAATCTTGCTGTGATACAAATGATAAAGACCTAATATACTTTTGCTTGTAGACACCTCTTCAAGTCTTAAGTCAACAGACTGACTGACCTCTGCACTAGAAATGGGAAATTTCCAAAGTCCCTTTATCATTATATATATCAACCATCACAAATTTGTTGGGATAAGCCAAAGCCATAGCCTCAGGATCTTTTTTTTTTTTGTCTGTTTGCTTCAGAATGAGAGATTCCAAACTCTGTTGTGTTGCTCAAGGGTATTTCATCTTGAAACATGTAAGATGATGTGGTTTTCTGCTATCCTGATCATTTGTCCCAGCGATCATTTGGTTAAGACTGTCCTGTGTTCAATCATTTGCCAGTTTTTTATTTGCTTCATGGAAATTCACACTTTTTATGTAAATGGAATAAACAAAACGTTCTGAAATTCGATTCAAGTCACTTAATATGCAAACGACCTGCTTGACCATATTTCTTACAACTGTTTGTAACATAATTAAAACTAATACATAAGAAATATCTGGGCTATCGAATAAACCAGTAAGACTACCATATCAGAAACACCCAGCTTCCCCATCCTAGATCTTGCCTCACCTGTGCTAAAATCATGAATTTGTGTCGTCATGTATGGTGTCCTGCTGGTAGGATCCCTGGTATCATACCTCACAAGATGCATGTCCTGGTCATACCATACCTGACAACATAGATGAAATTTTCAGTGATTAGTTATTATAACTCATGAACAAACTCTTGATAACAGTATGACTCAGTCCTCCACAATAAAGGTACTGGATGAGATTTACACGCACAGGTTGGAAGGTGGGAAGAGGTATGAGAGTGGGGAAAGAACGCTATTGTCTGCATCACTTTCAAATTTGGGATATTGACAATATCTGTACGTTAAATATCATAAAGACACAGAAATGATTGTTTGTGAGTGTCAATTTTGCTTTCTTAGCCATTACATTCAAGTCTGTTTCATAAGGCAGTTGTATAGATCCTCCATCCTGAATGTCAGCAAATTCTGAATGCAGTCTCAAAAGCTCAAAATGTTTCAAGGCAATTTCATTAGCATGAGATGAGATCCTACCATTAGCATGAGATGATATCTTACAGCAAGAGATCAACATTTCAGAAATATGTATGATTCTTGTGGCCTGAAATTACAAACTGCCTGAACAGTACAAATTCAATGTAGGAGCTCCTAAATTATCACAATCTCCACATGGAAAGAAAATGACTTACAAAAGTTTCCAGTACATTTGCCAGGCCTGGGATAACTGTCTCCAGTCTGTAGAAGAAACTGCTTGGCAAGGAGGGCAGTGGTTTATATTTAACAGGCATGCCTGTTGATAGTGAGCAAATCAATCCATGATACTGACTGGAAAGACAAATATCATTATTCACAAGCTTACTTAGCCTGCTTCTCTGATGTTTGCATCCTTATAACATTACTGAGACAGTATTCGTAAAATGTAAAGAAGTTTTGCAGAATGAAAAAGAGAATACACTGAACAGAAGGAAAGAGTGAGAGGTTTTGAGCACATTTGTAATGCTGCACCATTATTTATAATTTCAATGACCGATAGTTATCAAATGACAAAAAAGCACAAAGAAATATCATCCATCTTTCACCTTCCACCCCAATTTGATGGGAATTATTCAGCATCATCAAATGCTCTCTCCCTGACCACAATTATAGCTCAGTCACTGGGTCTGTTGTTCAACCTTGCTGGTTATGTAGAAGGACCAGACATATCAGATCTCTTCCAAACCCTTCCTCCTGTATGGTCAGTTCAGCTTACCCACACTATCCACCCACTTTTACTTCATTAATTTTTCTGCCTGCCATTAGCTGTAGTGAGAAGTACCTGATGTTAACTCCACATTGATGGCAACAAAGGGGGCAGACATCTGAGGAAAACAACAAACATCTGTTTAAAATTTCCATGATAGTTAAGGACATGACTTGCCAGAAATTAGTTTGCATGTAAGAAATACTTTTACTTTTAGTGTTTCACATGCTCATCTGTAGATAATCCAAAGGACTAGACAAACTGAGAAAATATGAATATAAAGAATTGTGAATGGTCAAAGTTTATGAAAATCTCTTCTTAATGGCATTTTTTACTTCTGTTTGTTCACTTCCAAGCATATAACAACCAAGGGCATCACTATTCTTTGACAATGGTCTTTACAATGTGGCTGCTTTTGTTTGAAATTAATAGATGAACCAAATACTTACCCAATTAATAACAGGCTATATTGGGCAGAGAAACATTTTTCATATCATCTTAAACTGTACCAATTTTACTAACAACAGATAGTCTAGATTTTTATTGACAACAGACAGTCAAGATAATGTGTTCACAATCTCAGCAGTAAAGCATGATAATGTTACATAGCATTTAACCCTCTAGTGCCCAGGCATAGGAATACTGGTAGGAAAATTCTGAAAATTCACATACACACTTCAAATACCACCCAAAATACATATAAAACATTGATTTGGAACAATTTCAATATTTAAAAGGTGAAAAATTTTGGGTCACATTTGGACCTCCGGGCATTGAAACATCCGTGCCATATCTGGACCATTGGGTTGTGTGGGTTGCCAAATATGGACCAGTGGGCACTAGAGGGTTAATACAAACTCACTGAGCAACAGGAAAGGGGTAGGCACTGGACTTACAGATCCATCAGGATTGGAAATCTGCACTGACAAGAATTTGTTCCTGACTGATTGTTCCAGATTTGTATAGGCATCACGTGTCAGAGTTGTTATCAAAACTGGGACTTGGACTGTGCCTGTGATTGCAAGTAAAATTATCTCTGTCATAATGGTAAGCCATCAATAACTACTATAACCATCACTAACATCAAGAAGACTGTAGTTTCTGAAGGATGTGTGCTCAAGAGTGAAAGTGAATAGAAGATCCCTCATACAACGAAAGTGCCTACTGAATGAATCTTGTGTTTAGTACTCAAACGTTCCTTCTCAGCTCATAACAACTACCCTTTAAAATATTTGTTGCACCATAGTGCTTCTCAGTCTACTCTTTCAACTTTTTGATTATAGTTAATTTCTGATAACTGATAGAACTCACAGATAATGTTTCTTTTATCTTATGTATGCTGCTTCACTTCCCCTACCCCCCAAAACGAGGCTAAAATTAAGGAACTAATAATCTTCATGGTACACTAGGAGGGATGTGATAAACATGACACAATGCAGATGGCCTGCTTTCTTCAGGCTCTGCATTTTTGTATTTAAGTGGCTTGCATGTGGAGAGTGATGTGGGCAACTTGTTTATAGAGCGTTTACTCAGAAAAGAAAAAAATCTTACTCGTCAACTCAGCATGACATTTTCTTTTTTCAATTTTACCAGTAAGTTTAATCATCTCTCTATTTAATGGGTATTGCTGTAGCCCATGTGATCAGGCAGGAAATTAGTAGCAGTATTTAGTTGCTTGGCTTAGGCAAGACCTGAAGAAGCCAGCTGTTTATGAGAGTACATTAGGAGCTAAGTGTCCACCTACTGCCTTAAGCAATTGGGTGTTGTTTTTAAATCATCTGCTGTTTTCCCTGTCTGAATCAAATTTCTCGCTTAGGTAGTAGACATAGTAAATACAGTATCTTTGCAGATTTGTATTTAGGATGTTAGGCCAGTAGGCCAGCCAATTTGCTGTATAATACTTTCTGATATTAGCCTCCCTATAAGATTCTGACTTAAGGTGTAGGGCTTTGAGGGTAAGGGGAGAGGGAGGTAGAGCCCAGGCCACACCCTCTAATCAGTAGGATGTTTCCTTGCAGGCTCATCTACTGTGAGAGAGATTTATCAAATGTCACTGACAAGAAGTACTTCTAAGATCCCTTAACTAGCAAACAAATTCAGGAATACTTACGAGAAAAATCATCACAAGCAGTGGCATTTTTAGTCACATTTTTGGTTGCTCCATGAGTTTGGCTCAGCCTGTCCAGTGAGTAAATATAAATCATTCCTATTGGTTTTGCTGGAATTAGTGAAGGCTACAACATGAGCTGCAACAAATTATTTGGTCCCATCAGTACATAACATTTTCTCACAGTAAGCGCAATCAACCCAATCTCAAATCCATCCGTTTACATGACTACTACCTGACTATCACTTTCAGCTATTTGCAGAATTCTTCCGAGCACTGTGCCTATGATGACCACTTTTCATGAAGGCAAAACAATTGTGTTCCTTGCATAAACTTCTATGATGATCTCAATCAGTCAACTCTTCTTGCAATTTTAAGAAAACTTTTCATCTCATTCACTCTGTTACCCTACAAAGGTCAACCCTTCAAACATTACAGCCAAAAACTACTCCAATCACTGTCTGAGTAATTCTACACTTCAGGTGCTCCTAAAATTAGGCAATTCCTTGCTCTAAGGCATTTCCGTTTCACTCACTTAGTGCCTCATGTAATTTGGTCAAAGTGTAATGATTCTTGGACCAGACTGGCTTGGTGACAGCTCTGATCCTAGCACAGGTAAGCGAGGAATAAAAGGTGTCTGATCAAAGTTTGTCAAGAGGCACTGATCATTTCACAGGTGATGAAATGTGACAGTTCTGACTGCCGCCTATGTGCATCAATAATACATTGCATGTTTGTAAACAAAAAAGTGTTGTAACCAAGCACAAGGATAACAATCTACCTAATTCCTTTCCAAAATTACTTCCAAATTGTCTCATTTAAGTGAAATGTTGTTCTGTTTACATGTATACATTTAAATAGTATAAATTCCATTCCCCAGGAATCGTCTCGCCCAGGTAGGGCATTCCACTTACATGTGTTCCGCCTAAGCTGGTTCTACTATACATATAATAGAAAATGTCATTTTATTGTACTTTATTTACTGCTGCAGTTAATGCCAGATGAAATGACAAAAGATAGCACTTTTGTCACGAATTACATGCTGGCTTTTACCACATATAAAATCCATGAAAAGTATAAAAGTTTTGAGGGATGATCTCAGCAGCAGTATGTCCATGAGATCACTTATTATTCATCTCACTTTTCTATGTGCAGCAGAGGTACAGACAGAAATAAGCGAAAGGGAGTGTCCTAGCCCTCTGAAGTAACCGTAATGTGAGGATGCATAACCTAGGAATGCCTGTACAACAGACAGTCAGACATGTTGTTGTGAATTTTGGTGTCAGGTCTGCAGCTTGTCAAATGCCAGCAGGATAAACATGAAGACTGTACTGCTGCACAGCATGAAAACGTACTGGTAATCTTGCCAGTTGGGTTGAAAATAATGAGACTATACCTGCAAGCAAAGGCATTATCAGGACACCACTGGAAGCCATCACAGGAAAAGTCTGTGTTTGTGAGACACAGCTGGGCACATTCGTCAGGATTGGTGATCCCATGGTACACTTTATCATCATCCCTTTCGAGGCCAAGAGCTGGGTCTCTCTCAAACTGAGCTGGAATAGGATATGATATAGCATAATACTCCAATACAAAATGACAGACAATATGACTTGGGATGGAAAAGATAATGGCAAAAACACTACTTCATCAGCATGACTGATAGCACACTTTGATGTATATATGTATATTCAGAATTCACAAAACATGACCGCAAGTTATCATAAAGAAGAAGCAATGCAAATACATGATATTCTGATCACAGGCTAGAGAAAATGGAAGAGATGAAAATCCAAACCAGTTCTTTCACGGTCATTTATGGATCAGTAATGGAATTAATTATGAGCAGAGTTGTAATTTCAATTTCAGATGTCTATAAAGTGCCTCTTGCCGTGGAATTTTTCACAACGCCTACAGAACAAACATAAATTAGAACCAATAACACAAATCAAGCACAAGTGATGTTCCCTGTCTTTCTTGTGACTTAGCATTTCTGAAGCAGAAACCTAAGACAAAAAATAAAAACAACTTATTGTACTTTTGTTTCAAACAATCTTAAATTTGAAAGTGAAAAAAGATTGAAAGAAGAATGAGGAAGTCCTGATAAAGGAAGCATGAGAGGAAGTGAGGGGAAGGAGATCATCAAGTATTTCAGTGATCCAGCCTGAATGCTGAAAGTGATCTCCAGCAGTGTACTAGCACTGACACTAGAGAGGTCATGAGTGCAACATACACAAATAAGAATGTTGATAATTGACAGGTATGTATCTGCACACACACATACGTGCACACGCTTACATAAAGGTACACAGGGAGGCGGTGTCTCAGATCATGGGACAGCATGAATTCTAGCCTCCAATACAAGACTGTATAGAGAACCTGCTCCCATGCCCTTTCACTACTTAATGCATTATTCAACACAGTCCTGATTTCTGTCTGAATAAAACAGGTCCACTTTGGTTCGGTCTAACATTGATCTACCTGGGTTCTATTTACTTGTCTGACAAACAAAAGGGAGTTATTTAATTTCTAAGGATGCTGCGGAAGTTTGTTTTGAAAATAGTGCACTGAAACATACAGCAATACATTAAGTTTCAGTCATTAGTAATATAGTTGTAAGAAGACAGAACAATATTAACAACTGTATTATTAAGTGTTTTGTCTGCTCATCATACATGATTTGCTTCCACTCAACATTTTCAATGATAAATATAAAGAGAAAGTGTTTACAAAAAATCCATAGGGTAAATGATTTATGATGAGTTATCCTACATCTATATTCAATGTCAGCATTTTTTTATTGCCTTGTGCTCTGATGTCCCATAACATGTCCTGAAAAGAATGTTTAAAACAAAATGACAAAAACCATTGTGTCTCACTGACACACATGCCAAGGATAGCCTCTGGAGAAGAAGACATATATTATGTCCCATGTATATATTTACTTGTGCATTGCCAAGCACAATATGCAAAAGTTTTGCAAAGAAATTCTAAGCCAACCAAATTATAAAACAAATATCTCAAAGAGATGAAAATATCAATCTGGATTATTACGGAAGTTTAGTGCTGCTCACTTTAAGATGTCCTTACCAAGATTAGGAGATCCCAAGATCACTCCACTGACGAAAATGTTGTCAGCATCATGAGAAACAGATATGCCACTCACTCTTATGGGCAAAATTTGCATGGCCTCTGCTAAAGTTGTGTACACTACATTATGCCACACCTCCTCTGTTCCCGCTACATAGGTGCCTGTGGGCAGATACATACTTCCAGTTGACATCATAATACTATGCGAATTACATATCAAGTAACCATAAATACAAATGGTTATTCAAAATTACCCAGTTCAAACTCAGAAGACATGTCTAACGGGGAGTATACTACAAAGAGAATGCAGTGACACTATGACTCGCTGGCTCTGATTTGTCACTGTAGTTATTTCATCCAAAGATAGTACCTTTACTATTATTAGATGAGCAGAACGATATGAACACTTATTTGATTCTAGATTCAGCTTGTCTATGCCTATACTAAACCAAAAATCAATATCTCCATGACTCTGCTAAATGACAGCTTTACAAAGTACCACTATCTTGCTACAAGGAACTTTCAAGAAGAGCTAAAATATTCAGGTTTTCATTAAAAAGAAAAGATCAGTACTTTGATTAAAGGAAAGCTGGATCATCCTCAGACCATGCTATATCATACAATACCCTATTATTCCAGTAAAACAGTCTTTCAAGTATTTGTCAACATGATATAACATTTCTGCCTGTCCCAGACAACCCACAGGGTAACATTATGCAAGGTCTGAATTCTTACATCCAATGTGCACGTGGTGGCCATAAGCTTACGTCCAATACGTTCTAGCCGCATGGCCAAACTGTCTAGCCAGTGCTTTCAGGACAGGTGACAAAATGTGGGTATGAATCTTTTAATTCTACTGTTGGCAGCAGATGTGTCAAACAAAATCATGCCAAGGCAATAAAAATGCAGAACACTTTACCTGCTTACACGGTTAAACTTTACTATTAGAAATTGGATGACTAGAATCTTAATTGAAAACTGATTAATTCATTGTCAGATAGAGGTATCTACAGATGCTGGAACTTAGGTGATATCATCATTTTTGCCTTAAGGTTTGTGACATCTATTAGAAGGGCAAATCACTCATTGTGTACAACCCAATTAATCCGCTAATATATAAAATCCCCCTTTTTGGGGGCCCTGCCAGCCAGTGTTAGGGTGTAGAAATGTGTAAAATGACCTGTGATCTAAAGCATCCAATTTTAAAGTTCGAGGTACAATTTGAGCCTTCTAGATAAAAAAATAAAATGTGTAGGCCTATATATTCGCACGCGGTCAAAACCAGCCGAATGAAAAATTGGGGACCAAATCAGAATTTGAGGTGATCTTTTTCAAAAGACATCTGTGAAAAGTTTTAGGTGTTGACCCCCCTTTTTCTTCTCGTTAAAAGATCAGGCAAAAGAAGTACTTTAAGAAATTTCCCCAAAGAAATTTCCCCAAATCACAGTGGTATATTTGGAATAACACAAAATGTTAATAGGGCCAAAATAAGAAAAAACAATAGGTGTCAAAGACCTTAAGCTGCTGCTGTAAAGGGAATGAGAATAACTCTAAATGTAAGGATCAAATCCTAGTCACTCTAGCTCTCCGTAGTGTGTCATATTACACACACCCAAGGTAACAGAACAATGGTCTTTCTTTGCAAAATTGGCTTGGTGGCACCATAGATAATTAGAGAGAGAAAAAGTACTGAAAAACTGAAAATTGTTTTTGACATGCACATCCACCTTTAAAAGTTAGTTACAGTGGACCCTCTGAGATTAGACCTAATATTAGCAGAGGCTGATCACCAAATTTATTCAGCTACTATTGCATTTATATACTGTAAAATAACCCAAATTAACCTATTTTCCTCCTTGCATTTTTTTGCATACACCACACTTAACTTGATTAAAGTCTGAATCTGGTTTTTGCCCACATATAATGTCTTTACGGTACGCTTTGCAGTCTCACTGACCCTGCTCATCTTTACGATCTTGTCTCGTGCCTCTAACGTGAGTGCCTTTCTCTTGTGGTTACTCATCGTCCCAGATCTGAGTTTATGTGTGCCACCAAAGTCTAGACAAAAATTATGGCCTAATACACACTCGATGACAACGTTCGAACGAATGAATTATCACATGAGTATGAAAGACACCATGGGAAAAAAATGCAAATACCTGCGTAGTATTTCATTGGCTTACTTTAGGTGATGTCATTTCCTATGTCCAATCATATTTAAGTAGCGGAAGTGATGTTCCCTTCAGCCAATTCATAAGGAAATGGACAGAGTAGCCTAGGCCCACTCAGCCTTGCCTGTTAAACATGCACCGAAGAGGCTCAGGCTGCTTGCACAAGTGTTACGTCATGAGACAGACTGACCAACATCAAACTACACGACCACATGTGTTTGAACCATGCGGTTGGGTTGCAATTCTGAGTGGCGGGTTGACTGAACAAAGGTACAAAGTGAGTCGCAAGTTAGATTTCGGAGTAGGTCGCTATTTAGAGGTCTTTCACATAGAAAAACCGATCCATAATGAGATTTTAGGTATTAATCAAGAGGAACTCGTAAATGAGATGGTCTTATCACAGAGGGTCCACTGTACGATGATAAATCACAGTGACATGTCTTCTGGCGTCCTTCCCCATCTCCTCACATGTATGAGAATCAAGTTCAAAGACGTGTATAAGCAAAGTTCTAACACATTAATTAGCTAGTAACTGTTTTCTTACTCAAAGAACACTAACTGTGTGACAGATCAGAAATCATGCTTCATAATTGTACCAAACTGTACATGTTCACAAAATTGTATATTTTTGTCCTGCAGCTTCCCTTTCCTTTATTTCTGTTCCTCATCTCCATCTTTTCCTTTTTACCTCTTGATGCCTTTGGGCAATTCCACCATCATGACACCACTAAGGTGACTGAAGTGTTCAAAGACTATCATTTTGATATATAGTAACCCACCCTTGATATCTTTAATCCCCACCCATGATAAGACTTGTCAAAATATTTCCAGTTTTGCCAGAAATTTCAGAGGATCTACTCTTCCCATGGGATAAACAGCAAGCGTATTAGCCATATTTCCTTAAAGCTGTCACCCATTTCTTGATAAATATTATTACTTATCCTCTCATACAAATGCTGCTTTAATTCATCAGCTGAACTCAATATAGAATGGCACCCATGTAAGATTATGGTAGGATCTGTCAATTTCTTTTATGAATAATGAATAGCTTGTTAAGTAAATCAGCCCTCAAACAGTATTCTTACCTGGAAATGTGAGCTTAAAGCCTATTTTCTGTGCATCATCAAAACAGGTGGAAATATCAAAGTCACGGAATAGAACATGCTCTTCAGTAAAATCATAGAAGTTGTAAATCCTGGTGTAATAAAACTGCAATAAAAATAACCACAACCATATTATATACTGTGAATATATTGTGAATACTGAATGTAAGAAACTTTCGTTCTGTTGCAGTAAATGTTAATGCCCTCTGCTTTGATTCCTCCTTCATCTGCAGTAGAGCTGGATTGCTTCCTTGTCATCCCTGGTTATCTGTTATCCATTTGCCTTCTCATTTCTCTTCAGTGAGCTTATTGCACAAATGCTTATAGTTACTACTGTTGTTTATTTTAAATTTTAAACAGGACATTACAGATAACTTAGCACGGAGCCAACCATACAACTTCATTTGACAGGATGCTGCTAAATGCACACACTCTAAAAAATAAAACTATGACTAATATTTTTAAAGCTACTTGAACTGCCTCATTTTCTCTCTGATATTCAGTCCCAATCTGATAATTCTGTAATTCTTATGGCAGAAGAGCTGTACTTGGATGGTTCTTAGTACTTGGCTCTTACCAATGGGGCAGATACGACTAACTGGACAGGGAAGTTCTGGACATCAGCCTCATACCCATTCCCGGGAACATCATTCCATGATGTCTGTGAAGGAAAGTTACATAACAGTGATTCCTAATATCTCTTACCATTTCAACATGTCAAAACTGTTGTTCAAATGCCGAAGTAAAGTATCCCAGTTGTGGAAAATGAATTATGATTCACAAATGTTAGTGCTGTTCTCACACAATGCAGGAGAAATGAAAGTTAGAAAAACTGAAAAGCATTTAATATTATATTCAGAAATGGGATAGTTGTGATATAAAGAAAAAGATCTAAAAAATTCTTAAATACTGGTTGGCTGAAATTTGATTTTGCAGACTAAGATGCAATAAATATCAAGTGACATATATTAAATTATATCAGATAGCAAGTTGCTTGACCAACATCTTGCACACTACAAATATTGAACTAGTAATGGCAATAAGAAAGAAAGAAAGAAAGAAAGAAAGAAAGAAAGAAAGAAAGAAAGAAAGAAAGAAACAAACAAAGAAAGAAAGAACGCAACTTACTGATACAAAAGCATATTCATACGTAGCATTCGCCTTCAATCCCTCCACCACAAAATTTGGTATATTGCTGATAAATATGTCACAATTAATTCCCCGGATAGTGCGCTGTTGATAAATAAACATTATTTTTGAATATATGTTCTACAACAAGATGACTTATAATGATATCAATGAATGTCAAGAACATAAGCTAGATCACTTTTTTTTCTCCACACATGTACTTTCTGTCTTCATTAGGCAACGGAAATGGAGAGTGAGATTCTCCATTCTGGAATGCTCCAGTCTGAGACTGTGAATTCAAATAATACCACATATAAAGCTTTGTCACATGAATAGATGCAAAAAATCATCAAGATACCTGTGGGGGAACTGTTTGGATTTTTGAGAGAGGACAGGGAGAATTTGAGACATGATTTACAAATAATAAGGCTAACAGCTCCTACAATGTCACTGATTTGCAAACAGTGTGATCTACAGTTAAATCCTCTTAGTGATAACATGATTAAATAGGAGAAATAGACTGGCATCAGCTTATTATAAAAGGACATTTTTTTTTCTCAAATTGGCTTTTGAAATGGTTAGAGAAAAGTTAATGCCTTCTATTGACGTCATTTTTGCCTGAATATTTCAACTATCAATAAAGTCTCTTAAATCAAATTTGATATTCAATCTGACATTATTAAGTAAAGTCCACCTCATCATTTGTATTCACAAGCTATATTGGTCATTATATGATTCAATCAATTTATCCAGGAGGTTCCACATGCAATCATTCTCACTCTTACACAATTCAAGATTAAAGAGCACATTGTCTATGCATTCATCCATTTATTTCCCTTTATCTAATACTGTATACAGGAGGTGTTATTTATTAAGTAGAACCTTGATAATACCAATACACTGAACAACAGCAATATTGTTCCAGATTCTCTGTTTTGTTGGATGTCATACAAATAAAACATGATTTGTCTTCTAGAAAGCTGTTCCTTTTCCCAAGTTTCCTGACTTGTAATGCCTCAGATTTGTCTGGCCCCTCCATATCCATACCTGGCCAGTATAAGTGAAGTTGTTGTTGGTTCGAAAAAAGCTGTTTGGATCTTTCATATTCACAATAACTGTTCCATTAAACTGACGTGAGATATGCGTGTCCAGAGAGTCATCAGCATTAGTATCAAGAGGTTTTGAAGTACATAAACCAGATGTCCTGTCCTTCATGTACCTTATGCCTGAGGATTAAAATGTGAAAGCATATGTGTCTGTTCATGCCAAATCCAAACCACTGTGCAAACAGGGACATTCAATTTTTTTTGCCCAGCTATGTTTTCTTTATTTTTGCTCATCCTGGACTAAGTATTTCAGGAACAGTACTTAAGTGTTCTATTTGTGACCACCTTTTTCATGATGTTATGCTGTGTAACTCCCTAGAACTTAGGTTTTCACCAAATGCAGCACACTGCTTTACAATTTGAACATTTCTGGTGTAAAATGATATTCCTATTGTGGTTTCCAACGGAAGATTTTAACCAACATTCAAAGACAAGTATGTAAGCTGCTAAACTACTAAACTTTGAGTGGTTGGGTTTTGATGCAAAATTGAGGTATAGTATTATTAACACATAACACATAATTTGTTAGAGCATTCTATCCCATTTGTCATTCCATGTGATCTATGCATACGTACATAAGGATCTCAAGACTGATAATTCTACAATGAGGCATGTAATATGTATTTATTCATATTTTAGCATCCTTTGTGAGTAAACAATCCAAGGCAACACATACCCACCACAGTAATTTGTGGTAAATACTGCATTCAGGTGTAGGCAAAACTGGTAAATTGCTGATTGTGCTCAAATATGAGGAAAGGACAGAATGATTAGTGTTGAAATAGTTACACTAAGTGGAAAATTGATAAGTCAGTCACTGTGTGTTCTATCAAAAGATGATGGCATTGTTCTAAACACGACAAATGTGATACTGATGATTTCTGATGTTTCCAATGATGAAGATGCAGATAACAATGCTGATACTGTAATGATCCAAACACTGCTGAAGATGTTAAATAAAGAGGCATTATGGCTATCAGTGAACACCTACCAGTATTAAAGTCGTGAATCTCTTCAATATGATCTCCTAGATTCAGTGGTGGGGGAGAAGGAATATTCTGTGGTCCATTAGTCCCTAGAAATACGGTATCCTCACGCAACAGTTTGTAGTCTTCATCATACCAAACCTATTTAAGTAGGAAAGACATCCTTACAGTCACAGTCACCAGTAAGAGATTTTTGAAAAAGAAACTTTACTAAAGCTGTATCACTATTTGGAACAATATATTTTGGAATATTCTGAAGGCATGTATGAACTTCAGTTCATCCCCTTTTTATTCATCCATTAATTCTTTGATTTACAAATAAACTGCTAACCTATGTATGGACACACTCATCACCACCCTTCCCTCCACATCCAGCCATAATTCCTGAACTATACCGCTTTGGGAAACATAAATTTGAAATTCAGCCTTAACCATGTGTAAGCATGGTAACTTGGAAAGCTACTGGCAAAGAGGGATTAGGAATACCATCTACTGATAAACATTTGCAAGATAGACAGGATCGCAATTCAATTCATACTGGGCATGGTTGTTCAAAGTTCAGGAGAGGAGTGGAAAACATTGGCTTTCCTTTGTTTCATTCAAAATTAGACCTTGCAACAGAACGATCAAAGACACCCACCACAACGAGAAGTAAAAACCCTCCATCTGTAGGTCTGGTGGCGATGAGATAAATCACAGAGTCATTCTTGGCTTAGCTTTCCCTAGACAATGCCACCAGGTTACAAATACTTACAGAATAGTGGGTGACGACTGAGTTGGCAGGATCAACTACTTCTGCTCTGTACCTGAAGTATTTGCCAATTTGTGGAGGGTCCTTTAGCCTTCTTCGGTTTTCACACACAATTCCTGAAGGGGTCTGAGGAATGTATCCGTTTGCTTCTATAATGTATGAGCACTCCATTAGAATGAAGAATAGGGTTAAGTCATTAGCTTACATAAAAAGCCACAAATTTATTTGCAGCAACTTTATCTGCAGCAGCAACTTCAAGGCACATGCCAACTTTGAGTTTAGACCTCACATCTCAATTTTCATGACAGTACCCTTGATATCCTTTCACAAAATTTCTCACTCTGATCTTCACATATCCTGAGAATAAAGAACTGTCAGCATGATAATGGCTGAGACTTCTGTTATTTCAGCATGCTTGACATATGGATCATAGTAATGTCCTCTCCAGATTAGACCTATATCTTAACTGTTCACTTTTGTATTAACAAGAAAACATGAATAGCTGTGTGCCTGGTTGGATGAATGGTTGCATGCATGACAGATAATAGGACAGATGGATAAGTGCATAAGGATCAAAGGGGATGATGGAGAAGAAGTGGGAGGAAGCGAATGAAAAAATACAAAAAAACAGATCATAATACTGATTAAATGGAAGACCAAACAAAGTGCATCAGAGAATACAGTGCATACCTCAAATATTACAGGGTCTTCATCTAAATAAGGAAGGTAATTGACATATTCATATATGTGATGGAAGTGTCTGGGTGCAGATGGTGCTGCAGTTGTTGCACTTGGGCTGCCAGAGTTAAAAGCATTTGAGGTGGGTGCTGTAGATACACCTTCCACCTCTATTCGAAGCGGAATTTGCATCAATGGGCCCGACATATTCCAGTTTTGCTCTGTGAAATGATGGAAAAAAAGATGTACTCTGGAGATGCCTTTTCTAAATCAACATACTGAACTTCAGTTGTTAAATTCATGACTATGGAACAATTTGATTTTAAAACATCGAAGTACTTTAGGTGCAGAAAGTGCTGAAACATAAATCAGTATGCTACAAAATGTTACACATGCCATGCTTGCAGCACAAAAATTCTTATCATTTGTAAACATCTATGATCCTCAACTAAAAGATGATATGGTAGAAATTAACTGAAAACTGGCACCACTAAATCTAAGAATGGACAAACTTACGACTGAAATAAAACTTTGCTTGAACTTTGCCCTGTGTATTTGGCCAGTCAATGCAAGCTGTCCAAATATCAGCAGGAATTCCTCGCACTGTTGTTGATCCAATGTAAATCTGAAGATATTCAATGAAAATCTGCCAAAATGAAATCTCTGCACTTTCATCTTCAAAAGCAAAATAGAGTGTCTGAACAAGTTGGTTGGAGTTTCATTTGTCTAACATTACTGAGAATATGACTGAAGATTGAAGTATAACTGACTGAAAATACATCAAACCCTAAAATAAATGTTTAACTCTGGGAATGTTATTTTGCTTTGATCGAAATCAAGTCTTGTCAATGCCATAGTTAAAACAACAGAGATATAGAGATTAATAGTAATATCAAACTATACTCAACAGAAGTCTGATATGACAACAGTTTTGCAAACCTTGCATCATGTTTACATTGGGCCTGCATAATTATTATCTTTTGATATGTTTATCCCCAGACCATACTGTTACTTGTTTATCAATGTTAATGCAGTGGATTCGCTGTTTTAATGATCAAAACCTACTTTTAATGCTACTTTTCTCTTGAACTGCCACTATCACCAATCTCATTTCTATTACCTATTACGGACTTTCCTGTCACTCAGTAATATTTAATTAACTATCATTCTGATATTCAAGTTCCTTTTTTTTCTTTTGTTAGGATGTCAATTAATGCATGAGATGCAGAGCTATTGCAGTTTTTTGACTATCAAACAAGAAAAGACATGGTCTACAAATGATCCATTGGTGTAACCGTGAGTTCATTATCGTTTAACACAGGTGAAACAAATGCTCAGTTTAAGTTTTCACATTCATTCCAACCAACTTTCATCCTGTGCAAATGTTTTGTACTTTCTATAACTGACATCTGAACAACATACAACTCACATCCTGGCTATTCCTTGCAAACCGCAGTGCTGCACCACTACCAAAGATGTGGCGCTTGTCTGTGTCTGTTGCATTGTAGGTAAACTGGCCAAAAATAAACCGATATGGGTCATTGTCCAAAGTATAAACTGTGCATTTTGGCTCTGAAACAAAAAGAAACCAGAAATGAACTGAAGCCAATTCTCATAATGAGGTGGAAAGTGCCATGAAGGTTTTGCTATTTTGTCAGATAAATGGGATCAAGTCTAGATCTAGAGACATTGTATCCTTCTGCACTCATCATCCACTTGTATCACAACATTCGAAATCCTGAAACATCATTGACACTTTTTATATTTACTTTCCATTGTTGGCCCTATGTTACCCTGCATTAAAAGTTTGTTACATTAGTAGTAAGTACATTAGACTAGCTGAAGTAAGAGGATTAATCCTTCTTGCCTTACAGAAAGTCACATTTAGTTGTTCTAATGACCAGATATAGACCTAGATCTAGAATGAATCTTGTACCCATCTAGCTCCCCTGGTATCAAGGCCGTCACATAGCATCAGGCTCTGTGAGGCAACAGCATAGCATAATCAGCTGATATATGGGGTGCGGGTGTTCTTACCCCAACGCAAAGTTTGCATTACTCTGTTACTTGAGAAAAACCTAAAATCCCTCTAAAACTTTACAATACCCTCTCATATTTAGACTATGACAAGCGGGATATAGAATATCTCCCCAAACTCATGTGATCTGGAGAAACACTTTAACAGACTGTCACTGTCAGTGACACCAGGATTACAATTGTTATGAATGAAAGCAAGCCATGGGTGGTGAACACAAAAGGATGCATTTAGACTAAATCTACATCTATCCAAAGTGATAATAATTTGTCGGGAATACCTTCTAAAGGAGTGCCAAAAAGCCAATAAATAGGTGTTTCCAGTATTTTCTTCGGTCCTTGCTTTCGCGCGATATCCCCCTCAAAAAATTCATTGCACGCGCGCCGGTCCCCACTTATTTTCTGCTCAGAAACTGAGGAAAATGTATAGACTAATCCCCCCTAAAAATTATCAAACCTCCAATCCTCATTTATGATGAAAGGTAGCCTAAAAGTCGTCCCCATCTCATCTGATCTGGAAAAAGGCACTGGTATTTAGTCTAGGATTTGATCTGGATCTAAGTTTACATCTTCCACGGCCGTCGTCTGCATCATTCCTATCATTACAAGAGTGACTTCCCCTAGCAGTATTGCCAGATTATCAAGTAAAGTCAATCAAAAAAATTAGTGAAACTGGAAGTGTGGAAGGTTAAATTTGCCCCAGATTTTCAAGCTGGGGGAAAGAGCATAAAAATTGGATGGCCATAAGGTCATTCCTTCCTGGAAAACATCTTTGGGAAAAAAAAAACAACCCGAAATCGCCACAGTCATCGAGGCAAATGTCTCAAGTGGCTACCACGTCAAAAACCATTTTCCGTTCTCAAATATTTTTTTTCTCTCTGAGAATTATCGTCAGTGTCCAAAGAAATGAGACAACCAATTTCTGTTGAAAGAGCATCATAGGCCTACCTTTAGGACTACCGCATGCATGCGCTTTATGGTGCAACAAAGAGAGCTGCAGAAATTTGTGACATAATGATAAGTCCAGCATCTTCTTTCAAATAATGTATGGTTCATATTTCAGTTAAGATTCTGTGGCCGTACCGTATGCATCATACGTTAATTAACGTATTTCGTTAACTACAGTGAACACTACTAATGTTTTAGGAGTTTCCCGTGGTTACCGCAGTGTGTTAACTAACGTTAGGATTATGCATACGGCCACTGATCACCTCAATAGTTAAGTTGACCAAACAAGTGAGGCAAAGTTTTTTGCATTGTTTTTAGTGCTTTCGCATGATTTGCTTGATACAGCTTTTACTTAAAATGGAACTCAAAGATTCACAAGGACTTCTTACCACGCTTCTGAATATTACTAGCTGTATTAAGCGAATTAAAGCTTTGCGTATTGCAATTGCGCACACTGTTTGGGCAGGTAAAGGTGTTATATCATGTTGACAGCCACTTGGAAGACATTTTTTTCGTCAGATAATGCTGCATCATAATTTTGTTTACTGTGGTCAGGGGTACGGCCCAACTTTTTTGTTTGTTTGTTTGTTTGTTTTAGTCTAGCGTTCTCTTGGAAAGTGATAAGTTTCTGTGACAAGTATTGTATTTTTAATATTCCCCACTTTTGTGATGCATGATGCATTTGCCGACGATTACCAGGATCTTGAAAATGGCATACAGAGTCTGCAAAACAGACGTATTCTACAGTAATACTTTAATGGCTTTTAGTGATGATAAAACACAAAATGAACGTGTTCATGGGAGAATGTAAGCAATATATAGGCGACACAAAAGTCCAAGCTTTTTTTTTCTCCCAAATACGTTTGGCTAACTGATTCGATATGCAAAAAGTTGCTTGAATATTTGTGTGAAGGCAAACCCACGATACCCGTCTGTACAGCATAGTCGGTAAAAATAACAGTAAGCGTTTGGATCACCATACATTCACATATGTGGCATAGCACTGTGTAACAAGAGTTGTGTGTGCACTGAAATGTAAACCTCCTCCTCCGCTCCCTCCCTTGACCACCCCTCCCCCCTCCTCCCAAGAAAAAAATGTCACAAAATGAAAATACCACAAAACAGCAATTCACCAATATGACGATCAGTGTCAACCAAATGGGTCAAATAAAACAGTGATGAAAGTAGCCTGCACGCAAATTGGACTGTTCATTTTTTTTTGTTTTGCTTTATTAGCAGTATATAAAAATTATATAGACCTAACCTGATTGTCATCAGCAGCAGCAGCAGCAGCAGCCGCAGCATTATAATCATCATGACCTATTGAAACAACAATTATTGGTTACAGAACAACAACAGCAGCAGCAGCAGCAGCAGCAACAACAACAACAACAACAACAACAACAACAACAACTACAGCAGCAGCAGCAACAACAACAACAACATATAAAAATGCCGTTGCGCAAGAGACAGGTCTGCCTATGTTTTGGTCAGCCTAATCTTAAATACACTATTAAGCCCATGTCACTCGTCAATTTTGATTGTCTGTAAGACTCGATGTGGACTTAGATTATAATTTGTACTCTGTCCGAGGCCCTGAGCCTTTCCCATTTGCCCCGAGGAGGATAAGCACCTGAAAAATGAACCGACTGGCCTAATAATCAAATTAAAATTTGGGTTAGCCTTGACACACAACTGATTCACATCAAACACTGCTGATGAAGTGCGGCTGTTATCAAGCAAGCCTAACATTTTCAACGTGGCCCCCTTGTAATTAGTTAGGCATTTTTCTGTGTTATAGGCCTAGTGCTAATGCTTGTATGCCCACCCTAGCCCCCAGGGAACTGGTAGTGGTTTCAATGACACGGATATGATCCGAAATAAACCAGCTTTATAATCTTCAGTTCATAACATATAATATGTTAACTGACATATTAAGTGCTTCTTCTTGTTCCTCCTCCTCCTCCTCCTCTCCCTCTTCATCTTCTTCTTCTTTTTCTTCTTCTTCATCTTTTTGTCCTCCTCCTCCTCCTTCTTCTTCTTCTCCTTCTTCTTCTTTTTCTTCTTCTTCTTCTTCTTCTTTTTCTTCTTCTTTGTAAGCTGAAAGGTATATTCAGACGATTCCTTGACTGCTCCAAGTGATTCAGCGTTGCGCTTTCTAGGTATGAAGATGCCAATAGCACCTGGCATTTTGGTATGCCATTTTAATAGTCCCTATGAAATCATAAAACTAGACATGGGGAAGAGGGAAAAGGGTTGGATTTGAATTTCAAATGCCTAGATAGCTGCGAATGCGAATACATTTGTAGATTCAGAATAGGTGAGGTTTAGCAACTGAAGTATAAATTTTGTGGTTCTTGCTAGGTGCGTAAAGTTGTCCTGTTTGCTGAGTGAAAATACCTACAATATTAAGTATCTGCTTCACTTCCTAAGTTCTCAAAATCTAATTGGTTTAGGGGCATTTTTCTTTAAGTAAGAGGAAGAGCAAAACAACATGTTTGGAAAGTATTTTGGCATGGGACTCCTAGATAAGTTAATGAAATGTATAAAACCTTAAAAACATTAGCATCTTCATACCTCTAAGGCTAAATATTGGGTAAAACGTAGCCTAAATACGGAACGCTATTTTAAATTCAAAATGTCAAAAACTGCAACCTGAAAGAGTGTAGGTGGTAAAATCGCAGCTTCATGGCAGGTTGTACCCCACGAAGTTAACGATGGTAGCATACTAACGATTTTATTTACTGCCCTGTTTCAGAAATCGCCCCCTGAGCTTTAAGTTAACGCTGCAGATATGTAGGCTGGACTGTTTGGTAGCCCTATAGCATTAGAAGGTCATTAGTCGCCTTTTCAT
>JAWQUT010000039.1:106919-111919 GCA_033807755.1 Ellobium chinense | reverse complement strand
AGGTAAAAGATCTAGTGGCTAAAATTTCAAAATGGGCTCCAAATCACTGTCAAAGGAATAGATGTGTGGGAGGAGGGGGTATGCCCTATCTCACTGCTAGATTGTTTGTTCATCACATCCTACAGTGTCTGTCAGTTATGATAATTCACCACACCAAACTTACAACACTCTTAAACTGGCCTTATATGATACGCGAGCTTGCTATGTTATTGGGAAATAACGTTTCAAAGAGTACAATGTTATTATATCTGTCACTGTATTGTAAAGCTCGAACATGAAGAGATAAAACCCTGTAGACCTAGCTAAAATTATCACAATGCTAAACACGGTTCTGGGCCAGCAGGAGACAATACGAGATTACGCGTGAACTTTTATGTACGTTACAATTTATCATCCATTAGAAATATTTCTCAATATGTAACAGTTACTCCTCATGAAAGCTCTATCACTCTATCACTTTCCCAGACCGAAAATGTGAGCATAGCAGGTAGGCTATAAAGCGTCTATGTTCGTGCCTACGCTGTTTTCCAGTTATCGATACTGATGATTCCGAGTAAAGAAATAAACAAGAACGATAATGGGCAGAAGAAGGGCCGGCAACAAAGTGGACAACGTCGATGATGATGATGATGATGATGATGATGATGATGATGATGATGACGGTTTTGAAGGTTATGATGATGCCGGATGATGATGGTGATTGTGATAAAGATGTCAGTGTGATACGAGATGAAAGGGACAATAACGCTGATGAGTAGACAAAAGTAGGATCTTGATCGTCGTCAACAAAATTTTATGTGGACTACAATTATGTCTGATTTTATCGTATACCGCTCTTTGTTTAAATACTTGTACTTGCCCAAGTGAATGATGCCCTTCTGCAAACGATCAGCGATGAAAATATTACCATTCTATTGACCAAAGTGATGGTCGCTGTGTAGCCGCAATGACGACAAAAGCGACAATAAAGCTAACCCAGGAAACATGAACCACTTTTTTGGGCTTCGAAGTTGCATCGAAAATGTGTTGATATGCTGCACAACAGAATATAATTATACCCGTTTTACTTACCAAGGCTATAGATCTACACAAGCTTACAATAGAAATGTGTGTGTGTGTGTGTGTGTGTGTGTGTGTGTGTGTGTGTGTGTCCCCTGGTGCCAACGATGTATCTGGCTCCAGCCTACGCTTCACGAACATTATTATACAAGGGAGATACTAATATTTGTTGGGTTAGCTTTGGACTACTCATGCGATCCATGCAAGACTACTATGCTGTGGACTACATACATTTTAAGACTGAACTAAATATTCTTTTTCTTCAATGTTATTATTTCGAGTTGTTTTTTCTTCTTACTATTATTAGTATCGTTTTTAGTATTATTATTATTATAATTCACCACAATCGGAAGAAGAAGGAGACAGGACTGAGTCAGGAGGTGCCTTGGCACTGTTGGCTCCAGTGATGCCACACATTGCGAGCAGTTGGAAAGTATATCAGCGTCAAGGATGAACACTAGGCTTACAAGTGGAAGCTACAGAAAAACAAAATTCTGGCGGTAGAAATATGAAGATTAAATTGTTATTAATTATATGTTGCTGGGGTACAGTGGCCTCGACTTGCGATCTGATTGATGGCCCTGGGTTCAACTCCCGGTAGAAACGGCAGTTTTCTAGTGCTAGGTGTTTTTCGCCTTTCTTCCAAATAAGACTGAGATTTCATCATGTTTATGCAGAATCTCTAGTGGCACGCTTCCAGAGAATATCAGTTAGGACTCACGATCTTCCATTTAAATGTAATATACCTTACTACGTGGGCACATTTACATAGGTAGAGAAATGACATATCAAGGCAAATGTGTCTGAATACCACCGATAATATAATTATTGTTCGGATTTTTTTTTTTTTTGGGGGGGGGAGGTAAGGGGTGTAGCTGTGATACTAAAGATAATATGCATAAAGTCTCTCACATTTCCAAAGCATACAGTTTTCATGTTCATTATGAACTTTATCAAAATTTGAAGTAGTTAAACATGTTTGGGCCACCTATAGAGTACGATATAATGGCGGTATATAACCTAAGAATATTGTGATTAAGCCCGTTGCTATTTAGAAATGTCGACTGCATCAAATTTTGCTGAGACTCCTACACAGATTTAGCTCTATTCTGTGCTCCTACAAAATTAATACGTAATATTGTTCTTTTATCAACTTTATTGGCCATGAGACCGGAAGGGTGGTGAGACTCATGCACATATGTCCATATGAAGGAGTGAGTATTTCGATTGTTATTGTAAGGACAGACATGGGATGGGCCTCTGATCCATGTCTGTCCAATGAACAGAGGTGGTGGGAAAAAAACAACGTTATTGGCTATAAAGACAGCTGCAAGGAAAGAAAATGTAAAATAAGAGAAATTAAGTGCTTGAACAAGCCTGGTCTACTTACGATCGCGACTCGATATCCAGCCACTCCCACCGAAAAACTGCTAAGGCCTAATTTAGTTTTGATGCGTTAAATTCAAGTAAGACACATGCCTTTGTAAATCACTTTTTGTTAGTACAATTTAAACCACGAAATGTGTAATGATTTCGTTCCAGAATATTTCCACTGGTGTCCGTTTTTATCACAAGATGGTCAGCGTGAATGTCCTGTGCGTATGGTACGGTGCTGTCTACGTAGCAGCTCATCAGGCCTCTACAGTGTCCTGTCGGCTGTCGCTTGTGACTACTTGTACTTATTATATCACCAAATCACACACTGATATCATAAGGGCATACACACATCTGATAACAGCCGAATAACAGTGCACCAGTACGACGATGCACTGATTTAACAAAGAATGTTCCTACAGAGGATGAAGTTATTCGATGCTTTTAATTTTATGCAACTGTTGTGTTCAAACATTTGCAATACGGTACCCCAGGCTGATAAAGAGTAGGAAGGATAGGTGGTATTTTGCTGGCTAATATCTGACTATCAAATAAAAGTACTTTCTTTATCAGCGGACAGCAGCAAGTCTTTGCCAGCAAAGCAAGCAGTTAGGACACGTGATGAACCTACGGCTACAACAGCACCATCACCATCAACATCAACAGTTTGAACGTCACTGTCTGTGAATATTGATGATGACCCTAGACTAATAAGGATATTTCGTATTATTGAACACAAAAGACTAAACTTTTTTTTTTTGGAGGGGGGAGGGGTGGGGGAGGAACAAATAAAAGTTGCATATCGCCATCGAGGAAGAGACTAAAATAGGGACAAGTATTCGTACATGAAGTACTATGACTATGACAAAAAGTAGTATTACAACAAGAAAACACAAAAATATGTTGATAAACGCGGGTGTTAACAGATCACTAATTGTTATACTTTGCCAGTTTTACCCACAGTCGGCACCATGTCCCGATAGCGTATCGCTGATATGAAACATTGTTGGACATTTGGGGATATCGTCGTCAAAACTGGGCCAATGTCATGAGGTAAAGAGGGATGGCTTTTATCTATCTGGTGTTCAAAGATGCGGCATTTTCAGCTATAACATTATATTGTACTGATTACGGATGAAATAATGTTATACAGTAGCCGCGGGATCAAAGACTTAGACTATGTTCGCTCTAAACAGTTTTGGATTAAAAAAAATGTTACACAGTAGACAACGATTAAAACGAACTTGGCGGGTTTAATCAGAGTTTCGGATTAGATAGAGAAGCCTAATAAGGGGAAAGTAAATTAAGAAATATGGCTTCTTGATTCCTTTCTTGTGCAGTTATGTTTCAGATTAACCGTTTTCGTTTTAACCATCGTCTTCTGTAGTCATCAAATAGATTTATGGTTATTAGGTGCTGTATGTGATGGAATGTCAGCACTGATGGTGAGGGCAAATGCAGTGATGATGGTGATAGAATCCGTGATAGTGGTGGAATCTTCATTGATTGTGTCAGCATGACAACTTTTCATGAATTAATATGTATCTATCAACTCGTTGGTAAACTGGCCAGTTAGATCCGACTTTTGAGATAATGACGACAGGGCCGCCCCTGAGCAACGGCTTTCTCACTACAAAGCTTTCATGTGCAAGTTTGTTCACGCCATCATAAACAGTAGTACAATATAGTTAACGTCGGATCCCATCAACCTAAAAAAGCATGGGTTCGTCTGAATCTCATGTGTGTTCACGTGCCTTTGAAACAACCAATAATTTGAACATCTTGATATCTCATGTGTGTTCACGAGCCTTTGAAACAACCAGTAATTTGAACATCTTTATATGCCGCAGCCCACAAGTCTAGATTTAGATTTAGATTGAACCATTGTTTGAAAAGTAACACATGGTTTGCTACAGATCACTCCTAGTATCACGACTGGAAGGGTGGTGAAATCTCATGTCATTATGTTCATATTCAGGCGCGAGTTTTCGCTTGTTATCGTAAGGACAGACGTGGGATGAGCCTCTGACCCATGCCTGTCCAATGAACAGAGGCGAATAAAAACAAAACAGAAAAAAACCCCAAAGAATTTAAAAAAAAAACCAACACAACACATGGTTTGCTTCTATCTGATTTTGGAAAGACGGGGTTGATAGGAGGATTGCGAAATACCCGCTTAAAAACTGATGGCCTCCCCATCTTTCCCAATCATCCGTTCTCACTCTCACAGGGTCATTCGCTTTAGATTTTGGAGACACTACTTTACTATAGCATAGATGCATTGAGCCTCTCGAGATCTTCTTAAGTGTCCTATAAAATTATACCTATCAGTATCAGTTCCATTGATGCAGCAAGCAGTAAACTGCATTTTTTTGTACCCCGGGTCTTTATGAACCTCCTCCATGACCTGAATTGGTCCGCTTTTGCATGTTTGATTCCCGTGATCGTTAGTGTTTATCAGCCTGTGCTTCCAGTTTTAACTGCCACTCGACTGATACTATGAGTGATACTGGTCACAGATTAAACAAAACAGCCACTAAAAAATGCAACTTGCTGTTGCCTACCGA
>JAWQUT010000039.1:75784-98891 GCA_033807755.1 Ellobium chinense | reverse complement strand
ATTTCTGAATTATATTTCTTCGATATTCCGAAACATAATTTACTCAGTCTACGTATGTCTTCACCCCATTCACTTTTGAAGTATTTTACTAATCTAAACATGTTTGGTTTGACTTTTAGATATCCCGGGAGTAGTTCTTTCCTAAATTCCTTAAACCGTGGACATACTATCAGACAATGGAACTCATCCTCTATATCATTACATAAGCTACATTTTCTATTCATATGGTCTACTTTAGGTCTCTCTCACCTTCCCCTTTCCACCATGAATGCATGTGAGTTGAGTCTGATCCTAGTAAGAGCCATTCTCCTTGCTTTGCACTGACATATGTTTAAGTAACTTTCATATTCCAGGTCTGATTTGATATGTTTATACAATCTATTATTACTACTGGCAGTAACTGCCTCCCTCCATTCCTGTCTATAACAGTCAGTTAAGCATGTTTTAAACTCAGAAAGAAATACGTTTTCATCTTCAACATTCTGTTCCATCCATACATATGTGAAGCCATTTCGGGATGAAAGGCCTTTAACCAGCATTGCCCATGATACCATCTCTGGATCTGAAATTGACATTTTGTATAGTTCTTTGTATACTTTTTTCACTATATTTTTTTCATCAAAACTTTCTCGGATAATTTTTAACCAGTATTTTACGATTCGTACTTGTCTCTCGATGATCATGGGAAATACCCCCAATTCTCCATATATACGAAACAGTTATTATAGTTCACTCCAACCAAGTCTAGTGCTGATGTGTTCAGTATGTAGGCATTCACCTTGTTTTCTAAACTTTTGCTGTGCTGTAAGTTGTTGTAAGAAAATACAAGTATATTTCTTGTCTTATACCCAGGTCAGTGTTTTTTCCAGATCTTGTTATTGTGTGATTTGCTCTTTTAATTCAAACTTCTCCCTAAAATTAGTAAGAATACAGTGAACGAATCACCCCGTTTTCTCCTGTTCTCCAAAATTTGCATTTCTTAAGAAAAACCTAATATTGCTCTGAAAATTTACAAATCCTCCCTAAAATTACTATGGGGTTTGGGAGGAGGAGGGTGAGTAGGGGAGAATGTCTCCCCACAACCTGGAGAAAACACTGGTATCAGTGTGATATGATGTAGTGAGAACTTTGGGATGTTTCTGACTTTCCAGGTATTGTCCACTAACTAGGACACTAACATTTGAATGTTGTGTGATGAGCTGATTTTGACACATATTTATTTGTAGGGGTTGATCTTTCCAAAAATGATTTAGTGGTTACTGGTGTGGTCAGAACCTTCACTCAGATGTCCCTTAGATGTATCACATTGACCCATACAGAGGACAGTTGTGAGGATTATGAAACCATGTCTTGGGAATAAGCATAGGTAGTAATATTCTGTTTTTATTTTCTCATTTTGTGTAGATCGCCTTTACTTTGCTATGCTGCGCACAAAACCAAAGTCCACTGCGCACACCCACTACTTCTGTGTTGATGAGGAGCTTGTCTATGAAAAGTGAGTATTCTGTATTGTCATTGTTTTCTTTCTGTTATGTCATTTGATAGAATTATAAAATGCATACGCCTGATATTTGTTAGTTGTCTGAAGGAATAAAGCATGAGAGTTAATATTGAAAAAAAGACTCACCGTGGCTATGAAGCAGTTGCATGAGTAAAATGAGATGCCATGTACATCTCTGCTTCCTTCCTCTAATTGCTTATCAAAGTCAGATAAGTTATAATTTTATTTGTTAGTAAGATTGTCTGCATCACACTGTGACTGTGACTGAATAACTCGATATTGCATTGTGTTCATGTCTGTCAACACTGGCCCTTGCTCCTATGACCCAGTCTCTGAAATTGAGCTTAGTTGAAGGCTGAAGGAAAGGTTCGTTTCTGTCAACCAAAACTATCATGGGCATGAACAGTTGAATAGACCTAGTGTTAGAGACTTAATGAGTGGTCCCTGCCCAAAAAATATAAAATCACAAATTAATTTAACTCCTGTTGCAGATGAATGTAAAAGTGCAGCCTATGTGGTATCACCTTACCATCTGCTACATAATATTGGTTAATCTAACAGTTCTTTGGCACACGTCTACATCCAGCATGGATTATGGCAGTGTGGCATCGCACAGAGTTGTTTTAACCTGCAAAAATCTTTCCTAAGCAGCAGCTGCACATTGTGCATCAGAATAAACCGTCACAAGTAGATGAAGTTAAAGTAGGTACAGAGTTCTAGTTCTGTAGCGAGCACTGCTGGCGATGGTCCAAGTTTGCTGAAGATACTCTTCTTTGTTGACAAAGCACTTACAAGATCAGGCTTTAAGGTGTCAAGAAAATGGGAAAGGTGACTCAGCTTATGACTATGAGATTGTGTTATACGTATATATATACACATGGCCCACTGGCAGAAAAAAAAAATTGCATATAAAATGTTGAACATAAAGGCAATCATTTTGAGTCAGAATGCCTTATTGTGAGATGTGTCACTATCTCCAACCTGGAGATCTCCCTTATAGTTAGGCTGATTGCACAATGTAACTGACCTCACTTAGTCTCAGGTGCCAAATTGTTGGATGTCATTGAGGTCAGAGCTTCTGCCAGTAGTTCCTGCATTTGTTGTTATCAAGAGACAGGACTGTAAACCTCCTTTTTAACAGCATGGTTATAACTCATTTATAGATGTGTGTCATAGTTTATCTGAAACTACAAAGATGTGCAAACTGAAGATTTGGGCTGTTCAAAATATTTGTTCTCACCATAAAGACCCACCTCTACCATAAACCCACCTGAAGCATCCACAGCTAAGAAGTGTTAGAGAACTAGTATAAAAGGCAAGGTTTACAGTACGAAGTAGTAAATGGTATCAGGTGTGCAGGTGGGTTGTGAAAGCTCTCCACTTACCTATGGTGAGAAGGAAATTGCCCTGTGTACAATAGAACCAGGGCAGGAAAGTTAGATTGTAGATAAGACATTGTTTGTTTAAATAAGACCAGGATTTGGTCTTGAACCAGGTAGAAGCCCTTTGATGATGTAATTAGGTGTAATTAAAAAAAAATTGTACTTGTTGCCTCAGATCTTTGCATTGGGAAAGTTATTGCCTAGATCTTTGCATTGAAAACGGATACATATATTAGGACCTTCTTCAAGAGGTATGGGGAGGATAGAAAATAGTCATGAATAATGAACTTCAAAACATGAAACCCAGAGTTCTCAAAGTTAAGTAGTAATGTAATGATTCAGCGTGTATCCATTTGCGTCAGGATGCATACTGGATGAGAACCTCCCGTAATTGAAATATGATTAACACTTCTTTATGGCATGGTGACTGAGCAAAAGCTTAACTGAATGATTCCTAAATATATCTTTGGAATGAAGCTTCAAGAAATTGACTTAAACTGGAATGCATGTTTTAAAGTAAAGATTGCAAGCACTCAGATGCATGAAAAATGGTGATTGAAGTGGAAGCTACCAGTATGTATTGGTGGGTCATTTATGTGTCAAAAACGGTTTAGGATTTAATCAGTGAAGCCTTTGACAAGGTTTTGTAGACATTGAGCAAATGATTTATAAATGTTTGATCAAAAACACTTATGGTTTGAGGTTTTTGGTGGATAAAAGCACTTCGGATATTTAGAATTAAATACTTTCTCGTTACTCTATGTTTGAGAATCTTGTTTACAATGTATTATGGGGCTACAGTGTTTTCAAAGTTCACAGTGTGGAAGTTTTATGGTATAAATTAATTCTTCCTCTCTCTCTCTCTCTCTCTCTCTCTCTCTCTCTCTCTCTCTCTCTCTCTCTCTCACTCACTACCTCTGTGTGTGAGAGAGAGAGAGAGAGAGCGAGGGAGTGTGTGTGTTTGCACAGATATTTGTTTTGTCAGCACACTGTAACAAGACAAATTTCCCTCTGTGAGGGTCTCATGTTTCAGTAGTTTGATGCTTTCCAAGTATGCCACTCCTCAGAGAATTCTGTGAAATCAGAGAGTTATTATCTTTCAAAGACTGTCCATTTTGACTTTAGTCTGAGAAACATCTTGCTGAGAATCACCTAGATCTAAAACGAGTAGAAATTTAAAAAAAAAAAAAATTGTTTATTGCTTCCTGTTTGCCTTAGACATTCCTTTTGTGTTATAATTAAGACTGGTCTGTTTGCTTATTTATACCCATGTAAGTTTACTTTGTGTGAATTAAGCTTGAGCATGCAAGTTAAAAACATAATGTAGACCAGCAGTGTTTTCTGCAGACATCATGATTGTGTGATTCAGCCCTTAATTTCAAAATCCCTCCTAAAAATTCATTGAATGCATGCCCATCTCCCTTTCTTTCCTGTACCCCAAAGTTTGCATTACTTTAGAAAAATCCAAACTCCCTCTAAAAATTTGCAAATTCCCCCTCAAATTTACAACAAAGGTCAATGTCTACCCCACCTTGGATTGACTTGGAGAAAACATTGTAGACTAGAAACAATGGACGATGAAACTGTAGGAGTCAGAGAATTTTCTGAAAAGTTAGTGGCATGCCTGCTTTCAAGTATGTTCCTTGTGGGAAGTTTAATAGTTTTAATTGCAAGTACTTCTGTTTGTTTTCAGTTTCTATGCAGACTTTGGGCCTGTGAACCTGGGGCTGTTATACCGTTATTGCTGCAAGGTCAACAAGAAGCTCAAATCCTTCTCCTTGGCGAAGAAACGTATTGTGCACTACACTAGCTTTGATGCGCGCAAGAGTGCCAATGCTGCATTTATGATAGCATCCTATGCCGTAAGTAGATTTCTCATCTTTGCAAGTTAGTAGAAATTTTGATAAAGATCTTTCAGGATTTGAACTATCACAGAGAGTGTGATAAACTGAAGAACATGAAATTGTGGGAGTTAGAGGATTTCACAGTGGATTAATGATGTGTATAGTATATAGAATAAAACAGAGAAGTAATCCTCTCTTAAAACTTAAATTTCTATTTTCTATAATGAATCAATGGATGAGATATAGTTGATATTGCTCCATCAGCCATATTTTATCTGAAGTTTTCATGTAACTTTTATTCACTCTTGACTGATCTAATTTATTTTCGTCTGTGTCTGTTTTAGGTAATTTATCTTAAGAAAACTCCAGAGGAAGCATACAGACCATTGGTGGCAGGCACCAACCCCCCTTTCCTCCCATTCAGGTAATTACTGGTCTGGATCACAGTTGTTGCATTGCCATCATCCAGAAAAAAATTGCCACAGAGATGCAAAGTAATCCTTTCACAATTAGTCGCCACATGTTACCTTTATTGGTAAATACTTGCAGTTGCTGGACCCACCCCCAACAAGTACTGGTTGAAAAATGTTGTTTTGGTGAATGTTTAGATGCAGATGTTTTTTCCCTTTTGCAAAGATGTTAGTGCACCTTGTGTTACCTAGCTCTAAAGAATTAAGGCCCTGATTTGTGTTAACCAAAAAGTTATATAAACTTTGTAAGGTAGGATCCTCAGAACCAAAACTCCCTTGACAAGTGCAGTGATTAAGAATTATCATCTGGAAATTTAACTTTGGTGTCATGAAATTGCATTATGTGTTGACAGTGTGGAAGTGAAATTCAGTGACTTTAGTTTTCCTCACCTCTGCTGTATCAGTGCAAATGACATTCAAGTGCAGCCATGGTTGGATTTTTAGGGGAACAAATCACTGTGGCTAAGTGGATACTCTTTCATAATATAATAATGACAAGTGTGTGCAGGAAATATCAGAGCTCTAGAATGTTAAAGTGATAGTGAAAAATCTGGAACACTGGTATAAATAGAAGCAAAATATAGAGACAAGTGACTGATACACACATTGATTGTTAGAGAGGAGAAAGTTAGAATTTCACTGAGGATTACAAATGTATGCTGTACTCCAAATCAGATTTTCTGAATGTCTGCTTTGAAATGATTATGGGAGGAGAAGATAACAAATATTTTTTTATTTTATTTTTTTCAGAGACGCCTCCTTTGGCCCATGCTCATACAATCTCACAATATTAGACTGTTTACATGGCCTTAATAAGGTGAGTGAATGTCACTGCTTCTTTGTGGTCTTTAATTTTTTTGATATGGGAATATATAGCTCAACTTAAAAAGTTCTGAGGAGAGAAAAGAGAAAGGCATTGCTGAATGTTTACCCTTTTTAGAAGGGAATGATTTTCCCCATTGATTTATCCTTCAGAGCTCAAAGGAACACCATAGAGAAGAAGAATCTTTGAGATGCATTTTCTATTTATATGTTAAACATTTTTAGTGGTCTGTTTCGGTTATCCATCATTTGTACATGTTTACCTTGCTATGCTACATACATTGTCAGAGGACTAAAGTTCTGACTAGCAGACACCATTGATGTGATGGATAGAGAAGAAAGAATCCATGCTAGGCCTCATCTGTGATTGATTTCAGTATGAATATTTATCTTTCCATCATACATAGGCCCTTGTTAATGGTTTCTTCAACTTTGAGACGTTTGATGTGGATGAGTATGAACATTACGAGGTAAGTGAAAGTCATTACTAGGCATAATATGGTGACATTGACATATTGTGAATTGTCTGTAACAATAGGCTGATTGATTGCTCTCCTGGACCCAGATAAAGACTGCATACAAATAAAGATGCTCAGCTCTATAAAACTTATCAGTTAATGGATCAGTATTATGTAACTGATCTTGCACTTCATGGTTTTATTACAGATGCTTGCTAATGATTTGTATTATCTGTTTTTCATAGATGATGTACTATGTATAAAGCTTTAAGTGAAATTGAATAGCATACATGTTTATTGAATCACAATACGGTTATGATTAAAAATTGTTGAAGTACACTTCATGATCTACTATTTTAATAATATTTTTATGATTAGGGGTAAGTAGTGCGCATGGTTATGAGCATGATATGGCCTGACAAGAACGGTCATAGACCCTGTGTATCAAGTATTGTCATTATAGCTGAGCCTTGTCTTCTGCTGAAAGGGCCTATGTACTTTAGTACCCCAAGTAGAGGGGCTGCTAACCATGGTATGCTTATTCTTGCAGAAAGTAGAAAACGGTGATTTCAACTGGATAGTACCCAAGAAATTCTTGGCCTTTTGTGGACCACATCCTAAGTCAAAGATAGAAAATGGTAATGTTTACAGTTCAGCATTAAAGAGTGACAATCTTTCTAACTTCTTAGTTTCAACTAGTGAATGCTGCAATGTCTCATCCTGAGTGCAGGGATAGATGGTCGTCATGTAAACAGATAAATATTTTGAACTTTGGTTTTATGATAAATATTTGGATTTAGCAATTTGAATTGGCAGAAAAGTAAATTTTTATAAAAACACATATGCCTGAAATCTATCCCTGCGCTCATTTAAAAAACAAGCATGCATGATATCAGCATTGGTGATTTGAAGATCTGCTGGTTTATTGTCCTCATCAAATGATACCTCTTGTTTGATCTAAAGATAAGAACAAAGGATATATATATATGCAGAGATGCCTATCCTCCTGCGTTTTGTGAACTTTTCTGCAGACTGGCAGTTTTCTCACAAGGCACTGAATCGCCTGACAAATTACCACTTCCATCTGACTTGTCACATTGATCCTGTCAACCACTGGATGCTTAGCAAAACTTCTTCATGCTGTTTTCATAAATAGAGTCATGTTCATTCTGAAAATGACCTTAAGTAAGGGGAAGTTACTATAAGTTGGTTGTTGTTGTAAAATGTCTACTGGTGCTGGGTTAGATGTTTATTCCTAGGTTAAGTATATTAGCTACTTGAAAGCAGTGAATTTTATGATTCAAAGAACTCTGAATTTGATGTTTGCCTGTTTTATCAGAAATCTTTGCTGGTAAGTGAACAGTTCCAAAACTGAAAAAGCAAAAAGTTTAGGGTGTAAGGGTGAAAAGTTTCCTTACCAGCCAAGTGATCATTTTAGCAAGATGGTAAGGCTTAGCTCTAAGCTGATATCTTGGGCAAGTTTCTCTTCCCAAGACCTGATTTATGGGATGGACTTATTTTATGCTGCACCAGCTATAAAAATTCCAATTACAGCTTCATGATTTTTTAGCTGAATGGGACAACCCAGATAAGATTGTAATAGTGGAGAAGGAAAGTAGGCTGCAAGCTACAGTTATACTCTTCTTATTTGTGCATAAACTGTTTGTTAATAAGAACTAGAGTATGTGAAAAAAATATAATTGTGTAGTTCTTAATTTTTAAGATATGTACTGATTCCCTCACTGGCCGAGAAATTCTCTCATTTTTGAGGGAAAATTCCCTCTCTGGCACTTCCAAGGGTAGGCATCTCTGTATATGAAAGCTATCAGAAACCGAGGTATACATTTTAATGTAGTTCGTAGAATGGCATATGAAACCATAAAACCTGAATTCATCCATGCTTGGTTATTAACATTTTGTGTCCACCATCCCTCTTGGCTGTTCATGGCAATACGTGAACGGAAAACCCTTTGTTGTGAAGGACAGTATATGTCAGCAAAAGCAAAGAGGGATTTGGATACATGAAAGCTTGGTTTCTGGTTTTACACCAACTATTGCTTGGATTTTCTTTTCATCCTTTTCTACCAAACCTTCATTTCCGTCAATAATGCTGGCTATGGCAGCGAGTGGAGAATGGCGATATGAATTGGATAGTGCCAGCAAAAATGCTAGCCTTCAGCGGACCTCACGTCCAGACCAAGATAATCAATGGTAAACCTTGTAACTAGATGTAGGCTTCAGTCTGTCCAAGTGATCTGTGGAAAAGGTTACCCAGAGATTCCTCTTTACCTGCTTATTGTATATATTTGGAAAGTGATCAGATACGGGCACATGAAGTAAGAGTCCATATGAAGAGCATTTTTATCAAAACTTGGTATGTGGTCTCTGAATAAGTTTGAAATAAAGGATAATGTTAAGGCAAATGCTCTTCACACAATTTTATTTACTGTTAAATCACATAAATTTGAAGGAGTGCAGATTTTGAGCTCAATTAGGTTTTGAATGAATTACTACAGAAATGCATGTTTGAATACACCACCAACTCAATTTTCAGAGAAAGTATATTTCCTGAGTTTTGGAAAAATGCTCTTCATATCATTGATGAGGTTACAGTTGAAGATTTATTGGCACTGAAATTTCACATAAATTTTAGAATGACCCATAATTCTGCTAGTGAAGGGTGCAGTTCTGCCTCTGTTCTGACAGAACAAGATTCATGTGGAAAGTCCTACGGGGACTCCATTTCTCAGTATTTGACTGAAATTTTTCTGGTATTAGTAGGGAATTAAGACTCACTCTTCTTTGGACTCTTAGTCTGACCTGTGCTGATATCTTGCCAGAAATGGAGCTCTGCTAGCTAAAGATAGTATTGTGGCTTTGTTTTCAACTTTCAATTCTATGAGTAACTCAACTCATTTGTTTTTTGGTGTTTTTTTTATTTTTTTCAAATCCATGAGGCATTGTCATCATTGTCTGAGATATCCATAGACACAGCGTTTGTGCATTTACTCCATGGAATCCAAGATAGGCTAGATACTACAGTATGTGTACACATACCAGTCTTATTGGACTGGAGTAGAGTCTTGGACAAAGTTCTGCGTGTTTTTAGTTGTTTTTTTTTGTGAAAAAAAAAGAAAAAAAAAACAAAACAAGAATGAAAACTGGGAAAGTTTTAGAGAAAGTAGAAGGTGCATTGTTTAACCTTCTTTACTAAGGTTGGTAAATTTCTACAAGAAACCCTCATTACACAGACCCTCTTAATTTAAATTAACACCATTCAGTTCTGTTCATATTGCTTAATATGGAACAGTTCTGAGTGTCCTGCGCAACTCACAATGAACACGTCTGGGTGTCATTTCTTCTTCCCTGCTTGTTCCCCCGCCATTCCAGAACCTATACTCTAGATCCACTATAAAGTTAGACTACTATACCACACGTCAAAAACAGGTGGCCCATTGTGGCGGTCTTTGTTTTTGTCTGTAAGAGTAAGAGCGGGGATTGTAATATGCCATTTCTTTCATTCTCTAATTTGAAACCTGAGCTGTTTTCTGTTTTCAGTGTATTACAGCAACCACCATAATATATATTTGTTTATATTTATTCCATTATTCTTTGCAACTCTATTCCATGTGTTGTTTGACTTGTCTTCCTATCATATTGTGTGTGATTTTTGTACAAAACGTGATGTTTTTGGAAGATTTAAGTTCATTTGTCTTGTGAACAAAAGGAGTACAGGAAGGAATTCTTAATACTTTGCTCATTGGTTTTGATGACTGTCAGTTTTTCAGGATGGTTCCTCTGTCATGTTTCATGATTGTCAAAATTTCAAAGTGCATTTTAAAGTGGGTCACTCCTGAAATCATAACACTGGAATCAGCTTTCTTATCTACATTGCTCCTTGTCAAGTTTGTCAATCAGCATATTAGTGATTTGGGCTCGTTGACCAAATCATATGACCAATGATTTGCATGTGGCTGCTCCCATAGCCAACCTCTTTTAAATTATCTGTAATTTAGCAGAGTAGTAGAAAAAGCTTGGAATGACATCCTTACAAGCTGGTGAGCAAAGTGTTAATGTCAAGAGATTGTACTGAAATAGGGACAACATGATGCATTTGTATTTAAAAGGACATGTAAACCACTGAGTCATCAGTGCCTTTGCTAACATATTATGCCACTTTGTGTTATGGATGTACTATTTGTGGAGTGATTAGGTACTCCTGAAAAACACAGCAAGCAGTTGCTAATCTAGGGTGTTTCAAAATCTCAGTGATCTCCTAACAAAAGCTGGCATGTTAGAACTTGCCAAGTTTATGTTTACTGACTGAAATTGTTTTAAGAATGGTAGTATTAAATTTAGTGTTAAGATGGAATTCTTGAGAGTAGACTGATTGTATTGATGTATTGTACACTTCTTTCATCAGGCTACCCTCTTCATGCGCCAGAGGCTTACTTCCCTTATTTCCGGAAACACAATGTCACAGCCATTGTGAGGTTGAACAAGAAGATTTATGATGCCAGGCGGTTTACGGATGGGGGGTTCGATCATCATGATCTTTTCTTCATTGATGGCAGCGTGCCTAGTGAATCAATTGTCAAAGCCTTCCTAGATCTCTCAGAAAACACAGAGGGAGCTGTCGCTGTCCACTGCAAAGGTATTTGTAGCAAAAAAGCTGTAAGATACTGTTCTGTCTTAAGCAGATATTGGCCACTCTGCATTTCTGTGATTATTTTCTTTAATTGCTCGGAAAGGACAGAAGATGTAGAGAGGAAGCAGAGTACAGATATTAGTGTGGATGCTCATATGTTTATAACTGGAGCGAAAAAGTTTCTTGTACCTAGTAGTTACCTTCACAGTGAATAAGTAGCACATTAAATTGCTTCTCTCTTTATAACTTTCTTCATGACGAACAACTGTATGTATTGCAGCTGATTATTTGTAAAATGTTTTAGAATACAAAATTCATAATAAACTTTATTGACTATGTGCTGACGATGTTCCAACTTGCTAGGCTAGAGAATAACTTGGGGCACTTTCAGCAAAGTCTTAATTAAAGGGAACACCATGTGATGCAAAGAGATGGGAAGCTGGATAAATGGTCTGTTGTTATAAGAACCATCAAAGGTTTTGTTGACTCCAAAGAACATGTTGCACAAAAGAACAGTGCCATGATAGTTAAAATAAACACTGTGTTTAATCAGAAAAGAAAATGCTCATTTGGATTCCATTTCAACCCATTCTTTCACTATCAGAACTATGAGAATGTTTGATGTGGCTTCATTTTTGGGATATGAAAACAATAATAGAAGAGTGCAAATAACAATTGGCTGCCTTTTTTATGGTTAAGAAGTACCAAACTTGCCCTTATCATGGCTTTGCTTCAATTCATGTTAACTTACATCTTTCCCGGAAACAAAAAAAAATAGAAATGAAAACGGGATTTGGAGTCCTGGTAATAGCAGTTTGATTATAGCAACAGTGCAAGGGTAGAGTTAAACTTCTACATCTCCTCATGGCATCTCTTACTGGTGTTTTTGTATAAATCTCTAATATTGGCAAAAAATACTGACTGATACTGGATTAGGGATGAAGTAAGGGGCACCCAGATGAGCATTTTGGTAAATGGACATTCATTTAAAGACTAAAATGTCCATTTTCTGCAAATAAAGTTTGCTGTTTTTTCTGTTGCAGCTGGTCTTGGCAGGACAGGGACATTGATAGCATGCTACCTCATGAAGCACTATAAATTCACGGCAGCAGAGTCTATTGCTTGGTGCCGAATCTGTCGGCCAGGTTCAGTAATTGGGCCTCAACAGAATTTTCTCGAGGAGTAAGGGTTTACTTCTATTTTTATGTTCTCCATTGTTACATCTTACACGGTGAATTACTTTTGCTGAAGATACCTGAAACCATCCTTTTTTTTAACCATTGTTGCATGATAATTTATTGCCCATATCATCAGTGTTGAGCTTTTTTCAAAATATGGAAATTAATGCAAAGTCAAAATTGAAATGAGAAAATACATTCGGCTGATAAGATGTGCTTACAACAATGAAGGAGTTAATTATGTCGGACATTTTTAAAGGCAAATCTTTCCAGTTTGACGGTGTGTGAGTGCGCATCTGCCTTTTGCTGTCATGATTGCTATAGTCTCATACCTGTTCCATCTGCATCCCAGGAAACAGGCTTGGATGTGGAACCTGGGAGACAGATACCGTGAACAGCATGGGAAACCAAGGAGGGAAAGGCAGAGTTCAGTGTCAAAACTACTGTCTGGAGTTGATGACATGCGCATTGATGACACACTGGAAAATGACAATCGCTATAGCAGCTTGTATGAGAATGTAAGCATTGTCTGACTTGTTGATGGAATGACTTTGTGATAGTAGAGACATTGTGTCATGAATCATGGAGCAGACACTTGGTTTAAGCAACAGAATACAATTTAAAACCGTTGCGAGTAGAACCATATTTTGAAGAATTTTTTTTTTTTTTTAAGCCTGTACCTGTCGCTTTATGAAACTTTGTGTTAAATGTGTCTTAATCCTTTAATAACCAGCCTAGGCACCCTTTGCCTTATTCAACATACCATGTTCAAGGGCCCAACTTAACATGGCTGTCACAAAAAAAGTAGTAATTTAATAGAAGTGTAAGATGGGTACTTAGGGTGACGTGGTTAAACTCTGGACTGTGCGATGGAGAGCGCTCTGGTACATAGAGTTAAACAAGATTTAGTTAATGGGCACTCTTTGCCGAGTAAAATGTCCATCAGATTGGTTTGCTAGGTTGGTATCGTTAGATTGTTTTCACATTTGACAGCAACACAAATAAAGAAACCCTGCCAGGAAGGACGGGTTCCAGTATGCATCAGTTAGAGAATAGCATGAAGTACCATGAATTACCACTGCCACAAACCATCTATCTAAAGGCTGGCGGAAAATTTTCAGAAAACCGAATATTCAGTGAAAACAAAAAGGTAGCTGTTTTAATAAAGGCAAAACTAGAACGATGAATCAACTTCACTTTTAAACTGAGACCTATTTGCTAATTAAGGTATCTGAAAAGTTTGCCATTGGCTGATGCCATCCCAATGTGTATATTGAAAAAGATAATGTGACAAGGGTAACACCTCACAGGACCCAAGGAATATGCTGGATTGGATGCTGATCAATTTTTTTTCCCCCCAAGATAATGTTCTCAATGCTGAAGTGACAAGTAACATTATTAATTCTTGTTTTTGGTTCCCATAACCTCAGCAGCTCTACTCCGGCCCAGTCACTCGGAGCTCAGGGACTGAAACTCAGGGAGACAAGCTGAATCAGCTGAAACTGCTCCGTGGCAAACACACACGGTCTGCAACCACTGGAGCGATTGTGTAAGTAGTCTTCACCCTACCTTATTCTCTATTGTCCATTCATTCATTCATGTTCATTCATTCATTCATTCATTCATTCATTCATTCATTCACATAGATGTAGGAGAATGGAACTAAACATGGTTTTTTTATTCCTTTCTTCAGTAGAAGTATTTTAGAGAAAAATGTCAGAGGTGCCAAAGTTAAGCTGATATCTACTTTTTAGAAAGGATTTATTTTATTGTGTGTGTTTCTTTAAATGTTAAACCCTTTGGCCATCAGTTTTCTGCAGTCTGTACAAATTATTTATGAAATGTTTAGTTCTTTGATGTGGCATTTCTGCAAATGTGCTGTGTTTAGGGGGGTATGGCAAGGTGTGCTGTGTATGTAATAAATTCACTAACTGGATAGAATAGAATATACAGGGATGTCACTCTTCCGAGAATTCTGGGAAATCCGAGAATATCGGCGGATCCAAGAATGCCATCCGAGGTCTGTCCGAAAACCCGTGACGACTCTCAGAAAAAAGAGACTTCTGAGATTTAAAATTTTATCGGAAGTTTTGGTACGGCCATCCGTTGTACAGTTATATCAGCATTCACAGTAGACTGAGGCGTTTCAGTATGGTCTGCGTATAGCTAGACAGATTAGAATTAATGAAAGGTCACTTCCGGCCTAAGGTCACTTCCGGCCTATGTAAATGTGTTCCGCAAATTCCGAACTGTCGTGGAAGCGGTTATTTTTGTTTAGAAAACTCATTTGGAGAACCATACAAGACACACAAATTTGGCGTTATGCTTCCCAGTGCACGCTTTCTTCTGTGGAAATTGCCTTGTAGGCCTAGCTTCGGCAGCACTAGGATTGGCTAATCGCCTGTCAATCTTGCTTGACCTTCGTGGGCAATGTGTGGGTTATGCTGGTAGACTTCTCAGAACATGTAGATCTACGTTGATTTGCAGAGATAGTCTGAATTATGATTGAACACAAGAGATCTAAGCAGCAAAATCTTCTATGGCCATCCAAATAGGAACTTTCCAAATGAAGCTTTCTCTTATCAAATCATAACCCAAGCACTTTGAGAAATAAGAGTTTGAAGCAGCTTGTCCTAACCTTTGTGGTTACAAAAAAAAAATTCTGACATTGATGAAGAATGTGTTTATTGTTTAAATGGCTAATTAGGAGACTCAAACTATTCGATGAATTTTATTCAGAAAGCCTTACCTGCTGCCTGATCCATGATAATTACGGGTTGACAAGCCTACTTTCAATTTCTCTTCTATATAATTATGTAGTAAATTTACGCATCTTCATATTTTAAAGAGATAGCTTTATTTCTTTCTTGTTTAGGAAGCTTTATTTAGAGATTAAACATGATTTGGTTCTTTGAAAGTTGAGGTTTTTAGGTCGGAGACACCAAGTTTAACATCATTTCCCGCGAAGCTGCAAAAGTTTCAGAGAATTTTATGAAAAGTGAGTGGCATCCCTGATATATGCGGTGTAAAGAGGCCAGGTTTACCAATGATGATGAAAGTAAATTACTAGGAATCACCATGGTGATTGGCAGATTATCCGTCTGTTATACCCTTTTGCCTCTCTGCCCACCAGAACACTAACCTTCACCCATTGAGCACTGGTCAGAAGTGTGTTAAGTGTGAAGTTTCCAGTTGTATCTCATGAAATTCAATTGTTATATTTATGGTTGTGTAGATTGCCAGTCCTTGCACTGTGTATTTGTAGTGAGACCTACACACCACAGTCATAGTAACAAGCTGTTGCCTGAGCTAGGGCTATTAAGTGTAATCCTTAGTAATAAATCAAAAGACATCCATATTATTCTGGTGACCATATGATGAGTGTGTCATTTGATGCTCTGGCATGTAGACTTACAGACATTTTGAAACTTTTTTTGGCATGTGAGAAATAAAATGATTGCTAACCATCAGGGATGTTGAGATTGGTCTGGAAGCGTGGGGTTATACAGTTGGGGAATTGGTTTTTTGTAATGTTGTTTGTATTTAGGTTATACATGTTTTAAGTACTATTTCTTGTCTTCAGTTGATTATGATTGTTATAGAAGTGAGAGGTTTTTTGGTCTGTTTCCCATCTCCAACCTATGTATTTCATTGCATAACAGTGTTCTTTTGTATACCCCCATAACTTGGGAAAAGTTTTGACTGAAATGTAACACACTCTCTCTCTTCACCTCTCTCCCTGACTCCCCTACCATCATTGTCCTCTTCCCCTTTCTCCCTCGTAACTCACCTCACCTGTGATGGACCGCTCTCAAATTGTGGACCTGAACCCCTGATCTCCAACTCCTCCCCCCTTACCACCTGCAGCTATGAGGAGATGAAAGGCCACAAGCGATCCACCACACAACCCTCTCGGCAAACAGGCAGCAAAAGTGCACAGGGTATTATGTCTCCCCTCAAATCCTCCAAAGTTTCCAGTCACCAATCTAGTAACAACACCAGCAATACCACCAGTGGGGTGTTGGCGGCCAAGCGACATGGCTTGCGGCACGGGGCTACAGCTGCAGGTGCCAGTGGGAAAAGGTTGGTAATATAAATCCATGACAGAAGTGATAGGGCCTCTTGACTAGTTCAGAGTAACTAGGAAAGTAGTGCCAGAAATGTTTACAGACATGAACCAAAGAGACTGAATGTAACACATCCTGTGAAGCCTTTCCTCACTATTTGCTCTTAAACCGTAACCTGACAGACATCAGTAATACAAAGAATGTTTATCAAAGTTAAAGCTTAACTCAGTCAACTGTATGGCCTCAAATGTTTCCCAGCTCTCTTGCTCTGTTGTCCAGTAAATTTTGATGATGCATTGACATGCAGGACTAGGACTTGTCTATCAAACCCATCAATTCATGCTTATGAATAGGGTCAATCTAAAACAACCAACCCTTACAGTTAACCACATCAACTTCAAAATGTAATCATTATTATTACTACTAATTCCACACCAGAAGAAATGCCAGCAGTACTAGCTCTGCGCACATTTCCTCAAACTCTACACGGGGTTATTGTGACATATATTTATTTGCTTGTTCACCTCATAACAGCTGGGGAAGCTGTGACGTATAACCCAAACTCACCTACCCTGATACTCTCTAACATCTTGTTTTCTCCCACATTATCCTGGTTATGTTTGGCATCCACCCACTCTTTTTCTCCCAGACACAGCACTTTATGTAAAAAGGAATTTTGGGCACATTTATGCACCCCAGCTCAAGTTACTTCTGTCTTCTATGCAATGGGGTCATGCCTTCTAAAAGAGATGCACTTTCTGCATGGATAGGTTCATTGCAAATGCTAAGATGGCCGATTAAAATTACAGAAGAAAGTTGTCAGTTCTGGAATTAGCCCTTGTGTGACCGGGCTCTGGTGTTCACATCTCCCACTATTGGATTTTGCATTTAAAAGAAATGCACTGTTTGTGTGCCTAGGCTCCTATCAATTGCGGGGATGGCCCAGTAAAGTTACAGAGGAATGTTGTCAAGAGTTTTGGAGTTAGCTCTTATGAAATCAGGCTCATCATTAAAAAGCCTTAGCTTCCATGCATGAAACATAGCACATGAAAGTTCTGATCACGGTGATGGTTAATGAGCAGCCTATAAATTACCAGTGAAGGTATATGACATATAGTACCATAAGTCATACAATTTTTGTCAGAAATAGGGTAATTCAACTAAAACATTAAACAACTAGAATGTAAAACACACTAAAAATGGGGATATAGACATCCAGTGCACATGCTTTTTTTCATTTATCCAACAACCATAGGAACTAGACAAGACTACCAAAGCATTAAGCTCCTTGCCACTAATGAACTCCTTTAGTAGTGAATCCCAGGTTTCTGTTAATGAACTGAAATAAAGATTCGCTCTGTGTACAAGGTCATGTGATCTTAGCTAATTTGCTGGAACAATTGTTGCAAATCTGGATTTTGCCCCTTTCAAATATTATGCATTTAATTTTTCTCTTTCTGTGGCAAGACATTCCCTGAAGATTGATTCTATCAAAGAGCATTGTGACCAAAAAAAAGCCAAAAATTGCACATGCCATTTACTTCTGATGTTCTTATTTATAATCTCCACAGATTTGGTCATTTATCAATTAATTTACTTGGGATAGGGAAGGAAAGGCACTATTTTTAGGACTGCTTATTAACATGAAACAACTTTGTCTATAGTCTGATTCACATTCAGTAAACCTCTGGAACTGCCATTATCATCCCTTGGTTCTTTGACAGATACTTTTTTTCTTTAAAAGCCAGTGAATGAATGCTTCTATGTTGTTTTTTTTCATATGTTGTAGTGATCTTTAAAATTTTACAAACAGGATTGCTTTCAGTCTCCAAAGCCTAGTAGACAGGATTGCTCGGAGACCCCATATCCCAATAAATCATATTTTAGGAATGAGTGGACCTGAAAGTTGTTTGAATTGGTGTTCAGATGAATCAGGCTGTAATATATTCATAACCTTCTGGTGATTGCTTTCCCAACTTACTCTACCCAGAAAACAAGCATACAGTCTAAGGAAGACCTTAAACTCCAGGTATGGGCGTTTGCATTTGATGGTGGTGCCCTCCTGAGTTACCTTGGTTGTCAATTTTTTTTTTTTTCATTTACATATAACTGCTGTCTGCTCACACTAAATTTTTGGTTGGGTTTTATTTACACAAATGTCCTCTATATTAATATCAATTGTTGTTTGTGCTTTTTTTTTTGAAATGATAAACTTTGATACTGACTGTGTTGTGTATAGCTCATCACTTACTCTCTGTTGAATTTCTAATGTGATACTATAACGCTGATCTTGAAACATTGCACATGTGAAGATCATTCAGTTACCATCGAAAATAGTGAGCCTTAGTGGTGTAAGTGGACGAAGTTGGTCAGACTATTTTTATTTCAGTTTCACCATCGAAATTAAGAAATTACTGCTGTGTAGTGGAGGAAAGATGGTGAATTTGCAAGCTGACGATGTTCATGAATATTGATCTGTAACTTGAAAATATCTGTTTACTATCTCAACTTTTTGCAACGAAATTCTATCTGCAAATGAATAAATGTTGTCAGATACAAGTTGCTCAGACTTCCTTTCCTTTCTGTGTTTTCTTTCTTTGTGTAATCTGTTTTTTAGCTGAACTCAGATAGTTGAATTTGTTTGAACAGCAATTAGATTGGCTATTGTCTAGTCTTGCAGAACAGACTATAAGATGTGCCCTTTAATAAGACAAATAATGTAGCTGTTTAGGAAGAGAGAATATTGGTTTTACATGGAACAGTTCTCATTTCTTGCTCAGCATCATTTGAGGTGTTTCCCTTTTTTTTTTAGTATTAATGGCTAAATGAAAGAATTGGACCTTCACATCATTACACAGTATACTTAGAAAATTTATAGTGACTGTGTTGCTTCCTAATGAATTTAAAACACACAAAAAACAATGCTTTTTTTTGTGAGCTCACGAGGCTTGCAATTCAGAATGAGGTCTGTGACTTTGTGACTATTTTTTCTTGAGTGAAACTGAAGGCGACATTATGCTATGCATGATCCAAGGTGTAAGGAGCATTTGATGCACTTTTCTTTGTTTCTAAAGCAACTTTGAATGTGCATTGAGTGCTTTTTATGTGCTGTTTCTGGCATTCTGCCTGTTTAGTTGCTGTGTTCAGGCATTCTGCCTGTTTAGTTAATATTCATTTGATTAGTCTGGAGATGAAGTAGACTGTATTTTTTGATGTTTAGTAGCTTTTTCCGGTCATTCATTCACTCTCTGTATGTTTGTTTTCATTCAGTCTCCTCTCCTATCTTCTACCCCTTCCCCTCCACCAATTTTTTTTCTCCTAAATGAATGTATTTCTGTAGTTTTTCATCTTTGCCTGTCCTTGTTTAAAAGTGTTGTTTACATCATGAAAATGGCAGTAGAAGATTTGTTAGCACGTTTTTATTTTTCAGTGTCGGTGTTTGTGTGCTCAGTACAGCGTTACTGAAATTCTGATTATTTCCTTTCTGCTGGAACTTCTTACTTTTTGCATGGGTGGAAATCCTCATTCATATGACAGTTTACAATTAAGCCTACGGTCTATATTCAATGCTATTAATAATGTCCTCAAGCATATGGCAGATTAGAATAGTCAGTCATCCAGCAGTTTGGGGAGTCCTTAGTCATATATGCTTGTGAGCCGGGTGGCCAATAAGTTATGGCCTTGGACTCAAGATTTGAAGGTTGTGGGTTGAGTTCCCTATCCATGGTTGTGCTTTGAGAAAGCATTTCATGCATATTTTCTTCAGTTCTGTTTGTAAAATGGGTACGAGGCTATAGGCAGTGGAAAATTGTTTGTGATCAGAACCTATAATTGGCAGCGGCACTGTATGCTTCCCAGGGAGCTGAGAAAGTTGGAGAGTGATCAAGCCTGCTGGGATAAAAATGGTGTGAAGTCACGTTAACAAACATTAACTTGGATATGAAACCTATTATCAGCTATGACTGCCAGTTTTGGAAGTCTGTAATCATATGAATTACTATGGGCAGACTTATCAGTAATGGAAGGCTTCACTGATCCTCAGTTATAAGATAATAACCAGTCACTAGCCTTTAGTCCAGAGAGTGAAATAAACCATTTATTTGGGAGGGCAAGCCCATTTCGATATTGACATTCAAGAAAAGTAAAGTTACAAACCCCATTGATATTGGGTATTGATTTTTGGATCTAAAGGAGAATGACTTACTTAACACAGCAGCATGGAAAACATCTAGTGTGTTAGAGGTCACGGAAAACAAATACTTGTTTCATCACCCCCTTTGACATGATTGTAGTTTCAAATTCAGAATGTGAATTCACAGCTGTATGCTTTGTCATTGCTTTGGGACTTTCCTGGCATGTTGAACAGCACAGAGAGCATTCATACTCATGCTTTTTGGGAATATATTCAGAATTGTTTTGGCTTGGCAGGTTTATGTCATTCTGAGTGCCCCTCTAAATGCTAATTTATTCCTGTTTTGGGCTTCCTGAAATATTTAGTTTGCTGTGGTTTTCAAAGTTTTGGCATCTGTAAGAAGGAAAGTTTTGAGATTTTAATGGTGAATAAAGCTGTTTTTCTTCTGTTTTATTTATATGGAGTCCTGAATCTTGTTTAAGTTGATGTCATTTGATTGGTAAGGCTTGAGTTATGATCAGTACTTTTATTTTGAAAAGTGTGCTTTAGCCCCCTGGCCTTCGTTTATGATGGAACTAGTGTAGTCTGGGTGTACCCCTATGGTTGTGACTGCAAGTTGCAAGGTCTTTAGTGTGTGACTGGTTTCAGGCAGATCCAAATTTGAAGCAGCCTTTTTTGTTTCTTCACTGAAAGGCAGCTTCTGTGTTTAGGCCAGACTTTTTCTGCTTTTTTTTTTTCTTTATTGCACTTGCTTTACCCAATTTAATGCCAGTAGCCTTTTCACCATGATCTGTGTGATCCTTCATGCCAGAATTTGGCACCTCTGGTGTGGGCTGGTGATATGTTTGTGAGCTGCATGGACTCGCTGTGGCTGACCCTCCCTTCAGGTCTTTAATAGAGCCAGCTATCCTGTAATGAATGGGTTAGCAGTCTCTCAGACATTTTATCTGAATTGATATAGTTACACATTGAATATGGTTTGGAGAAAAGTGGGAACCCATACCTGACTTTTGTATTGCACGGAGAAGCAAAACTCTGTGTAAGACAAGTGACAATTTTAACTTTTGAAATGCTACACTTCCAGGGAAAGAGCTCGACTGCATCTACTGGGTACACTGCGTCCTTTTCTTGCTGGGCCTGGTGCCGCTTTATGGTGTTTCTACCCTGCTATACTGGCCGGAGTGTCTCTTGATTGGGCATAGAGTGACAGTTGAAACCGTTGTACCCATAGAGATTGGAGCGATTAAATCTGACTCTAGTGCTACAAGGGTTATGTGTGTGGGGATTTTTCCTTGTGTTTAGATACTGACATCAGAACTGGTCTCAGACTTTGAAAACACTGATTCCAAAATTTGCCTATGACTTTAGTAGTGGAATCTGACCCTAGGCATCTTTGCAGTTTTTCCCTCCTTGCAAAAATCGGCCTTGGCATATTATACCATTCCTTGGTCCAAGTCAGGAGGCATGCATTGGAGGGTCATATATTTGAAATTGAGCTATTGCTTCAAGTGGAATTCAGTTCCCTCGTTTGGTGACATTGCATTCTTAAGTTTCATGTGAAGTTTCATTTGGTCTTGGTTTTGTATTGGTATTTTGTTCAGTTAGTGTAGCTAGAGCTAGTGGGACTGAATGTGGGGATTTAATGTTAGACGCTTTTGTATGATGTGTGATAAGAATCTGTGGGTGGTACATAATTATTCCTTCTAGGCTTGCCCCTGTGTGCCCGTATGAGGAAGTATTTGCTACAGATACCTTGTATCAGCATTGTGAAGATGGATAGCATTAAAGGCAAGACTAAGCATAACATTGCCATTTGTGAAGTTCTCTCCTTTTTTTTTACAAGTTTGTTGCTGTCTGTTTTTCAAGTTGTATGGAAATTTCTGTTGCTTTGCTGTTGGTAATGGATTTTGGAATCAACCGTTAAATGTTACTATCATGCTTTATGGATGATGGAATGTACAGAAGAGGTGTAGGGAATAGAGAGAAAAATAGAAAAATAGAACTATAGAGAATAGTTGCAGTGAATGTTCTTCCTTTCTGTGGTGGATTGATATTCCCATTCCGCTTTAGCTATTTTCTTGATTTGATTGATGTTAGACATTTGTTCAGTGATGTTGTTACATTGGAACTTAAACCTTTTGCCCAAATTCCCTTCCTGTTCTTCACTCCCCTAAATTGTCTCATTATGAAGCAAAGAAGTAGAATGTAGAATCAGTAATTGCAACACTTTATAAACACAAAGTATGGACTGGAATTTTCTTTCTTAAAAGCTTAAATTTAAATGGTTTTTTTTTGGCTGTCAAAAATGAATTACAGCTTTTGTTGATATGGAAATTTCGTAGTCCACAATAGGAAAAGAATACAAAGATGGCAGTTATTATTTTAACTCAAGACATATTAGCTCACAGAAGTTTGCAGGCTGTCACTATCAGCCTTACAGTGCCTGTGTTTCTGGTCTCATCTTCGGAAATGAAAAATAATAATCATGAGATCTGTGGGCCTTCTATCGAAGGGATGTGACTTCGTCATAAATGATGTACAGTGATTCCTTGATCATTTCTGGGAAAGCGCTAAATATGTAATAATGGTAATTAAAAACTACTCG
>JAWQUT010000039.1:44861-75393 GCA_033807755.1 Ellobium chinense | reverse complement strand
TATGAACAGGACTGCCATACAGGCCGATAAATTTGTCAATCACAGGGACAATCAGTACACTGAGTGGCTACAAAGTCTGACAAAGGATTGATATTTAAATTATGCACCACAAATACTTAAGCTAGAGCAAAACCAGCTGCACTGACTGCACTCTTAATGGGTATGTTCTTTTGACCTCGCTCTTGCGGGACTTGCACTCGATTGCTGTGATTCCACAGTTAACTGTAGAATTTGTTCAAGTTATTATTTACCGTTTGCCAGCAATCAATGCAGTTCTGGTTGCATTTGGGTGTTGTCACTCTCACATCATTATTGTTTAGAAATTTGTTTCATTTCTACATGTGCATTTGTAATTCATCATTCCTGTTGGATTTTTAATTCAATTTTGTTGTTTGTATGACTTTAGAATGTTTTCTAGTTTAGTCTTTGTGTAATTTACTCTCACTTTGAGATTGCATATATTTGTGAACTACTGTAACCAAAATTTTGTTGATCGGCTAATGCAGTTAGTTGTAATAGTAGTTGCCAGAATTTGTCTTTGTAGGTATAGTATTTTTAACACAGATATGTGAGTACGTTTTAACGTAATGACAGGTAAAGATTTATATGGGTATGTGTAACTTGAATATTCATGAAATAATACTTTTGCAGCAACAGCTGGAGTAGCATGCTTAGTGCAGATTTCTGATGTATGTTATGTTTGTTTGCACAGTTTGTCTGTGTCTTCAGATATGCCAGATAGAAACAATTGGATGTGGTGGGTCGAGTACACTCACAAAACTTTTAGCATTTTAGAGTATGACTGCATGTTTGTTGAATATGGGTGTAGAAGTAGCTGACTGACAGACTAAATAGCAAACATTATGATGCATGTTTTGCACACCAAGTCATGGCTAGTAGGTGCAAGTTTCTTGTCATTATGGACCTCAGACATTTGGCTCTGTGTGTTTCACATAAACCTCCATTTGGATAAAGTGCAAATACCTCTTAACGCCACTTCATTGCAACTACATGGGAAATAATAAACAAAAGGTGCAGATTAACTCCTCGCTATGTACAGTGTAGATATATACATCCTTACTCATTGTGGTTCTAACAGGTCTTCAACATTTTGGAATGGTCAGAAGTAGCATTTCTGTGCATCTATCAGATATTCTTGTGTGTCCGCTATAATAGGCTTATAGAGTGCTCCTATGACAATGTACAGGGTATAAAATCATGGAAATTTGGTGACATCTACATTTGAAAAACATGACATAATGAAGGCATTAAATCTTTGTTTTGCTGAAGTTCAGTCTTAGCATGTTAGGAAACTTGCACCTATGGTCATGGGTAGATAGTAGACAATCCTAGTGGGATGAGGTGGTTTTGGACAGGACAACTTGGATGGCAGTGTTGAGATGGCGATGGTAGATCATGAGGATGACGGCGATGGGGGGAGCCACGACTGAAGAAAGGACACATTAGTTTGTGCTGACCAAGAGCTGTTCCTGTGTACGTCCTGAGATCCTCTGACTGTGAATAACTGCAGCAACACATGACAAACTTCTTAATCTTTTTTTTTTCTGTTTCACTGTATTCCCTCCCCTGCCTGGTTTGGTTTAGCCTTACGTCGCCACGCTTCTTAGGAGACTCGAGCAAGGATTACGGCCACCACCTTAGCGTGATGGGCACCTCAGCGGACAACCGTTATAACACCGCATCACACTCGTCTCCTTCATCGTGGCCTTACAAATACCACTTGCGCTCCAACCACACTGTAAGTTAGCTGAGGTTTTGGCTGGACGTTGGCTAAACATGCCACGTCTTGGTCTTCCCTCCCCCCCTTGCCCCAGTCCCATGACCCATGAAAAAGAGCCCAGCAAAGAGTCCTGTATCAGTGTATTTTGATTTGGCTTAACTTCTACTAGGTATTTTTGTCCTGTGTCACTCAGGTTTCACCTAGTAGCACAGTAACTCACCTTAAATCAGTAATCAAGTCTTGATTAAGATAGTTGCCAGAGGGGATATTGGCATTTGGAGTGGCTGTTATTCAGGACAAATGTCTTGAAAGACTCCTATTTTGCACTATAGTGAAATTTAGGCTAGAAAGATAGGAAGGAATTATATCTTTGGGCATGAGCTGAACACTGATGCAAGTTGGCTGCATTCTATCTTGACACACAAACTATCAGGTATATACTTGGAAACTTTTTTTATAGTTTTCACTGTTTTTGCTTATAGGGAATCATGGGAGTGATATTATGAAGATTCAAGACTCAGTTGCATAGCATCATTGAACAAAAACACTTATGTGAGGTTGTAGAAAGTCAAATGCTTTTGGAACACTTTCCAGCTTGTACTTGTAATATCTATGCAACTTATGAATAGGCAACACTATTCTGAAAAATATTTGCATTTTATGTGTGTTTGTAGTCAGGAGGAATCTGCCAACACGTAAGACAGGCTGTTTAAATTTCTTTAGTGCAGTTAAGGCTGGCTGATCTGCCAATATGCCCTCTGTCAAGACTGTAACAGTAGTATATGGCAGTGGTGTGGTGTGCAAAATAATCAAAATGTTTACTGAAATCTTAAGGCAAGGTAAGCTGGGTTTTTTACCCTTAAAACACTTCAACGTAATTAAATTATGGGAGAAATGGAGTACATTTTAGACCTGTAACTCATGTGAGCATCGATGATGAGCTTTGCAAAGTAGGTTGGCTGATCAGACAGAAGCTCAGAGGAGAAATTCTCTGCTATGATGAATTAAATATCTTCACCATCATGCTTTTACAATATTTTGGGGTTTTGATGAAGCAAATTATCATTGTTGGACTTACTGGTAGTGTTTCTGTAATGTGTCACAGTGGCATCATGACATGAATGGGTAAAGTCAAGGCACAGTCAGAAGTTGTTGATAGAGATGCCAGTTCTTAAAGAAGAAATTCCAGATGTCTGGATTTTTATTGGACGTTTCATATGTTGTTTTTGTTCTAAGTAAGCTTTCTGCTGTCTAGAAGCAGTGTCAGGAAATATATTTATATGCTGTTGTAGTTATTTATGGTTAGTATTACTCATAAGAGTTTTTTTTTTTTTCTTATGTATTCAAGCAGTACGCCACATTACCCAAAAGGCATGGTTTGTAGTTAGATGGATTTTACCACACTTAAACTTTTAATGTTAGATGTTGTGTTTGGAAGACGGCCGCATGTTTGCAGCCAAAGTCTTATTGCTACTTACCTTGGTCTTACTGCATATTGTAGCATGTGGTGACTCTACTCACCTTATTCTAGCATGTTTGAATGTAGAGTTAAGGCATTTGGTGCATGCACTGCTTTTGTAGTAGTATTTAGTCAGAGCATGATAACCTGGAAAGAAACCCTGTAGCCTGGTAGACACTAATGCCTTGGCATTAAATACTACTAAAATGTCCAACAGTATAACTTAATTTATCTGTGTGCAAAGAAGGGAGGAATTTTGTATGACACACCCAGATGTCTGAGGCAGACCCTAGTTCCCATCTTAATTCTTTTTCTGTTTTGCTCATCTGTGCCGCAGTTTACATGCCAAGACATGGTTTGTCTCTGTAGTCTAAATTGATAGTAGGCCTGTCTACAAATTGAAGGCCTTCTTTTGTAAATCTGTTGACAAATACGACAGCCTTCAATTTTAGATCAGCAGACAAAAATGAATGCGTACCCCAAGGAATACCTTATTGGTACTTTGTTATGCAAATTCATTTGGGATATAATAGAAAATGGCCTCCTGAAAAATGTTCTTAATCACCAGTAGAGTGGCATGCAGTTGAGTGGATGGGTAATACTGTACTTACTCTAACATTGTATTTTGAGGGAAATATGGCTGCTGAAAAGAAAGAGCTTGGCTTTTTTATCTGTTATTTGCATGTTTGAAACCAGTGAATAATTTGCCCCATTTTAGGGTTATAACGATGAGACAGGCCTCAGTTTGTCCGTCAGATTCTTGCTTGAAGGTAAATGGGTGATCGTCTTGTTTGATGTTCTTATTGTCTGACATTACCTGTCAGATCCACTTGACCATCTCAAGATTTCATTGCACTGTGACAAAATGTAAACAACCACAAGGGTTTGATTGCATTAGCATCATCATAATGTAGTGTAGATTTGGGAAATGATATTAAATTGGAGAGACTTGAAAGAGAACAATTGGATTTAATTACTGGGAATGAAATACAAATTCTTATGATTGTTTGAACGTTTAACCATAGGTACTTTGTTGTTTATTTAATGTGGACTTCTTCGGCTGCTAACCAATAAGTTTTTACAACTTTACAAACCTGCAGTATTGTGGAATGTCATAAGTCATCTGACATGATTTTAAATAGAGTGTTGATCACTATTATATTTTTATTTCTTACACATAGGCAAACTGGCTTTTTAGGAGTGTGACCTGCAAATTGTTAATTGTTGATTCAATCAGTTATTTGACTTGACACTGGAAGAGATTTGGATTCCAGACATTTCCTGGATTTTAAAACAGATATGCTTGAGAACTGTTCGAGTTTGACAAGATTTGAAGATGGCACTTTTTCTTTGTACATTGTCATCTAGGTAGTAGAAGGAGAAATGAACATAAGAGTGCTGTTTTGATTCCTATTTTTCTTTTTTCTTCAACCATGAATAAGATTGACACTTTGCAGTAAATGTATTATGATCCCATAAATGTGCCAGATTTGCCCATGAGTGAGAAACACAAGATTGTAATATGTGTAATGTGTAAGGAAAATGTGTAGGAAGAGGCTTAAATAGTAGGTCATCTCTTCGCTTGCAGACGATGTCAAATGAGCACCACCTCTTCAGGTTGGTTGACTGCACCCTTTGCTTGTGCCTGTCTTATACACCCTTGCTGTGTGTTCAGCATCAGACCCTCATCACTACCCACTTACCCTCAGGGAAATCAAATCAGTAACAGTATCCAACATAAAATCTCAATTAGATTATTTATCACTCACAATAGGATAGAGAAGATGAATACTTATTCATTGCTAATTTTGTCCCATTTCAGTATTTATATTCTGTGACATTAGATTAGGTTCATCAAGTGTTTTATCTTTTTGCTATGTTGGATGTTTTTGTTGTGGGTAGATAGAAAAACATATGTATATGCAAACTTTACCATGACAGGTATTCTAAGCACGCAGAGATCTCATACCTGCTTTGTATCTTTACAACATCATAAGATTGTCATGTTTTCATTGCACTCTGTAAAATAATGTTATATTAAAAACAAACTTAAAGATTGATTATTTGGGAATGTACTTAAGTGAATTCAGCGTGGCTTTGAAGACACCTGCTTCATTCACCAACACACACCAGCAGCTAAAGAAATGCAAATGTGTTGGGTTGTATTTTTTTAAACGGCAGCTCAGCATTTAACTTCTGCTTCCCACTGCTTTTCCAGTGTGCTGAGCACTAGGTCCTTTCGCAGAAGTTTTATCCCTTGCCAGAGCGGTGCAGTTGTCCAAGTATAGTTAGTACATAGTGATGCAATAATTGTAGGTGTGTTTACTTATTTAATATCTTAACCCTAGTAATGATTTGGTAGAACCAGTTCTCACCTTCACTCCCCTACGCTGGGTACTATGTAGCATAAATTCACATGCCAGCCCCAATCTTGTGATGTGGCTGTCAAATTTTTTTAGCCCGGTGTCAGTTGATCAGCTGGCAGACAACATGTACAAAGATCATTACCTATAACAGTGGTCATGCAGCCATTAGGAGAGTGGATTCCAAGGCATTTCGGGCTGTGAGAGTTTAAGCCGATTCTTAATAATTAATCCTAACAGCATGATCTCTTTCGTCTCGCATTTCATAAAAGGGAGTGACCAAATGGAATTGGAGTCAGAAGAGTTGGTAAAATCTGTAGAAGAGTACTTCAGTAGGTCTAGTGGCTGATATCCAAGCAAAATTGATAGGAAAATTCTACCCAGTGGTTTAGTCATACTTTCAGAAAGGTGCAACATAGCGATAATCATGTTGATGCACTACAAAGCGCTAACTCACACTTTGTAAACATACCTAAGACCTTACAAGAAGGTAAATTGATGCCAGCACAGAGACCTCATGTTCTATAAAATTTGTATAAAAGATGTGATTCCCTGGTAGGCACCGGTTGATGCTTGTTCTAGAAGATGTCCTTTTTGTCACTCTTTAATTATATTGCTGTGGCCATGCATATTTCCATGAATCGGTGTGCTGAAGAAGCACACTGCATGGTCATCAGTTTTAATAGGTATGGGTTAAAAATACTAATACCCCAGATATTACCTTCATTGAACAGCAGGTATTAGCAATACAGGCCAGCTCAGTGTTTTTTTTTTCTCTTTTTTAATCCATATACCTATTGAAACTTATACTCTATATCATTATCATCAACATATTGAAACTAACAGTTACAGGTATTGGGCCATAAACTACATAAGTGTTTGCACTATACCACTGTTTCTCATTCTCACAGAGGTGCTATTCAGATTGGATTCTAAACTGGCTGTTTAATGTTGTGTGGCTTTTCTTAAACCTGGTTGTCTATGATGTTAGCACATATTGCCACAAAACACCAGACATTCTGTTTCATGCATCACTGGGAATATGATGATGTAGTTGAGTCAGAGTGTGTGTTTGGCTGCACCATGATTTGCTGTGCCGTGTCGAAGGGTTTGGCTGTACGCAAACTAAGTGTGCAGACTGTTGTTTCTGTTCTGTCTTCCTTGGTATGGTACTCATTCCCTTTCATTTAACTGATTGGTTTGTTATGTCAGATATTCAGGCTGGATTGTTGCCATTGGGTTTTGAGTTGTATGCCATATCCTTATCATTGCTCCTGTGCGGAGTATCTATCTACATATTTTCATTATCCTGTATCTGGCTCTGTGGGACAGTTCCTTTTCTCCTGACCATTAGTGGATTAGGAAAGAATGATTACCCAAGATTTAATCGCAGTTATCAGATAATCTCTTCTGTTATTGCTCTACCAGCCATTTTTTTTGTGTCAGTAAATCAAGATCTAATGTTTTTTTGTTGTTTTTTTTTAAACTTTTTTTGCTCTTTGTGAATTAGCTTGACTAAAATTTCAGTGACTTCATAATGATGGTTATTAAATTTCCTAGTGTTATCTAATGCTGATCAAAAATTTCTCATAATCTTACCAAAAATTGCTGTTTTAGCATGACCATTGTTTTTAAGACTTGTTTTCATATTGTTCCAGATCGACGCCGCCCTCCCGTACTACTAAAATGACGATGATTCGATGATGATCGTGGATGCTGGTGACGGCTAGGGCTGCTATGTTGCATTGTTGACAAAGATCATAGTGATGGCGGTGGATGAGAAACAATTTACATGATTTCTGTGGAAAGTTATGATGGATGCCGTCACCTGAGAGGGAAGGTGGAGAACATTTTAATTTCCTGTTTGTTTGAAGTACCCCTGACCAAACTGCTGAACTTACCCTACCAACCTCACACAAACCTCAAAGATGGTGGTCTCTGCTTTGTGATCTTCACAACTGTGGCAATATGGACAAAAGGATGCATACTATTTAGAATAGACTTGAAAGAAGCAAGTTGACCAAGTGACAGGTTACAAGGAATAGTATTTCAGTGTAGTGGATTCATGTGGCTGCAAGGGGTGGTATTCTGACAGAAAGACAGCATTGCTTTTTCTAAAAGAGAATGTCCCACAGTTGGACTTTCCTTCTCATGCAGAGTAAAAGAATAGGATGCCTCCTCTCATGCAGAGCAAACAAGAGGAGGAGGAATCGGTGATGGCTCAAATATCATGAAGTTAAGATCCTTATTATTTCTGATCAATTTCTCATTTCTCATTGTAGCTCTTCATTTGTCTTCCACTCACCCCTACCAACATCAGACTCTCTCAAGACCATTTGAGTGCCCACGTCAACTTCTAAGGTGGCCTATAGGCATGCGCTCTCATAATGGTAGAGTTCTAAGTAGGCCTCTTCAGAACTGGATGTTGAGACAAAGCAATGATGGGATACTAAATTTAGAATACCACCTTTTTGCTTGCTGTAGCACTGGGCAGAGTAATATTGGGTGTAAACCCATTGTTGAATAGGACAAGGAGATAAATCCCTGGATACATCTCATATTCAGCCATGTCTGAATTTTTATTTTTTTTGTTTCATATTGACAAAGAGACCAATCTGTTACCGACTGAACCGACAGACGGTCCCATTTCCATGCTTAGGTGATGGTTCTCGTTGAAGGAATAGATTGAAGTACGATTTTGCCTTTTCTTATGAAAGTAGACTGTTTTCACAAGGCATGGAGCTAGTTATCTCAGTGATCCCAAGATTTCTTTGCCCAGTGTACTGACAGTGTCTTAACATATGAAATGGCTATGCTGAATACAGGAAGCAATTTTATATGCCTGTGTGAAAAAAGTACTGTTCTAACCTATAGGCTGCTGGTTAGGTGTTCCAGACTGAACAGTCTTGATGCTTTTCATGCCTAAAATATCTCCTTGGATTTGTGTCCACTGTAATATCACACATTTTTAGATTGCCTGAAATTGATAGGCATGCAGAAACTATTTCTACAGGTTGTTTTGAAGTTTCTAAGAACCTGGCGTCCAGTCGCAATAGCACATGCCTTCGGTTATGGGCAGATAGATTCTCACAGGCATACATACACATCTTATAATAAGCATTTTCTAAACATTTATCTGCATGCTTAGATCAGGCATATACTTATGTAGCATCTTTTTGTAGCTATAAAGAAAATGGACCACACAAGTGACTGGGCTGATTTTACATTATCAGTTTAGTATAGCAGTAGGGTGCCGTTGTCACACTTAATTTCTTGATTTTAGAAAGAAAATGGAACTTATGCTCCTGAGTCTTAAGAGTCAGGATTGAGGCTTCTGGTTGTTTCTTGCAGACCCCACCTAGAAAACAGAAAAAAAATATAAGAAAAAATTGCTAAAGGTTCATCTTTCTTATGCAGAGAATTTTATTGTGAAAGTTCTGAATTTTTAAAGAAATCTTACACTTAGTGATGATTGAACTAGACTTGTGTTAGATGAAATTCAGTTTGTGGGGGGTGAGTGGCATAAGCAAAGCAGACAGTTTGTTTGATGGCCACCAGATCTCTAGAGTGCAGTGTTGATGTTGGAGACGTTCTCTCTTCAGTGGTTCCTTGTGAGGAATGTTTATAATTTTGTTGACTTCCACAACTTTTTGATTTCATTATACCACTGTTTTACCAGAAACTCTTATGTGATTTGTGAAATGTAATGCTGTTTGTTGCAAATGACGATAGATGCAAATGCCATTGTATTGAGCCAAAAGGAGTTGATGAGCTGACATTGATGATGATAATAATGATGATCATTTTGCTAGCAAAAATTTATACCTGTGAGATAAGGTAATAGCACTCTGTTCTAGATTGTTGTTATGGTCATGTGGTAGTTCTGTCTGTACATATATTATACATAGCTAACTTTTTAAGTCCTATTCTGTAGGTTTCTGATGTATACCCTATTTACCATTTATACAGTTTTAAGATAATATTGAATATACTGATGTTGTCATTGTTCTAACACTCGGGAGGAGTCATCTTGAGTGGGAACAGATATATACGTCTTACTGTTTTAGAATACATAGAATGGACTATATGTGAAACATTTGAATGTGTGCAAACAATTGTGAAATAATAATAGATTCTTGTCATGTGTCTATGCAATCATCTTATCAAGCACTATCTTTTGTATCTCTTGTAAGGATTAGTCTGAATTTATGTAGAAGGTTATTGCATTTCAGTACAGACTTGATTTTCATGAAAATCTCGATGCACAAATAATTGCTATATTTATTTCGTATCTCTAGGCAGCAGACTAGAAACTACATTTTCATGATGGGAAGACTAAGGATACTTTGAAAATTAAGTCACGCACACAAAATTAGGGATTTGTTTCGTATTGGCAAAATCAGAGTGCATTTCAGTTTTTGGGTATGATCCCACTTACAAGTAAAGCCTAATCGAAAAAGTCATCACGTTTAAATGTGATTACCTACTTCTTGACTTAAAGTGAATAAACAGCAAAGTAAAATAACTGTGATCCCCAAAAAAAGTTGAAGCAGCTAGGATATTCCATAACATTATTGTAATCACTGTTGTCATCCACAAGCAGCAGGAACATCTTGGTGCTGACCAAGGCACGCCGGAGGATCACATGCCTGTCCTGGAACACCCCTGTAAGTCGGAAATTGCAGCAGATGGCTGAAGGTGGTTTTGCAGGATGGGTGTGAATATTTTCAATACTTTTTTTATAAGTTTTTTAGCAGGATTTGCCCTGGTCGCACCTCAAAAATTTTTATGGTTATAATAAAGATTATATGATATAGGGTTGATAAAGCAATGGAACATCAGAAAGTAGGGATCAGGCATTTGACACTCAGAGAAACTCACAATTCACATTATATTTTGGAAGGGAAAAGGTTTTTTTTTTTTAATCAGGTACTGTAGCTCAATCTCAGACTTTAGTGTATGGCAGCAGAATAATTATTTCAACTATACTGCATAGGACTGCCAAGGAAATTTACTTTTCATCTGTAATCACAGATACAGGTATTCCAGGTAAATGGCAGAATGTGTTAAGCTTTTATATCCATCAGCAGCACCAGTTCTCAGAAACTACCCTAGTTTTGGAGAAATTAATGGAATATTGAGAGTTGCTCATATGTCTCAATATTCAGTTAATTTTCTTGACTTGGCCAAGTTTCTAGAAATGTTGTGCAGAAATACCATCTCTGGACTACTTGTACTTGTGCTTTCTAGATCTGAAAAGCAAATCCGTTCCTTATATTTATCAGCAGTTCTTGTAAACAGATCTGTATATCTTATTTGGGTTTGTTTTCTTATGCACCTGCCCTTTGTTCCCTCTCACTATGCCCAGGGCTGCCAGCTCTTTTCCCTCATGCAGAATTCATTTTCTCCAGGACATGGGTTCCCATAAGCTGTAACTTGGACATTGACTTCCACATCACTAGATGACTGAAAGCAGGTACCACATATGCAAACAGTCATGCAAAGATATGTTGGTTCTGAGCTGTCAAGAATGTAGCTATTATATTTCAAATAAAAGTTACTTATGCCTTTTTTTTGTTTAAAGAATTTTCTCCTCACTGGAATTGAGTTCAGATAATGAAAAAGTAAGATTTACAAGATTCCATGTTGATACTTTGCCTGATGTGACTGATGTGTGCCAAACATAGTTTCTGGTAAACTGTCGGCTGATTATCTGCCAAATTTGTCGTGTTTTCATTTCAGATGAGTTCACAGATGTTCCACTATAGATAGCTACCTTCTTTTGTTACATTAAGGAGGCAGTATGAACAACAGATAATGTAGCCTCTGATAATAATAGGACTGACAGACGGGGTCTGAGATGTTTCTTACCCAGTCCAACAACTTGTAGGCACATAATTTTTTTCCCCACTAGTTATGCTCTCCTCTTGATTTTTTGGGTTCAGGCATGGACTGGAGAAAAGATTACCACAAGAAAAAAAAATATGACGTTTCATAGTTGGAGTAAGCTGTCATTATAAGAATAGGCATCATAGTGCACAATGAAATGTCTTTATTAGAAGTTTCTGATTAAAGAAGTCAGTAATAACTAAAACTGGAGGACTGGAGGAAATGACATTCTGATATGCACTTCATTATAAGTGATCTTGGTTGAAGGCTGGCAGCCCTGAAGGTTATGTTATGCATCTTGTATTGTGTGGGAAATTTGCTAGCCTACCTTGCACTGGTGATGTTACACAAAGACAAGGATACATTTACGTGCCATGTCCTGTCATGTTTGGTTGGGACTGTTATTACTTTTTTTTTTTTCCTTACCCTCCCAGTCACAATTGTGTTTTGAAGAGCTGCTGTGTGCGCTGAATGTTTTTCACAGTGTTGTCACATATCTCAATTACAAGTGCCCTTGTTGATTCCTCTCTTATGTCTGTTTCCCAAGCTGTGTGCATAATATTGATCTATGCTGAACTTAGAGGTTTTACACATGAATACTAGATGAAAGGTGAGTTTAAACCAGGTAAAGGATGGCGTAAAGAGCTTCATCTAATATTGCATTGAGAAATTAGTCTCTAACATTCATGTTTTTCAGGGCTAATGATGAATAGAGGATGTCTAAAGAGCAGTATATATAATATCATTTCTTTATAGAGTTGCTGACAGATATTTAGCATGATAATCATTATTAGACAGGGATAATGATTACATTGTGCAAGGAAATTGCTTATTTCAAACATCATAAGGTTTTGCATTACAGATACTCATTAGTGAAAATTCTTTGCTGCAATCTCTTGAAGCTGTCACTGCCTATAGTCTTTTTGAGAAGAGTGCAAGACTCATCTCTTTGCATGGAAAACCAAAGCACTCGGTCGATGACTTGGTATCAAATATTTGCAGAACTTGAGCTCTCAGAGGCAGTTACATGCTCCTCTCATAACAAAAGACAAAAAAAACCCCAACTAATTAAACCATGCTAAAATATGCATCAGAGGTGTTATGTGTAAAATTTGTGAATTATTTATTCCAATGATAGCCCTTTTTCTTAAATTTGTTTTGAGAGCTATCTTTTTGGTTAAGTATGCAGTAGTTCGTTGTTGTTTTTTTCTTTGACCTGACTGCTCTGATGCTAAGTACTTGTGACTAATCTAGCGGGGAGAGGAAGAGACCATTTTAAAGCTAATTGCAGTGAAAGTGTACTAAAGCCTAATTTTTAGATTACATAGTTAGCTAGTGGTTGCTATTTTCATTGAAACAGTCATAAAAGCCAGAGCTTCCCTGGAAAGAATGACACAAGTACTGTTCATCAGATGGGAGCCCAGAAAATATAAAATTGCCTTCATTTCAAACTTCAGTTTTCCATATTGTAAAGATGGTGACCTTATGTCACTCTGTCATGTTTGGTGTCATTTTTTCAGTGGCCTTAATATTTATTTGTTGATGCATTATGCAGTTCTCAATGACAGCAAGCCCTCTGTAGATGAAATATCCCTTAGGTTTTGTTAAATTGCTAGCGTTCAGTTACATCATAGGACATAAAACCTGATTAGGACATAAAACCTGATCAGTAATGCAAATAAGTAAGTAAAATGAATCCGCCATTTCATGAAATTCAGTAGAAAATGAGTTCCTAATGGCTCAGTAGGATGTATTGTAATTGAGCTAGTTTATACAATATGTACCTACTAACAGGGCATTTCTTAATAAAAAATTCCACTACAGAATTAAAATAAAGCATTTATTGAAAGTCATTACAGACCATCAGGGTGTAAAATTCATTGATAACAAAATCAGCAGCTAGACAAACTGTGACGCAAATATTAGTCCTGTAGCAAAACAAATATTTTTGTGTAGCTCATGAAACGTGTTAGCGGTCAGCTGTTTGAGGCAAGAGACTTAACCTGAGATCTGTGATTCAGCACAAAATGACGAGACTACATGGGAAAATTTAAAAGTATATCAAACTGTGGCAGAAATGGCGTGCAGGAAAATATATGAGGGTGAAAAAAACAGAATTTTACATCTCCCATATTTTGTCAGGCATTTTGAAAAGCTCTCATTTTGTTACTGTTTATTTTTAACTGGATTGATAAAAAAAAATGTTTTTATTGACAATGTTTTTTTTTTTCCAATTGAATTGATTTTTGTGATGTTGCATTGATCTTTTTTGTTTTGACCATTGTTTTTATTGTAGAGTTAATAATTTTAGTTACTGCATACAATATATTACCACATTATAATATGAATTTGAAATTTTTAAATTATACAATGTAATGAAATTTCTTTTTTAAAGCCTCTCAGAGATAAATGTGTTTTAGGGTTCATGCGCCCGCTTGGAATTTCAGGAGCTCTTGGAATGCAGTTTAGAAGCGAAATTGCGTGGAAATTCCCAGAACGTATGGTGTGTCAAAAATGGCATGATTTTGTTGCTGACAAAGCAAATAGTACTGTGAAAATTGATCCCAGTGTGCAAGATTTTACTCACAGAAAACTCTGGAATCTTCTGGAATTCTCACAGAAAATAATTTCCAACTTGGGGCATGAACCCTGATATTTTTGTCCATGTTGAGGTATAATGTCATATTCCATAACAGAAGTTTGGAGAAAAATGTGATCACATGCATTTTTGTCAGTATGAAGAGACTAAAAATTCTTTATTTGTTTACAACTCCCGTGTTTTTGAGCCCATGGAATGTGATCGAACTGGCATTTAGGTATAAACAAAATGATAGGCCTACCAGTATTTGCATATACAGTCATTTGGGCTTCTGGGCTATTCTCTCTTAACAATCTATATTTTTCAATTTTTTGATGGTCTAAGTGAGAGAGATAACATTGTCATCTTCTATAAAAACATTTATCTCAATTCCATCTTCAAGAATATAGATTCTGGAAGGTCCGTAAAACATTAGGCTTAGGTGCGCAGACACAGGTAGAAGCATGCTAGCCTAAATTGTGGAATACAACCTTATTTGTCAACAAGGATGGTATGCAGTCTATGTTCGTTTGTTTGTTTGCTTATTTATGTAAGGAATCAACAGATGTTTGTGGAGAGTGGCGTGACGTTGTGTTTTGAGATTGCTTAACCCTTTAATTACCAGCCTAGGCACCTTGTCAAGCTGCACAACTGTCAAATTCAACAAATATGACAAAAATAGTATTTTGTCTCTATATATATATTCAGATTTGTTCCTATATTCATAATTATATTCTAACGTGTTAGGAGGGCCGACATACGATGTGGTAAATAAAGGGTTAATCATTTAATATGTAATGTGCAACGAGCGCATAATGAAATGAGAATGTCGTATCTTGTCCTTATAGCTTTACAAATTGACATAGCCCTGGTGACACCCAATGGTTCGCAGCAAGTGCATCTTTTTTTTTTTTTTCATAAACTAAAAAGTTGTAGACATCTGCCAGATTGGTTTTGAAGTGATACCCACATATAAATACCCACCTGCACATACTTTAGTGTGGTTGTAATCTTATGACTTTGGTGTAGATGCCGGTACTTTAGATATTTGTTCACTGGCTTCCTTTGTAGGTTTTGGCATCTTTTTTGCCAGTTGCTTGGGAGTTCACATGTTGTGTCAAGCATGTCAAATGGTAAGCTGGTAATGTCAGGATCAAAATTAAGAGGTGAGGGGTTTTTATTTTTTTTATTTGTTCTTTTTTTTTTTTAAACAGGGCATTAATATAACACATGTGCACCAATGAAAGATATGCCTAGGGCTTACGTGTCAATTGATGGTGAAAATGCCTATTTATTTGCTAAAATGAACTGTTAATATGCATTGTTATTGTAATACATAAATTGGGTTGCATTAACTTTGTATGTTGTTTTAAAGCAATGCCTGAACTATATTTGAACTACTATTTATGCAGCTATGTACTCACTAAGACTATTCTAGATATCATAAGTAATGGCCATATTTGTCTGGAAGAAGCACACAATGTATACTAGTCTCCTGATGTATGAACATAATAGGTATGCCATGCACAAAGGACTTTTCCTGCCTTCCTTTGGATATCCTGTGTAGGAGATAGGCTATAGTGGACACAGTGGATTTACAGCAGGACCTCATGAACTAAAGATCCCAGAAACTCTTCATAGTTTTCAATTTTTGAAAATCTGAATTTGTCAGGAGATCAGTGATACGGGACCAGCCAGGTCCCCCAATATGACAATGTCAGCCTGGCCAGTTACATGCGAAGAGCGTTGATATACATGTTAGGCTATAGGTATTAAGACCTACTCGGAGATGGAACCTGTTTTGACATTGTCAGAATTTTCGACATTTTTTTTTTTTTTGGCCCAGCAAAATATGACTTTGATAGCATTTCTGATGTTGCTTTGCTCTGTGTAAAAGTTTCCTACATTTTTTTTCTTGACCTGGTTCCACCCTTGATTTATGTATTGTGGAGTAAGTCCATGAGGGTCTTTCTAGTCAGCTACTGCAACAGCTGACTAAACTGAAGTGAGACCTAAGCATTTTTACATAGACTTATTATAATTGACACAAACATTTAACGAAATTAGACATGATTATTCGCCACAATCTGTTTTCTGAGAACGGACTGGACTGGACAAGTTCCATGGAGTGACTCAACATCAAAGAGTTGACTTAGAAACTACAAGCCCTCATTAACATGAAATTATGGAGCGATCCCTGGCGTTCCAATTCATTAGGTTCTACTGTAATACACATATTTTATAATGGGCATACATTGTGAAACATACAGGCTTCTGTTCTTGGGGCCTGTTGGTTTTTTTGTTATTTTTTTCACAAAAAGTTTTGTGGTAAAATTTTATAACATTTAAAAAGTAAATGGGGTGGAGGTAAAATAATCAGCATAATGACAAGGTATTCTTTGATTGATAGCACTGATAGTATTTTGATATTGAAATGGCATCTATAAAAATGACGTGTCCTTTGTTTATGACGTGGGATTTTGTGGTGTGTCAACTTCTGTTATCGCTCTGTTTATCTGCAGTATCCCGTTTCAGGGGCTGTTATAATAAGTTATATATGATATGAACGATCTTACTATAAACGACTGTACTCTTCAGCGCCAGTTGCCTGTCTCGTCCTCTCAATCTTTCTCTCAATCTATTGCTTGTTTCCCTTCCCCCACTAGCCCTTATTTTTTTTGTATCAGTAGTCGACTTCACTTAATCACACTCCTGAAGCGAGGGAAAAGTTGCATTTAAAAGGATTTGCAATTGTCTAGTTTTTCTATTTTCTGAAAAAGTGTCAATCATTAAGCAGATGTTGTGATTAAGTGGAGGCGATTGTACAAGGCGAATACCCATTTTGTTTTCTTAGAAGTACCGGTTTAAATTTCACCGCAGTCTCGATATACACATAGTGTCTAGTGCTACTAGTCTAGCCTTACAGTTTCTCGATTGGTGTTGCTGTGACTTTGAGGCTTGGCAGTGTGAGTGAATGCATGAGGCCTGGTGTGATAATGTACTTGTACTGTGTTGACTCATACGGACTTGCTCATTGCGAGTCATCAATCACTTGTGAGTACAATAAATAATAGATACACTGTGACTACCAGGGGAAAGTTTGATACTTTTTTTCTCTTACAACCTCTCAGCTATGCTAGTTTCGAATAAACCCGATATTTTTTTAAAACACTATGCTAACTTCATGTGTTGCTTTGGATTATTACGTGTCTTTTGTTATGTTTGACTCTGTGTTTGTGTAATCTCATCATTGTGAAAAGTGATTGTGGCATGCGCGTGCGTGTATGTTTGTGTGTGTAAGCTTACCGAAAGTAAAGATTTTACCTTCAGTATTCTGGAATATTCACCTTTACAAATCAACCTGTCAGGACAAACAATCCTGCCTTTGCCATGGCCTGAGATGAGGCATTAAAATTTGAATGACTGAGTGATGCTTATAGCTACTGGTAAACGAGCGTTGTAATCAGAAAAACACTGGGGAGACACGCATAAATACAACAAAACAATGTTCACAGTGAAGTTTGGTCGTCGTCCTCCTCCCCTTCTCCGGTAGCTACTGGACACCATGGATAATTAACACTGATACTTTGAAACGATAACTGCCCCCAACAAAGAAATTGCTGACGTCTTCTGAAAGGGAATTTTGTGAAGTTCGGTTGTATAGCCCCAAAAAAGTGCAAACACAAAATGTCATAAGACAAAGACAGAAAACAAGACACAGGAGAAACTAGATCTGTGCAACGCATTATATATTTAATATTCGAGCTGTTGGGGATTGCCGAAGGTAAGGTTTATCGGGAAGAAAACTGTCCGAACTGAGTGACGCGTTTTAAGCTCAGTGTCCCTGCTCCTATAGTACATCAATCCTAACACACTGATCTCGCTCATTAACGTAAGATTTCACTTTCTGAGTCACCCGCCATACTTTCACGCGTCATCTCTCTTATCAATAAAAAAAAAAAAAATCTAGCTAATGATCAGTCTTGAAATGCGCAAACGTCGTTGTTATCATCGTCATCATCATCATCATCATCATTTGGAACAGATTAAAAATAACTGTCCATACCTGCGAAGAATTAAGAAATTTATTTTAATATTTAAGATGCTATGATTACAACGATACAATTAAATCAATGCGAATTTTCAGATCTAAAAATGATCCTTCATCAGGTTAAATACAAACTGAAATCATTATCATAATCATCTTCATCACCATCAAATTTAGCAACAGATTCAGATAAGGACACGAATGCAAATTCTCCAAACAGCGGCGACAATCAGCAGCAAATTTAAATGAGTCTGGAAAATACGTAGTCTACACAATTTGTTTCATACCAGCTATTCGAAAGTCAAAGCTGCAGGTTTATGGACACAAGTACCACCGATAAAAACGATACAGTATATAAGAACCATTCTGTCGTTACCTTAGATTAGATATTTTATAAGAAAAGATACGAAGTTTGTGGCTGATAAGGCACCTCTCTATTAAATAGTTTAAAAAAAAAAAAAAAGCAAGTTTTATGTCTGTGTTAAAAAAAAAATGGGAAANGGGGGGGGGGGATGAGATAAATCATTAAGTTCATAAGCCACAAATAATAGAGGAAAAGAGAGGGAAACAGAGAGTTGATTGGGAATAGATTTACGTCTTTACTAAACCATGTAAATCACGCTCGGATAAGTCTGTATTACTACTGAATTCCTTCCGCAGAGTTACGTGTTCTTAGCCATCCGACCGTTATCTGTTTGGTGACCTGAATGTATCTTCGTTGTGAGGACGCGGTACACAGTGACGCGACCGTATCTTTCTTGTTTGCGTGGTCGACAGTTTACTTGCTTGCGCAAACAGAAAGCTCTTTAACTTGTTTAACTTGCTGTTTCCTTCTGCTTCAAAAGAAAAAAAACAAACTCTTCGTACATTCTTGAAATGCATCCTTGCACATCTTTACGTAACGGGGCGTAAGGGTGAGGCTGAAAAGATGGGGGAGGNAAGGAAGGGGTGAATTTGGTTTATGTAATTAGGTCTTTAAATTACTTTCAAGATCACATTGCTGCCTATCCGCTAAGGGAAAAAAAGAACAAAAAAAAAAAACCAACCCATCCCTTCCCCCTCTTTTCACTCTACCCCCCTTTGTCGAGGCAATCAATACATAAACCTAGCTGATAAAATATATAATAGGACCTGCAAAAATTTAGTGTGCATTCTCTTTTTTAAATCTTTACATTCAAATAGACGAAATATCTGGAACGTACCCAGGTATCTTTTTGAAGGGCGGGGTAGAGTACTGGTGGGTAAGGGGGTATGTATCCCAGCCAGAGCTGTTTATCTCAAAGCTTTCCTGATGAGTGTGATACGATAGCAAACAAAGTCGACCACGATCCACGGTGTCACAGTGTTGGCGGGCAAGGCGGAAAGTCGTGGCGGTCACAACAAACGTTTGGAGATTGGCAGTGAACGTTAAAGGCTATTGGTCCAGTTCAGTGAGGTTTGCAGCCAATTCAGTGTCTTTCAAAGTGAAATTATATCGGTGAATTTTGCAGTCGATAAGTTCTAGTCTAGAATTTTGCAGTGAATGACTCGTGGTGATTTTTTCCATGAAGAGAGCTCATGAATTTTGAAAGCTATTTGTGCTTGAATTATGCGGTGGAATGTAACCTGCAACTGAAGTTTTCGTTGAAGGTGACCACTGAATTTTGCTGTGAAAACGCTTCTCACTTTCTGCAAGCTACTGACAAACTTATCGATGTAAACTTTGTGGAGTAGCTTTTGTTTGCACAGACAAACTTTGCACGTGAACACTTCTGAAAATTCTTTGGCCTTTGAAGTCTTGGTTCTGATACAGCCCGACAACCAGTTCTCACAAAGTAAGTTCAACCAAGAAAGTAATATAACTATCATCTTCTTTCTTAGTTGTTGACCTTTCTCTTTACCCACTTATAGTTTTGGCGTTACACATACTTGGACTTTTATTTCATATACTGTATTAAGAGCGTGCGCATTGATAGTGGAATCTCTTACCATCGTAAGAGTTACATTTGTGAATAGGTGCTGAATGCACGTTTAGTAGAGTTCAACATGCAGAATCAATATTATTCCTACGATGGTAAGAGATCCATCGTTGATGCGCAAGCGTTCAGATAATCAAAGGATTGATCCACCCGAAATATTACTTTTGCATCTGAAAAGAGTTTCGAAATAGCGCTAACTTTGCATAAAGAGTTTGTGTAATAAGTGTGCTCAGGTGTAGATTATATTCATTAGCTCATCTTCGTATCGATAAGACTTTAGTGCCTCGTCCTCTGGGTGAAAAGAGTATGAGCGATCTAAAGATCCAGACGAATGCAGAAAAGTGTAAGCGTTCCCCCTCCCCCTTTCTCCTTCCTCTCCTTCCTTCCTCCCCAAAATAAAATTTCTCAGAGAAGGGATCGGAAGAGGAAGGCAAGGGAAGAATAAAATGCAAAAAGGCCATAAATAAATGCCGTAGTGCGGTTAATTTTCAGTTTGTAAAATGTCAGCCTATACAGATCGGTATGTGTGTCGAATGTACTTACTGTCAAATGTGATGCGCAAAGTGTTGCAACGTCATACAAGACCTCCAGATAAACCTGCATAATTTGGGCTACATCTCTGTGTCTGAAAGATACGAAAACTTATATTTGTTGTAGACAGCTAGGAATGAAATCACTCAAAGATTAAAGCTAGGTTAAGATCAAGATATCTTTATTAAGTCAGCTGGTTTTACCTCCGCCATCTCTTGCACTTGAGCTATACTGGGGACAATTCCGTATACATATACAGTGTCTTCGGTGTAACCATCAGTTTCTAAATTATGATACCCGCTTGAGCGTCCTCCTCCCTCCTCCCCACCTCGCGAAAATTAATGTACAATTTCAGCAACACAATCTGAATATTATATACATGATTCTCAGGTTTAGCGTTATTAGGCTGTGTTTATTGATTTGAACCTATGCACAACGTATCTCATGAGATGACATAATTACGTGCCAGGTGTACAGATAAGTTCCTGATCAAACAGGTCATGAAATGGCCTACTTCTCACAGTGAATGTAATGTCCAGCAAGCCTCCCGTTTTCCAGTGGTTCTAAAACTGGGCACCATGAAACGGGGTTGAAGCGTGCAGGTAATAACTGCACTTTAGATACACGCAGTTGTTCCTGAAATTTACAAAGATCCTGTGAGTTTCGCTACCTTAGTTTGGAGCGCTCAGGTCCTAGGATATTGATAGACAGGATGCCGCGTCATAAAATACGCTGACAAACTATCATTCCTATAAAAGTGCTTTGCGTCATTATGTCCATAGAATACAGTGGAACCTCGATATTAAGTACGCATTTAATAAGTATACCTTCTTATTAGGTATGAATTTCACGTGCACGGATTCATTATTATTCCATCATTTCATTATTGATGTTGACCTCAATATTAAGAATACCTCTTATGTAGGCCAATACATAAATACAACTTATGTCTAGGCATTCTCTATACATACATCTACTTTTCCCTACCAGATTGCGGACATGTTCTTACTTTAAGCCTATTTTCATTTGCAGTGTATTATGAACACTTTCCTTGTTTCAAGACCGCTAACCTTTTTTGTGTTGTTTTTTATTTTCGCGTAAAAGTGCTTCGACTTTGTTTTATTAAAACAAAGGAGTGTCAAACTCAACTCACATTACACCAATACTGTATTGTCGCTTACATCTAACTTGCAGCTCACCGTGCTATTAGCCACTATCGAAACTCGAGGGATTCAAAAGTTGTGGCTGAGAAAGCAAACGCTATTTGGTACCATGTGACCGAAAACCAACTCCACTTTCAGATGTCGTTTGTTCACTCCATGGAACGATTGCCCTATTCGGGGATGGATTATTTCTGCCGAGAAAAAGAAAAAAAAATCAATACATCATCGTAATGCCTTTTCTGTAACAGGACGGAATATAAAGAAAATACGGTTTACCGTTTATGAAGGCGTGCTACTAAGATAATGTGATTTTAATGCAGAGCTGCAAACCATTAACATTTATGGGTACTGCTTTGTACACCGTAGATGTCCGTAGAACATAACAATGTCATTGCAGGCAGAACAAGGGAAAAAGAGTTGGCAGCGTGGGCTATTCATGCCTTCAGATGGTAGTAATCTCCCTTTTGTTTGCCGCAAACCACGGTATTATAACCAAAATATCATTTTCCCACATTGTTATTCGGATTTAGTTCCGTATTTAGACTCGGTGAGGTCTTAATTTACAGAAAGCCTTGAAGCCTTTTGATGAAGGTGATCCACTACTTTTCCATTGTAGATTATAGTGCACACTGTGGTGCGCACGGCCCCTTTTCTAAATCAGTTCATCAGTTCCATGATCAGTTCAGTTTGCATACAAAATTGCACTTTAAAGTGCGAAGTAGTGCGTTTTTCCCTGTTGTGAGCAGTACTCTTAGAAAAATGCTTTGTCTTAAAATACAGTTTTTGTTGTCCCACCATTATATTCTATATTTACCTGTCTAAGATATATTAATGCATATTTCTACAGAGGCATACTAGTTCTATAATACTTATATCTCTTTGACAGACCGCCCTTTCCTATAGTCCCACATAACTTACCCTTGAAACACAAATATCGAATACCCCTCTAAGGTGATATTTCTCAGATACACGTGTGAAATCTGATGGTGAAGTAACAACTATCTATATATGTTAAGTTTAAAATTCTCCTAAGATCACCACCCAGAACGGGAGAAAATGCACATTTTAGCACTTTGGTACGCAATTATTTTAAAATGTACTGGATTAGACAAGAGCAGTGCGCACCACAGTAAGGTACTATAGTCTACGATGGAAAAGTAAAAGATCCCCTTAAAAGTTTACATCTAGCACACACGGGTGGTGTGATGGTGCATATCAAATGGGTCCTCATGACAATTAAAGTGAAAATCACATAATATATTAAATCAATGACCTGTTCCGCGCTTGCTATTTTAATGTTGGTATCTCTTATTCTCCATGGTTTGCAACTTGCAAACTACAGCTGAAGAGACTTATGCCTAACTCCGGCATTGTCCGTGTTTTACTAAAGATACCTTTCATATAACAGTATGTAATAGCACGGTGGTTCGGATATTACGGTAAAATCTCGCGAATTCAAATTCCGAGGGATTATTTCATGGGGTGTTCGAGTTCAGAAAATGATGGCATTAAAGGATATACCATTTCTATGAGTAAATGGGTTTTTGTGTACGTCAATGAAGTCCTGGGTCAATATGTAGGCTACCCACCTTCCAGGCAGATTTTACTTGGCTATTCACCAGAAGAAGACTAGTCATTCGCCTTCCACCCACAGAATAAAAAATCTACGGAAGAGAGAAACGCTTAAGTGTCAGGTCATACATTCCCTCTCTCCATGTAGCTATGTCAAACACACTTTTTTTAAAAATCATTATGTACTTACAACAATGGCGGTTGCGTTACACAACTGTTTTTAGTATAAATGAATCGGACATTGTTTCTTATTACACAAATATAAAAAAATCTGGAAGGGGAATGTTGTAAAACATGACGTCATGATCAGAATTGCAGTCCTTCTTTGGATAAATTACAAGCTTTTAATGATGTCAACCCTTAAACATTTATGGCGATTCGAAATATCTGGAAATAGCTGTCTTCCGTTCTGTATTAAAAGAAAAAAAAAATCCCACGCCTCCACCCTCATAAATATCCGGTATCAGACCTGCGATCAATGATACATAACATAATTATGAGCCGTCAGCATAGCAGGCTGCTGTCCCTGGGTGGATGCTAACACCCACACAGGTCTAAGATTCTTGGAGTCTTGAAAACAAAAAATAATCAGTGCCAAGGGTCACACTTTTAGACTGTATCGATATGTTGCGTCTGTTTTCTCCCTAGCCCAAAAATGTCATTTAAATTCCAAAGTACAATATTACGTTCAATTCCTTGTTCAAACATACTATAACAGTTTGCCTTTCATTGATTAACTTGTCAAGACAACCCAAGATTCATAAAGTTAAATTATTAGAAACAGAAGAAATGTGGAGAAAGGAATGAAGCAATGCTGTATAAGTGCTTTTCTTTTTCGCGAGGACAAAATTAGTGCGAATTTCGTGAGTTCAACTTTACCCTCGAAATTACTTCCAGCGCAGAAAGATTCCGTTCAAAAACTTTTCAAAAGGCTTTTTACTAGTCAACATTTTTTTTGTAGGAGGCAGTGACCTTAAAGAGAAACGCAAATACTGTTATTTCTAGTTACAACTTCTCGTTATTTAGACATTATTGATTATAGATATCTGTCTCAAAACGAAGAAGGGTTGCCGAATATGTTCATCGACAGTCCTGTAATTTCATCTCGGATTACTCTAGAACTGTGCCCTCATACTCACATGAAAAAAAAAACAACCGTCATGAGGAGCTTGGAAAATTTGATCCTAGCGGAAAGCTATTTCTGACTTTTCGCGAAACTTAGAACCAGCCACAACAAGAACAACAACAACAACAACATCATCATCAACAACAACAACAACAACAACAACAACAACAACAACAACAACAACAACAACGGTATCATCATCATTATCACCACCATCATTATCATCATCATCATCATTATCATCACTTGGAACACAGATTATAAAAAATTAAAAAAGTTCTGTCCATACCAGAGATGAATTAAGAAATACACTTGAATATTTAACACTTAAAATGCACTGATATAATGATATAAAATAATTGCGAATTTTAGGGTCTAAAAGGTAATCATACATCATCATCATCATAATCATCAACAACAACATCATCATCATGATCAACAACAACAACAACAACAACAACAACAACAACAACAACAACAACACAACACATTTATGATCTCTTTGCACTGTAAGACATGACCCTGGCACAAAGAAAAGCTGAGAACCTCTACCCTCTATAAATTAGGCAAGTCTGCCGTTTGCGAAACCTGTCAAGCTGGTAGGTCTTGTAAAGGTCCCTAAATTTTCTGTCAAGGCTTACGAGAGGCCTCGATAGCCTAATACACGCTTATCACAACCACGAAACATAGCGGTGGGTCCTTGGGACTCAGATATCTCAAGGTTATCAGCCACTAGTGGATACTAACTATGTTATCAAAATGGTGGCCTTGACGAGTCATGAACAAAATATGGCAAAGGCTTATCCAGTCCAGGTTTTTGGGTGATTTCTGCCTGCCAAAGGAATCGCTAAAAAGAGTGCCGTTTTTAGTCGGTTATCTTGAAGCAGTCGCCGANGGAGCGAAAATTAAATAAAATAACTCAGGTGCGTGGAAACGAAACATATACGCATTTATTTTGTAATAACAATGGGGATAGATAAGAAATCCAAGTGTTTAAGCACTTCTTACCGGGGAGCTTGACTAGTTATGTTTAGTGGAGAGAGTACATGATACAAAGGGGATTGCTCAAAAGTCATTGTGACCTAGAAAAGCAATAGGGTGTTTGACGGTTGATTTAGAAGCAAGTCTAACACAAAAACAAATTCTGGTACGCGAAGTCCTGACCGACTTCCTATCTATGTCGAACAAACTTGAAAGTCGGCAGAATGATAAAACACAGACTTATAAAAGAAAATAGATATTGAGAGAGATAGTTTGGATTTCCTAATTGGTTGGTTGGTTGGTTGGTTGGTTGGTTGGTTGGTTGGTTGGTTACTTGGTCGGTCGGTCGGTCGGTCGGTTGGTTGGTTGGTTGGTTGGTTGGTTGGTTGGTTGGTTGGTTGGTTGATTGTTTGGTTGATTGGTTGGTTGGTTGGTTAGTTGGTTGTTTCGTTGCTTATTTGTTGGTACTATATTTGTAGCTCTTACTCTTCAAAACAGCAAAAACAAAACAACAACAACAACAACAACAACAACAACAACAACAAAAACAACAACAACAACAACAACAATAACAACAACAACAAAAACAACTCTTTCCTTGATGAAGAAAATCAGAGATGCGTTTTTGAGAATCGTATTAATGTCTTAACATGAAAACTTGTGCATTAACGATGGCATCTTTTACCTTCGTCAGAATTACATGAACTCTGCTTTGAATGCTATAAGGATGAATTCAGCATCCCTGCACCTATGTAATTCTCATGATGGTAGATGATCCCATTGTTTATACGCAAGCTCTCAATTCTATCAATACTGCATGATTCGATATTTGAAGATGTTACTTTGTAAGCTTCAATGGATAGCCAGTGTCAGAAATCAGGCAAAATGAATCCCTAAGCTTATGAAAAATTTCGCGAAAAATAAAAACTTAATTGTTGGTGAGATTTGTACAGACTTAGATCTGCTCCACCATAGTACACAATCTCCCTATAATGTTAATCTCCTTGATGACAGAAAACTTACGCATTAACGTTCATTATTCTTACGGTGGTAAGATTATCTCCCTCTGTAGCCTGTCGTTAGCTCAACTAACAGTGGTAAAATAAAACATGTGATCTGATCATGCCCTGCCATGTAGATATGAAGCACCGTATGAAAGTAACAAACGCGAATGTGCAAGTTCTATCATTCTATCTCCCGATGGCTTACATCACTCAGCGTCTTGATAAAGTTGTCGAATGCGGGCTTTATTTTTGTCCTGTCTAAGTTGATTGTCTTGCCCTCTTAAACGATAATTCTCAACACTATCTCTCACCTCTCCCTCTTTCTTCTCTTTCCTCCTGCTAACTCCATATTTTCCTAGGTCAGCGTGTCCTAGTATCTGCTTCCTGTCTTTCTGCTCGACAGAGAGTTTCACAATTTTAACATAAGCCAGGTTTCCGTTCATAGTTTATCCTCCTGTCCCAGCTCCAGTTTACCTCATCCTACCCGGCATACCATCTCACTGAGGGTTTTTGTATTTTTTTTAATGTTCCGATAGATCTAGGCCTAGATCTAGGCTATTTTGAAGTACATGTATATGTGTATTTTAACACTTCATATTTCATGTTAAAAACTGCCTTGAAGATAAACGTCTGTATGCTCTTTTGTCACTCTTCAAACGTCAGACAGCGTGATTTGCTACGTGAAAGGAAGTTTGTTTGTGCTTGTTCTTCAACATTCTTTGTTCATCAAGGTTACAGAGACGAGCTTGAAGCGTTATCAAAAGCAACCGATAAAAGGGTTTCTTTTAAACACCGCAAAATTGCGTATGTAACCAGGTGGCAAGACATATTCATCTAGTGTTCATTTAGTATTAAGGGAAAAAAATGTGACCCGACCTGACAAGTTTTCTTAGCTGTTTCCTATACGTAGGGAAGTGTGTGACCAGGGATTTTACTAATGTAAGGTGAAGGATCGATTCTGAGAAAAAGACTGAAAACACCTACTACCAGAACATTTCCTATCCCTACCAAGGATCTAACCCAATATCTCTCATACTGAGTCTGAATGAGCTACACCTTAACACGGGGACGCTAATTTCATCTTAAATATACCCTCTGCCATAACTGGTCCCTAACTTTCACGTGCGAGTCTAGTGTTCACCCGTGACTCTAACACACTTCCCAACTGCTCAAACATAGCTTATAGAGAACTCTGCAACTAGCAGGATTCGAATCCGGAACCTTTTTCACTAAGAAACAAAAGCTCGACTGCTCTTTCTCGCGGCCATCCTCCTGGCAAATGAAGGCAAGATAAGAGACAGCGCAACAAATGAGAGCTTGCGCATTAACAACGGGCTCTTACCGTCGTAAGAATTACATTAATGCACTGGTGCTGAATGTACCCTTAATAGTGTTCAACATGCAGAGTCAATGTAATTCTTACGATGGTAAAAGATCCCACTATTTATGCTCAAGTTCTCTAACATAAATCCAGCTTGTTGCCTGTAGTTAATCTCTGTGTTAAGCGTTATAACTTAGTTAACTTAGTTTTACATAACATAATATATAGTTAACCATTAAATTTGTACATGACTGTGTTCATATTAACCATTTGTATCGCAAAGATTTTGTTCATTTTATGATGTTAGTCAAACAGCTATATTGTGAAGTATTTGAGGCTCTGGTCTCCTGATAAAAAATAACATTTTCACCATCTGATGTAAGCAAATTTTTGACCTAATTTTTCTGCTAAATAGAACCCTCCCGGAAATGCACACGTGGCCATTTTCAACGTGTACAGTTTCATACTCTCATGAAAAATTGCACGGTCCAGTGTAATTGCTGCACATTTCCTTCTAACTAACATTGGAAATCGCAATGCTAACAGATCATATTCATTGAAACAAAGTGTAATTTTTAATTTTGTCCAGTCTTCACACAAAACTTTTTCAAAGGCATCATGAATTTATTAAAATCACATTCATTAGCGTATGTCGTTCGAAACAAGTCGAAAACACGATTCCATTACACTTACCGTAACTAGGAGAGCCCCCACTCCAGTTACTGTCATTGTCGACGTAATTATCATCATCTTCATCACCACCACCACCACCACCACCACCACCATCGTTACTGTCATCAATATCACTTTCATCCTCACCATCTTTGTGATTGTTTTATACTGCATTAAAGTTGTCTGAACCCACTTTCTTGATGAATTTATTGCTACTGCCCGATTGCACGGATTTCAAGTGACAAAGAAAAATCATCGTCACCATGAGTACGGGCAAAATGAGGGTGGGTTGGGAGGAGGAGGAGGAGGAGGGAGCTGAACCGAATATCCGAGATTTTCCCATCATGCAAGCATCATTACTGCCCCCATCGTGTGGACACGACAGGCGCGTTTGCCAGATTTGACTCTCTTGGAGCCAAATACCAGAGTTTTGGCTAATTTTGAATCCCCCTTTCACTCCGAGACAACTGACTGGATCTTTAGCTTTCTTTTTTTTTTTGGCTCCAACAGACTTAAGGCAAACTTGACTGATTTCCTGTACAAATGGCACTGTTATTGTCTACTTCTCTCAGAATGTAAGATATTTCATGTGATGGGGCTTCTTTCATGGTTGGCCCATGGAGACCCGATGAATAATCACAAAACAATGTCAAAACTGTATCCACGTAACCATCGTTTTGTATCGTGCTCTAATACATATAAAATAGTTTATGATAATTATGGTACCCACTATGTCCAATACATTGAGAATTCATAGTAAATTTCGATAAAATCTCGATCCCAGACATGATTTGGTTCTTTTTTTTTTTTTTAAAGGCTATTTTTCATGATTGATTTGGCTCCGGCTCTAAACAAAAATGTCTGGCAACCCTGACAAGAAGTCTATGCTGTTGTGCTTAATCAGCGTGTCAGAGTATCAGCAGAGTGAGCAGACCACAGAATTCTATCTGTGGAGCAGACAAAGCCTCTTAGCAGATAGGCTAGAGAGGGCTTTGATATGAGGCAGAAAAAGTCGTAAATCCCTTCGGCTCCCGCAGTATTGGGGACTTCGAGGGTCAGGAAGCCCATAGAAAGGAAGAGGGAAATGGAAGAAAGAAAAAAGAAAAAAAAAGCCACAAAGATATGAGTAGAAAGAGATGGAGAGAGAGAGAAAAAGAGAGANGGGGGGGGGAGAGAGAGAAAGAAGAAGAAGGAGAAGAAGAAGAAGAAGAAGAAGAAGAAGAAATAGAGCGAAGGAGGGAGCGAGAGTTTGCACATAAGGACGCACGAATGACCAACATAACATATTTCTTTTTATTTTGTGAACCTGCTTAGGATGGGATGGGTGGCGGGGTGTGGATGGGGGACTAAAGTATATATTATAGAAATATTAAGTTTCAACATAACATGACCATGGTCGGGAGTCGAACCCACGACCTTTGGATTCTGACTTCAACGCCGTAGCCGTTTGTGCTCACGCTTCATATTATGCAGTGCATTTATTTGTGTCTGCAGCATGGCATAAACGTGTTCAAGGGTATTAAAGAGAGGAAGAAGCAGAAGAAGAAGAAGATAAAGAGGAAGAAGAAGAAGAAGAAGAAGAAGAAGAAGAAGAGGGAAGAAGAGGAAGAAGAAGAAGATGAAAAGGAAGATTGAAACTTACGAAGGGAGACAACTTGCAGAGTAGAGGAAAGAAAAATAAAACATAGCCGGGATGATGGAAGGAAAATAGACAGGATGTGAAAGGACAATGTTATTCTAATTTGCAAGAAACACAGATAAAAATAGCACATGAGAGGAATGAAATTATTACACGCTGATAACTAATAAGGTTCACACAACCCCACTCATGCTATGCCTTATAACAACTTAATGATGCTGTGTAGTTTGTATTTTTGTGTACTATGTTGGCCAAAAAATGACTGCACCTGTTACTCGAACATCGAACTGTACCTTTTCTAGATTAGTACTGTATTTGGTCCTGTAGATTACCAGTGCTCTGGCCTCGCATCAATCAAGAGAAATTTAAATGACATCAGTCCTCCGTTTACTGCAGTCAACATCTTCCCGCAGAGGGAGGCCTCCTTTTCTCGATTTCTCGATCTCCCCTCCCCTGCCCCCTCCCCCCCCGTTCTTCAACTCACGTT
>JAWQUT010000039.1:19903-30856 GCA_033807755.1 Ellobium chinense | reverse complement strand
GACTCGTGGCACTAGCCATAGACAACGCGGGCCGGAGACATGAGTAAATTAGGCATGGCCAGACAGCATTACGCGGACATTGTGCCTGTGTTTATGTTGACATTCACGAAAAGGGAAGGGTGTTCTTTAAAGGGACAGGGATAGTTATTTGTTTCACAGCCTCATAAGTCCCCATTACTTATTCATAAAATTGAAAAAACGTATACGTTTTCTCTCGCCTGACAGTTTCTGAGGAAACACTGCGGGGAATGTCGGGATTTCCAGCCTATGCGCCAGTGTGTTCGATTTCGCCGTAATTCAACCCTTTCCCAAACCCCCTTTCTTTGTTAAACAATGACAAATGCTCACTCATTTACGGCGAAATCAAGTTCGTCTCTATGCGCGCCGCTATTAGTCGTACTGGATGACGTAAAAAAGAGAGACATGCTAGCAGATGAGTGGTCCCGACGATTTGAGCATGCGTCTGCATCAACCGTCTGTTAACTTTCTCGCTTTATGACGTCACACACCATGAGTAATGGCGGCGTACAGAGGGTGGAAATCCCGACATTTTAACTGTTTTCTCAGAAAAGGTAAGGCGAAAGGAAAATATACACCGTTTTAATATTTTTTGAAAACATAATATAGATTTTTTTAGGCTTGGCAGCAAAGATTTGCCACTGTCCCTTAACATTTTAGAATCTTCCGTCCGGGAAACGTGGTACGAGAGAAGAACGAGGAGGAGGAGGAAGAACAGGAGGAGGAGAAGAAGGACAAGAAGAAGAAGAAGAAGAAGAAGATGAAGAAGAAGAAGAAGAAGAAGAAACCGATCGTTTTACTGCGGTTGATCAGCATTCCACTTCGAAGAAATTCATGTTATGCAAGAGTGAAAGAAGCATTCTCTCGATCTGGAAAATCATACTGTTGGCCAGTGCGCGCTCGCCGTGCTGAAACGTAAATATTTTGATTCACAATCACGGCCTTTGGCGTTGAGAACGTATAATGTTTATCCAAAATGCTCTTAAGCTTTCAAATAAATAGTTTACCTGGTAAACGGAATGGATTGTTAGGTGTGTTGCCCGTGTTAAGGCCAGTTTTTTAAAAAGCATCGATGACTTAAGTTTTGCTTTTTGTGGTGTTTATTGCAGTAGGCAACAGATCAGTTGTGTTGGTTGAAAATGGACCATGAGGATCACTCCACCAAGGGAGACGACGTCATAAGGGATGATGATGCTACAATGGAACAAGGACTGGAATTCACTTTGTTGTCCAATCAGAATAAAGATGACGATAACGGAAACATTGTGGTTAACAACCCGTCACAGTCAGAGGTTGATACTTGCCCAGGTGAGTTTGCTTTTCAAACAGAGAGAGAGACAGAGAGAGAGAGAGAGAGAGAGAGAGAGAGAGAAAGGAGGCGAGAAAGAGAGTTAGAGGAAAAACGGGGAGTAAACGACAAGAGGAAGTGAGCGAAGGAGAAGAGAACAGAATGCAAGAGAGAGAAAACAAGAGAGATAGAGAGAGATAAAGAGAGAGAGAGAGCAAGAAGACAGTGGGAAAGAAAGAACGCGAACAAGAGCAAACGAGAGACAGAGACAGAGAGAGAGAGAGAGAGAGAGAGAGAGAGAGAGAGAGAGAGAGAGAGAGAGAGAGATGTCGAGCGAGTGAAGGAGGTAGAGAAAATGAAAGGCTGGGGGCAAGTGAAGAAAGGAAGGAAAGAAAGAAAGAAAGAAAGAAAGAAAGAAAGAAAGAAAGAAAGAAAGAAAGGAAAATTTGTTTATTGATTTTAGAGCAAGTTCGCTGACAGCAGTGATAGATCATCCACAGTAATTAATGCATGCCGGCTACATAAACATATTATTATTAACAAGCTGTACGGAGTACTATTACTTTGTTTTCATTTCTTTCCTCCGAGCGTTAACCCCTACATACCGTAAACTCAGATGTCAGTCCTCTCTGATATAACTGTCTCACTCTGGTGCCTATAAGCAGAGGCAGTTATAAATAAGGAGTTGTTATTTGAGAATTCCTATTTCTTACGGACCCGTTACATCAGGGGTAGTTACGAGCATTATATAGAACTTTCAAACGTTACAATCTTACTGCACTTTACGTTCTTATACGTTACAAACTATATTTCTTGTACGTTGTATAGCTTTCTTAAAGAATTTCTAAAGTTACAGGGTCCATTTTCGTCATAAAATGTATTTTAGGAATAACAAAAGGATTAAAAAAAACAACAACTGTGTGCAAAATTTGAACCAGTTCTGTTGAGCCATAGCATAGATGTTTCGAGAAAAATAACAACATCTATTTATAGAACATCATCACACTATAGAATCAAATATGTGGGATTCACATTTTGTGTTAGATAAACAGTGTGATTATAACACCAGATCGTGTCATATGTGCATACATGCCTATGTCTGTTATAACGGCCTGTAAGAGACCCAGACTTGAACTTAAAAGCTCTCTAATGTTAAGACAATTAGTAGCATTTGACAGACATCTGCTAATTATTTTGTCAGTGTTATATCTGACATGTTTCATCTGATGTGGTCCATACTGGACTAATTCTGATTGTCTTGATGAGAGGATCCTGCTAATAAATAGACTATAAACCCCTTTTCTTTAATTAAAACGTTGAATGCCTTTTCCTTAGTCTTGCAATTAAGTAGAAACAATGTTTCTAGATTAGACCACAAGATTGCGTAATAGCTTCTGAATAGCTTCTAAAGGATGCAAGGGGTGTAAATACTGACTTTATCTGAAAAATGTTCAAAGGAACCTTTAAAGAAACGAAATCCACCAGCAGTGACACTTTTTGAGAGTCAAAAACCCACTGAAAGGGTTGTGTACACACACACGTACACATCCATGCACACACACCTACACCCCCACACCCCACACACCTACACNAGTCAAAAACCCACTGAAAGGGTTGTGTACACACACACGTACACATCCATGCACACACACCTACACCCCCACACCCCCACACACCTACACCCCCCCCACCACACACACACACNCACACACACACACACACACACACACACACACACACACAACAACAACAACAACAACAACAACAACAACAACAACAACAATAATTGGAATTTGAGGGTTTGAAGGTCCTTTTCTTTCTGATAAAATTTTTATTTGAACTAAGTTCTGTTGAGTTCCCAAAATTATCACCTTCACATGATAACTTTGTTCAAAACAAAGAGCTACTTAGATCCAGCGCAACACCAGCATGCGGTATTCCCGTAAACACACAAGACAGCCACCAATGAGTTTCACAAGAGTTCGCGACTGAGAGTTAAAAGCTTATGCGTGTACGCCTTTGTCAACCAACCAAACTCATTACCATGATCAAGAAAGTAATCTTAAAAATTATCATACACAAACGGAACAACAAACTCTCCCGTCTCGTTTCTATTCAGAGAACGGATTAAGAAGAAAGGAACTGAAAAAAGAAATGAAGAGAAGAAACAGAGAGATACTCTGGAATTAGATCTCGATCTTTTCGTTCACGTGCGATTTCATTGTGGTTAAGTGAAACTAAACTTGGTGGTGCGTGGTTTGGTTTGGCTTACATGCCAATGGCTTGCTACTGTTGAAATGTAACCTAAACTCCGTCAATTTGGTTGTGATTACTCTAAAGAAACGGAAAAAGAGAATTTTAAATAAATGTTCTTTGCGACACGTGGGACCGAAAGAGTTAAATAGAAGTGGTGTAGCAGTGTAGATAGACTACATTATGCGCATGTACTTCCGCCATTGCTCGAACTTTCAGAAGCCTGTTACAAAATCAATTATGCCTGGTAGTTATTTCGTAAGCTTCGGGGCTGCGCCAGACCTGGATTCGCTTACCTGATTTCGACAGTGGCCACCAGGGGTGAGTTCTCGTTCACTGACCAATCATTCTGTATGTGATACCATACACCTGTCGCTGTCAGGGGCGTAGCCTTGCGGTCAAAAGGTTGACAGGGACGGAGGGTGGATATTCATGGCAAATTTCATGTGTTTTGAAGTTTTGCGGAGCTGGGAGTTCAAATCATTATATGACAATACCACTGGTACAGTAGATCAAAGTATAAAAACCCTATGTAATTGATGGCTGTAAAATGGCTGTCTGATTGCTCATCCATTTGTTCATGTGGCTGTTTGAAAAGTATACCGTGTGTGTTGTCTGTCTTGAATTTCTCACGTTCTTTAGGCGGGTAATTGCGTGAAGAGAGAAAACAAAATCTTGGGCAATGAATGAAGGGGAGAAAAAGAAACAGGGTTGTGCAGCTGGAGAGAGAAAAAGTGAGAGGCAGAAAACAGCATGAGGAAGTGTCGGTGAGAGAGAGAGAGAGAGAGAAGAGAGAGAGAGAGAGAGAGAGAGAGAGAGAGAGAGAGAGAAAGAATCAGGGAGAGAAAAAGAGAGAGAGCAGGAGAGAAGAAGGGGAGGAGTGAGAGAGAATAGAGAGGGGAGATAAGATGGAAGAGAGCGAGAGAGAGAGAGAGAGAGAGAGAGAGAGAGAGAAAGAAAGAGAAATTTGCATAAATCACTGGTCTTGGCACGTCATTACATATATATTTTTGCTGTGATAAGTATAGGAATTAAACCATCGAAAGTTCAAACAATTTAATATGATTGATGGCTTGCGCACTTACGACTGGATCTCCTACCATCGTAAGATTTACATGAGTGCACTAATACTGAGAGCACCCTTAATATTATCATTCAACATGGAGAATTAATTGAGATCCCATCGTTAATGCGCAAGCTCAAATATCTGTCCTTTAATATGTTTTTTTTGTTAATATTTGTTTTTGACTCTTATAGTTATTGAACTTCTTAAGAAAAATGTTGTTGGCAGCCACATGTGCCTAAAGAGACATACAACACAGCTAAAGAGTAAAGAAATCTACAGCAGCGCTGAGCCATGCCATTGGCGTCACTAATGGAGTCTTCCTGTATGTCTTTATGTGAACCACATGTGAGAACTTGCACATAAAGGACGTGATCTCTTATCATCGTAAGAATTATATTAATTCTGAATGTTGAACACTTCTAAAGATGCATTCAGCACCGATGCACTACTGTTATTCTTACGATGACAAGAGATCCCATCGTTAACGCAGTAGCTCTTAGTTGTTTTTTTTCTTCCGCGTGTCTATGACAGCTGTCCTTGCTGACCAAATATTACTACGTGCTAATCGCTGTGTTTTAAGGATATAAATCGCCGGCCATTGATGACGTTTCTCGATATCCGAGCGATAGCTGTTAGTGCTGCTGTAGATTTGTCACACATACACATTAGGAAGCTCTTAAAGGGACAGGGATGGTTATTTGCTTCACAGCTGAATAAATCTACGTTATTTTTTGTTCTTTCTCTTGACATTTTCTGAGAACACATCGCAGGAACGTCGGGATGTTCACTCTCCGCATCGCCATTACTCATGCTGCGTGACGTGAAAGAGAGAGATAGACTAGCGAACGATTGGTTGAGACAGTTTGCTCATGCGTCTGCACCAATCGCTTGCCATTTTTTTTCGCTTTATGACGTCACGAAGCACGAGTAATGGCGGCCTTCAAAGGATGACATTCTGACATTCCAAAGGTGTTTTGTTTTTTTAAGAAATGGTCGGATGGAAGAAAATGTACGGGGTTTGAAAGTTTTTGAAAAAGCTAAAGTAGATTTTTAGGCTATGAATCAAATATCTGTTCCTGTTCCTGTTGCTGTCAGAATTTTCGAGTTAATGGTGGAATAATAGAGGCAAAATTGTCTGAATTTGCTCATCTTGGTGTTTACCGATCGGGTGATAGCCTGGGCAAATAGGTGATCAGCCCAAAATGAAGAACACAACGCCAGATAATTGGGAGGTCTATTTGGGAGATATTCCAAACGACGTGTTTCGTGAAAACAGAGTGTGATCTCTACAAAACATCATAAGAATTCAATACTCCACACTCGATTACTAGAATGACCTATTGTGTAATAGTGATTCTAATCGCAAACACTAGTTTTCGCTTGTAAGAAAACAAGAGTGAAGACAAAAATTGCTGTTCTGAGAAACGAAATTATGACCTTTCAACTCCATGTTTGGCTAGATGCCATCTTGTATAAGTCTGTAAATGTATGGAACACCCCAATAAACGCTATCCTTCCTGAAATTCGAGTTTAAACGCTTTTGGAGTGCCAATAAGACGGTGCACATTTGAGAGCTTGCGCATTAACGATGCAATCTCTTATCATCGTCAGAAATAATATTAACTCTTAATGTTTAACTCTCCTAAATGTGCGTTCAGCATCAATGCTCTAATGTAATTCTTACGAAATTAAGGGATCCAATCGTTAATGCACACGCTGTCCATTGTGTAAAGACCTCAGACCTCTAGTCTTGATAGTTCCTTGGTAAGATAGGAAACTGCGAAAGATTTCTTGCGTGACTTACCGATAAGAGAATTTACCGGAATATTGCACGTACTTGTTCATGCGTTTTCCCGACATGAGGCAATGTAGAACTTTTGCAGCAAGTAATGTCTTTGATAAAAACCAATAAGAAAACCTATGTTTTGACTGTAGCTTAGTAAGTCAATAGACTGGGCAAAGAATTACTTTGCCGATTCAGTCTAACCGCAAGTTTACGAAAATGAGACAAGGTTGGTTTTTTTTTTGATTCCTTAGTAACGTTTGGATTTTAGCGTTTATGGGGATATTCCACTTTAGCGATGAAATGCTTCATGCCATCCTTTTGAGAGTTTGTGTTTGCCATTTTACTCCAACACTTAATACATTTTGCTATACGGCTGTCCAGACATATATGTATGCATAACCCTTTCTCAGCGTGTCGGTGCCAAATCTACATTACAGAGGACGAAACATCTTCACTGTTGCAAAAAAAATAAAAGGCCTAAATCCTAAATCTTGTTACTCTTGTAGAAAATTGTTTGGTAATATCAAACAAAGGTCAAAAACTCGATAAACCATTTTAGTAATCCAGAAAAAAAACAACACAACAAAACCGCGCTATACAAATGCGGTCGATTCCTTTTAATCGTTGCTAATATCAGGAGCAAGGAAGAGGCAAAGAGTTTTGGTTTTACAGAATTGCGACACACTAGTGACTGTTATACAGAAAATGCATACAGTATTCTGTTATCTTATTAAATTATTACGATTAAGCGGAAGTTGTAATCAAGCGGAATGCTACGAAGCGGATACAGTTATGTTCGTGAGGCCATACTAAGGGGGGGAGGTACTGTACTGTAAGACATTCTGTTTTGGAGCTCTCTGTAATTGGGTATACACACGTAAACAGTCATTAGTTGGTGTCTGTTTGATCCAGATCCTGTGGAGACCTGTCATTATTAGGCAAGCCTGGAATCAAATGAATTCGGTCACACTGGTGGCGTGGCTAGGGGCTGGTTTTGTTGTGTGTGTGTGTGTATGTGTGTGTGTGTGTGTGTGTGTGTGTGAGAGAGAGAGAGAGAGAGAGAGAGAGAGAGATTTGATATCAGTTATCAAGTTGAAAAACATTGCGGTCTCGGACTCACAATACTAATTAATACAGTCGCTTCCGCTTATTTGCGGTTGAGATAATGGCAACTACCGCTTAACCGCAGCATTCTTTCACCTCATATGATGTCATATTTCTATGTAAAAGTCACTGGATAATCTCAGCTCCTTCTAATGGCAGCATTTTACATGCTCTCGAGCAGTTGCAACTTCGCGCAGTTGACTGTAGTAGTAGTAGTGGCAGTAGTTGTAATAAAAATAATAATAACAAGATATGCGATGTAGGACATAGCAGGGGGTCTAGCTATTAGTAGCGGTAGTAGTAAAAATAATAATAAAAAATAACAACAACATAATTATGTAACACATAGTAGGGGGTCTAAGCAGGTGGGCCTCGAGGTAGAGTGTGGTGAATATAGGCGAGAGAATGTTGCCGTTGATCTCATTGGGATTACGTAATGAAAACCCGCATTGCTACATTGTTTGGTGGGACTACATTAGGGATATGCACTATTCTTCCACAGTAGATTATAGTACATGACTATGGTGTACAATGTCCTGGTCCAATTCTCAATGACTAATTACGCAGTAAATTGCTAAACATTGCATTTTTTTCTCCATGTTGTGGATAGTGATAGCAGGAAAACTTGATCTCAAAAAAATAGTCATTAGTTCATTATCAGATTTCATCCATGCACTTATACACAGCAATGCAGCCATTTCAGAGGGGTAATCAAGAAATCTGTTTTACGAGTAAGTTGTGTGCAAATAAGGGAAACGGTTGCCTCTCAAATGGAATTAATAAGAGTTAGGCCTAGAAACATAAAAAGCTTCTGTAATGATAAGCATTAATATGTTTTGCAAAAGTTTGTGAGTCTTAACAATACCCTGCGCTCGCCGCCATTACCCGTGCTGCGTGAGGTCAAAATTTGAGAGAGGCTGACACACGATTGGTCCAGACGGTTTGCCCATGGGTCTGCACCAGTCATCTACTAGATTTTATCGATGTAAGACGTCACGCAGCTTAAATAATGGCGGCGTGCAGCAGGCGAACATCCCGACATTCCAGCGGTGTTTCTTCAGAAATGGTCGGGCGGAAAGAAAATGTACGCAGTTTAAAGTTTTAGAAAAAAACATGATGTGAATATTTTAGATGGCGACACAAATATTTCCCCCTGTCTCTTTAGGCGACTGAAATTAAGCACACATTAGTAGATGGATATTATCTGCTAATGCCACCATGCAGGGTAAACGTAATTCTTACTATGGTAAAAATCCCATCGTTAATGCGTAAGTTCTCAAACAGCTTGCCCGGTATGCTTCTAACACACTGACCTCGCCTATCATTTTGTGCTTTGTTTTTGTTGTGAGAAAAGTTGGCATCTGTATAACATTTATAATTGGCAGCCACATCGTACACTCCCCAGGGAGTTAATAAAGTTTTAGAGTGACTTGGCCTGCTGGGATAATATTGTAAAGTCACATGAGGTGGCATAAGCCTAGATCCGAGATTTATAAATCGCGTTATTTTTATTATAGTCAGACCTGATCAACAAAATTACAACAATTATAGATTATATCTGGGCTGAATTGTTTGTTGTTGTTTTTTTGGTTAAGATGAAATATAGCATTTATATCTAAACTAGATCAATAAGACTTGCAGCAATTATGGATTTTATCTAGGGTGAATTATTTTTCTTGGCTATGATAAAATATAGCATCTATATCTAGACTAGATCAATAAAACTTGCAATAATTATAGATTGTATATCTGGGTTGATTTTTTGTTTTCAATGAGAAAATACATCATTTTATACCTAGACTAAATCAGTGTAACTTGCAATAATTATAAATTAAATCTGTCTAAAAATATGTCTAAGATTTCATCCCAGTTTCTTTATCACCCTTGAAGTTATTGGATTTGGGATCAAGTAAATAATGTTGTGGTTCATCCAGTATGCTCACACATGTATTCTTAGGTAATGCCAGGGGCGGTGAGACAGGTGAAGAAAAGATAGATAGGGAAAGTGGCTGCCAACTCAGGCCACTGTGCAGGGTCGTTATGCCCTCATCTCTCAGTATTATTTTATTATTATACATTTCATATTTGATTACATATTTTATAGTGAATTTTATAATATTACATACTTTTTGTTATCATAATTTTTATCACATCATTTTATAATGTATTATTTATATCATAGTATATTATTATTTAACTATTTTATTGTGGTTTTATTATTATTGTTATACCGGAGCAATGATGACGCCACCTCTTCTATCCATGTGCTCATCCGCACACACCTGCACGTTCGAAGGCCGCTCACTGCCTCAGGCTATCACAGTACGCTCATACCGACCCATTTCTTACCCCAATAACATGGAAGCTTAGCAAAGAGCAGAGAATTCGGAAATTTCAGTGCTCACTTCAGGCTTGGAGCCACATATTAGCACTGTTCTATTTCGTCCGTATAGTACGTACAAACCCTCATTATCTACCTGGACTACTATTTCCCTCTGCTCTTTGATACCTGGCATTTTCTGGTTCGATGTTCGATAGGTCACCTCTATCGTCTTATCCCCCGCCCTTCGTATGCTCTGACCCTCTTCCTCCCCTCCGACAAAACTATGTCAAAAACGTCATGATTTCTTGTGACCTTTGGGAAAATAGCTCAGCATAGAATGCAGCGCCCACATATCAGTTTATACCACTCGTAATGATTTTGCCGCCAATGATTTTATGCAAAACCATTTCTCTTTTGTAGGGGAAAATCGCTCTCCGTAAATTGTTTGGAAAAAAAAAAGAACAAAACATGAAAGGTTTAGTAAAGTGCGTAAAATGTTTGGTTTTCTTCTCTTTTTTAACAGTAAAAATTCTATGATATTTTCCACTAAATTTGCATTAACACCTCAGAAGGGAGAGGTAGGGGAAAAACCATTTTAGCACATAATCACAGTGGCAATACTGCCTAACAACGCCAAGCTCAAACGGTGATGCTACAAGTTCGGTAAGGACAGGACGAGCTCGAATTTCAGGGTACTCGTTCGTACTTTCGACTCGGACTCGACTTCTTGAGTATAATTAGATATAGACTAGACAATATCGGACCCAGCATCAAAGCATTACGATGAAAATTTTTTTTTTTTTGCGAGTACAGTAGATTCGAGGTCGTCAGACGCAACACTGTAAATGTTTATATATCTCCTCCTTATGCTGTGCATGTCCAGTAATTTTGCATGACATAGAATATTTTTTCCCGTAATTCATAATATTCCTCTTGTCGAGATTGCTTATAGTCTGCACACACATAATATGGCCTTCTGCGCGTATGTGTGTTTATGTTTGTTTATACCTATGTGTATGTTTGTGTTTTGTAAAATTGTGTTTGTGTGTATGTGTGTGTGTGTGTGTGTGTGTGTGTGTGTCTGTGTGTGTATGTGTGTGTGTGTGTGTGTGTGT
>JAWQUT010000039.1:13932-19895 GCA_033807755.1 Ellobium chinense | reverse complement strand
GTGTGTGTGTGTGTGTGTGTGTGTGTGTGTGTGTGTGTGTGTGTGTGTGTGTGTGTGTGTGTGTGTGCCTTCGCACAATATCTAGTTATATGTTTTAGTATTACAAAGCTTACATTATATAGGTGAAATATCCTTGTATTTGGCCAAGCCATGTTTCCTGTATAGGACTCACTATTCTATTCTATTCTATTCTATTCTATTCTATTCTATTCTATTCTATTCTATTCTATTGCCCAATAATATCAAAAAATTAGACAAAGAATTTCTTGAAATTGGTCATGGTAAGAGACAGGCAAGTGGTGTTGAAAGAACTTGGAATGTGGAAAAACAAGATTAGAATGATCGGTCCTAGACAGCTGCGAGCTTTTTTTTTTTTAAAGATCAAATATATAATATCACCGTTGGAGTGTTTGCATAAAAGAGATGATGAAGTAGAGAGACCCGGAGAATGTGGCTACATGTTAAGCAAGTTAATGAATGAAACAGATAAAGATAATGCAATATCAAATAAACAGGAGAGATGAGCCAAGGAGAGAGGGGAGAAGTGAGAGAGAGAGAGAGAGAGAGAGAGAGAGAGGAAGAGAGAGAGAGAGAGGGAGAGAGAGAGAGTCGGGAACATATAGATTTCCAAAAGATTTTGAGGTGTACCTTCCGCTCCTCGCGCCCCCCCCNCCCCCCCCTTTTTCACAACCTATCCACCTTCCTTGTATCATCTCTCCCAGCCATGCACGCAACTGCACTGTCGAGATAAGACCGAGCTCGTCTTTCTAATAAAAATGTTCTTGTTTGATGTTCACATCCGGAACTTTAGATGAGAAAAAACAGCACGTCTTGCGGGTGTCTGATGCTAGTTGACTTCAACGTGCTGAGAGTTGTTTTTTTTGTTTTTGTTTTTGGCTCATTTCTTTGATGAAGAAGTTCAGCAGAGCAGATACAGCACACATGAAATTTAAAATCAATATCACGGTAGAATTTGTAGCATAACACAGTTCATTTATAGGGCCCAAAGAAGGAAAAATAAATAGGCTCCTGTAACCAGAAAGCGACTCTATTCTTACGGAAGGAACTGAGGTCGTTTTCTTCCGCTCATTTTGTTGCACCCATCTCCTAGGTTAGAGAAGCCTAATCCAGTTTCCCTCTTTGAGCCAATAAACTGTTTTCTCTACTGTCACTTACAAGAAATTCCACAATCTCTAAGTCTTCTTTAATTATTTGCAGAATTCAATGAGCTTATTAAAAATGATGTTCAAAATATAGATCTTGCAGTTCGTTTTCGAGCTGCGAACCGATACATCGAAAGGTGCAAACAAGCTAACCAGTTTCCTTAACGACAAGTGCTCCGCACAGAAGGCCACACCGAAACCGAAGTGCACGACCCAAACTTCAGGTTTAATTTACAAAATTAGGAGAGGTAGGTTCACAAATTTGGGGCCCATTCTCCACAAGAATTCTTACTGTCTTCTTAAGGCATGTAACAGCATGTTATTTTCAGCCAATTAGAAGTCTGTAACCAGTGGCTCTGAACCTTACAGAAAGCTAAATTGGGCAGGAGTAGAAACACATCACTACGGTAGGCCTCTGCCTCTGCCTGCGTTAGGGAATCAGCATTCTCGCTTTCTGTTAGCCCGTGAGCCGATCTTCCATGTGCGTTATACAAAACAAATGTATTAAATATTAAACCTTTGTATGCCTATGTAAAATCAGCATCAGTTTGACGACTAGCCAGATTAATGACCCCTACGACAAACAGAAGCCTATGACAGGGGTTTAACTTACTTACTGTACTCTATCTCCCCTCCACCAATACCCCCCCNCCCCCCAAAAAAAAAAACAACAAAACAAAAACAACAACAACAACAAAAAACCCAAAACTCGTTCCAAGAGCGCGCTCTAGAGTTCTGAGCTCCTGAAACGTGGATTTATGCCTCTTTGAATTGAAAGTTCTCCACCAGTGTCATGTTAGTAGCCTAAATTTTCCCGCACAAATCCCATAGTATGCAATAAATTTGCGCTCTACTAGAAAATGCTAGTCTGGTGGCTTTCCGGATTGGAATTTATTACACAGCCCAATGAAAAAAAAATGAGAAGTGGATTTGCCATACTCAGAGACATCGACCGATGAAGACTAAAGATCTAAAGATCTTTAAGGACATCCCGCAATAAATTGGAGAAAAACAAACAAAACAAAGAATACAAACAAACAAACAAAAACACACTAGCCTAGGACAGAAATGCTCTGCGGTACGCTGAGAAATCGAGACTAGAGTTAGTCAACTGCACTTTAATCACAGCGGGTGGTCGTAGAGGGGTATGCTTCCATGACATTAGGTGGAGTTAATGTACTAAAAGTTGGTTAGTTTTCATAAGTTTACGTATCTGCCTGTATTCAAAGCCTGAGACTAAAATTGGTAGCAGATTTTATAAATGTGGTCTTATAAGCTATTAATGCCATCTACAGCCGATTCCGTTTTATCTCAACTTCTCGAAAGCATGGAAAACGATGCGAGTGAAAGGAATCACGTTTATCCAGTGATGTTTAAATATAAAATTCAATATTCTGCAATGGAGAATGCTGTTGCAGTGTAAGTTGCAATTATGCGCAGTGCTGCTATGCTATTTACGGAGTTGACTGTATATAAATAACGCAGTGACGCCATAGTCATTGAATAACATTAGGATGATATGCCAGCTGAAAACAGACAGGTGTGATCTACCTACAGTAGGGAGTCTGTGAAGGGATATGTTCAGAACACATTCTTAGACGACAGCAGTACCAGTGTGGATGCATCGCGAGAACTCGCAGAAATTCCAGAAACCAGTGACTATGACTTTTACAGGTAATCGAACAGGCATCATGAAAATAAAAGTAGTGTATAAGTGTTGTTGTTGTTTTTCCGTGAGGTTCTAACTTTCGCGAATTTCACGAGTTCAACTTTACTTGCGAAAATAACATCCCCATGTAGAAAAGGTTCCGTTCAAAATATTTGAAAGGGATACGTATTTATAAACAAAATTGTGTAGAACACAACTTTTAATGCTGTAATTTATTTATAACCCCTCATTACTAGGATATTATCGAGTATATATTTTTTAAAAAATCTAAGCAGAGAACGATTGCCAAATATATATAATATAAAATGTCACTTCGGGATTCCCCTAGAATTATTCTCTCATATCCATATGAGAAAATTCACTTTTCTCGAAATTTAAATCCTCGCAAAAAAAAAAAAATCACCAATACAATAATTTTTTTCTAATCCAGTTGTGTTTTCCATATGCTGTAGCTCTAATCACTATACATGAGTATAGGCTTTCATAAGCCAGAGTAGATTTTGAATAATTCATAATATTGTTAATATAGATATAATATCGTTATGGTTGAATTTATTATTCATTATTTTAATAATTTTCATCGGCTCCAGTTGAAAAGCTCCCAGATATTTCGTGACGTATCATAGATCTCACACTCATATTACTAATACCTGCTCCTCCTTAAGATAAATTAATGTTCATCATCAGTCATACTGGCATTTTTGTAGCAACATGGGCGTTGATCCTTGGTCATGAGACGTTTGTCTATTTGTTTTTCTCTTAAGTTTTTAAGAGATTTAAATCGCCTCATTTGTGAGTTCCTGATTTTAGAGCTTAGGTGACCAGGGCGCTGCACTGAGGCGACCAGCTATGATCTTATTATGTATATTATATGTAATATTGCATTTTATTTACCTGTACTGATGAAACTTGATGTGCATGTTTTATGATGCATAAAAGTTAATGGCACTGTAAAACTAGTTGCCAGTAGGATGCAAAAAAACTTTCAAAAAAATTTTCTTTTTTTTCTTTTTTTTTTTTTGCAGAGGAGGACGCTATGTCTCTGTTACATTGCAGGTATGAGGTGAGTATCTACAAGTTTGTGAGTCAACTCCCAAGCAGATATGTTTATTAACTTTTGCGCACATTCTTTTAAAATTCTTTCTTTTTTCTTTTGTCCTGTTATACGATATATCTTTATTATCCAATTCAGGAAATTCAATGCCACAGCATCAATGATAATATTACATTAAATGAAATGGCCTGCGAGCGTATATACAAATGCTATCACTCATACCACACAATAACAATATTCACAAAAACTTTGTGAACAACACATTGCCACTTTACGAAGTCAGACGAACATGGATTTTTTTTATTTTTACCCATTCTCTTTTTTTTTTTTTATATTCTCCTTCTTCCCCTCCTCCGCCATCTTTATTATGTCATCTCTTCCTTCTGTTTTAGTCGTCTTCTTTTCTCGTCCTTCTTCCCTCATAACAAGAAACAAACACGAAGGTTTACAGTCTCATGTCCCAGTTGCCTCTATTAAACACTATGAGTCGGTTACTTGCTTGTAACTCCATCATTACTATTATCGACACCATTCCCCTCTGTACACACACACACACACACACACACACACACACACACACACACACACGCGCGCGCGCACACGTACGCACGCACGCGCGCGCGCACACACACACACACACACACGGACGAGAGTTTAAAGCATTGAGAACCGCCCCCTTTTTTCGGCATACTACCAAGGCGCGGTATTTTGCATTAACCCTTTGAACCCGGAACACTGTTACAACAAGAACTCGCTTGTTTTGCAGAGGTTGATGGATGAGAATATCAAACAAATGCCCGGCGTGTTGCTCTTAGTGCTAAAATACCAACCAGCAAATAGTCATTGCTACGTCACGACGGAAATGACGCTGACAGGGATAATTCAAATTATTAATCTATATCAAAACGTTTGGGGCGTGAGAAACTAGGGCACAGGAATCTAAGAATCGTAGAGTTAATTAGTGATTTTTATTTTCTCTTTAATGTTGAGGGACACATGTATCTGTGCCCGAAGTTAATGTAGTCTGTGCTTTAGAAGTCTATCTTTAAGAAAAATGTAGAAGTGTGGATCAGTGAGTGCCACTACTACTTCTAAACCTTGTCGCTCCCCGTGGAGGCATGGAGCTCTTTTTCAGCGGATACGTAGGGCGCCATCCGCTTAGCAGAAATCCATCTATCATCTATTTATTTAAGCTTACCTAAAACTTTTTGTTTCCCTGCTTGTCTTGATCCTACCACACGTCTTTTGCATCGTTGATTCCAGTCCAGAGCCTTTCTTGTTGTGTCTGTAGGCGGTTTTCGCAGTGTGTGTTACCTATCCAATCCTGTCTCTTTTTCTGATATCTGTGCATGGACATTTCTGTACTGGTATTTTTCTGGAGTTCATTGCTTGTTGTCTTGTCTGGCCAGTATATAAGGAGGAATGCCTGCGCAAAAGCCTTATCTCTGTTCTATAATTCATCTAACGATGAGGTGTTTGCGCAGGCACCTTTCAATAATACCCTAAAGATCTGTCAAATGCGTCTGTAATTTCTGAAGGACTGTGTTTACCAGTGTTCATGTTTTAAGGACCACAGACCTTTCTTAACTAGTCAACTTCAACAAGGCTCACTTCCGATTTAAACAAAATGTAAATATAAATAATAGTGTGATACCATCACCAAATCTCCTTTCCGAAAGTGAAAGATGCATCAGCCAATAGTAACCAGTGTAACCGACGAACATCAGCCAATTATAGTCCTCTGTAAATGGAAAAGAAGAAATGAAAGAAATGCTTGTTGTTATTGTTGTGTCTTGCGATGCTCAGATGACGGTGCAGGGCATAATAACTGAGAATGATCTATTCAGAAGGAGAGCTTTGACATTATAATCGAGGAATCTAATCTTTGAATAGAAAACTTGATCCCCGAACAGGGCATAGGTTGTAAAAAGTATGAATGACACAACTAATATTGTGTAGGTGAAGAGATTAAAATGATGAAACGCAAAAGACACAGCGACGAGAATGCGAGGCAGAGACTGGCGAGAAAGGGAGGGATGAGAAACATGTATAAACTAACACAAGTTTAAAATGTCTT
>JAWQUT010000039.1:6432-8932 GCA_033807755.1 Ellobium chinense | reverse complement strand
ATGATGGAACAAGATAAGAAAGGTGATACCATAGAACACATGGCAGCATACGAAGAGAGACAGTACCACAAGCAATGCTGGCTTTTCGTATAAGCGCATGGAGCTATAATTTAAAGGAAGTTGCTATCCAGGGCCGAATGTTGTAGTGCATATTACATGGTGTGCAACTTAACGCCGTCAGCGCATTGGAGGTTCTATACAAAACTGCACACCAAAGTGCAGAGAAATGCATGTTTCTCATTTGAGGTTGATGATTTTAGAACAACTATCGTTTGACACCAGTGTTCACCCATATTATATCTCTTACATACCTGTGCACATTTTAGGAGTGTGACCCTGCAACAGTGACGCCCGTTGCAGTTTTGAAGCCGATAGGACGGTCACACTCTGGCTTTTAGAGTAGGAAAGCCGGCGTCTAGTCTTCTCGGATAAGGACGAAAAACTAGGAGGTCCCGTGTGCACGTTGCGCACGTTAAAAATCCCTTGGCAGTTTTAAAATCGTAAAAGAGTAGGCTTAGCGGCCGCTGTCCGGGCAAAATTGATAGGAAAATTCTACTAAAAAACGTTCACAGTAACCATGAGGGCGTAATATAGCCGTAATCGTGCTGACACGCCGTAAAACACAAACTCAATCAATCAATCAACCTGTATGCATAGCTCTACTCAGACTTTTCTGGCCCTGTAATGGCCTATTGTGCTTGAAGTCAGTGGCTAAACACACACAACTTTGCATGCAAACATCAGNGATGGAATGCATAAGCGCTTTATGAAAGCGTCTCCTTAGCTTTATTATAATATGATTCTCGAACTAAAACATCTTGTTCGAAATTATTGTGGAGAGCTCATTTAATATTCGAGTTCATGAGCTCCTGCTGTATACTTTCAAACCACTGGTAGAGATGAGGACACCTGATATGAATTTCTCAGTTATCTCCAGTGTGGTCACCGTGTGACATAATGTGATCATAAAGTGTCTTATTAGTGAAAATTATGAGCGTGATCGATAAAGGCCAGTGCCTTTGAAATCTTCCTTAGTGACTCATAGTATGGTGATTCATTGGAGATGATGGAACAAGATAAGGAAGGTGATATAATGGAACAAATGGCAGATTACGTAAAGAGACAATGCCACAGGCAATGCTGGATTTTTGTATAAGGGCATGGAGCTATAACTTAAAGGAAGGTGCTAGCCATGGTCGAATGTTGTAGTGCATATTACATGATGTGAAACTTAACGCCGTCAGTGCATTGGAGGTTCTATACAAAACTGCACACCAAAGTGCAGAGAAATGCATGTTTCTCCTTTGAGGTTGATGATTTTAGAACAACTATCGTTTGACACCAGTGTTCACCCATACCTCTTACAAACCTGTATGCATGGCTCTACCCAGGCTTTCTGGCCCTGTAGTGTCCTATTGCGCTTGAAGTCAATGGCTAAACACACACAAATTTGCATGCAAACATCAGTGCTTATTTTTTCTACAGTTAGCATGGAAGTTTGCTTGTTGATTCTAAGAGTAAAGAGTTGACCCGATGTGCTAGCACTGAAGTCAGGATTTTGTTTTGTGTTGTTTCATTTTAACTGCTTTGTTACATGAACCAAACAACACGGCTGCACTTGAATAGAAACACATGTTTCACTTTCACGTAACAAAACAGTTACAACAAAGCGAAAACAAAACAACACAAAACAAAACAAAAAACAAACAAAACGAAACAAAACAAAAATCTGACTTCCTTGCTAGCATATCAGGTCAACACTGAACTCTTAAAAATCAACATGCAAACTTCTCTGCTAACTGCCTTTGCTTCGATCATAAATCAGCGATGATGCATGTTCCATTGAATTGCCCATCAGGGCCACACATGTGCTCGTGGAATTATTATTTATGATCAGATTTAAGAGCAATCCGATCATTGACCAGCCACACCTGATACCCTCGTACGGTAATGCTCTTATCAGAAGCCGGGCAAACATTTTATAGGCTAAAGTATGTGGGGAAAGTGTCCTCATCTGTCTAAAGTATCGATATGTCTTCATTTATCATTAAAAAGTAGACGCTGACAAGACATGGGCAGTGAGTCTGTCTGCACAGAAGTCTGGATAACGTGAGAATCATAAGAATATAAATGTTTCTTTATTAGGCCTTTATCATTAATATGAATAAAGTGTTACTGGTGTCAAACTGACCGGTGCTGTCCTCTTCCCTTCGGCCTTATCTGAATGACCATTCACAGCAGACAAACATCAGAATCTGCACCATTACTTGTCCATAAATTCCGTATGCACAGAAAAGGATAGACGGCAAGGAATGTGCTAGTATTGTGCTAAAGGGGTGCTACGGTTGGATAAGGGGCATAGGGGTTGAAGGAGGGACTTGGGGCGTATATTATTATACGTACATTTTGTTCCCATGGAATTTTAAATAAATATATTGCTAAAACACACAAACACTCACTCACACACACACACACACACACACACACACACACACACACA
>JAWQUT010000038.1:3286878-3301634 GCA_033807755.1 Ellobium chinense | reverse complement strand
ATGTCTCACAGCAGTGTCAAAAGTCTTCTCATATCTTCTGCGGCTTTACAAGTGTAACAAGTCTTGTGGTACCTGGCAGCTGTAGCAATCACATCATCTGCTGTAAACATTGCCATACTTCTTAATTCATTGAAAGATATGGCAATATGCAGAACTGCGTGTTATAGTAGTGCAATTGCCTCTACCCAAGTACTCCCCACCCCCTTCCTCCCCCTGCTGTTGTATTTCTTTTTCTTTTTTGGTAGGCCATATTCTGAGGACACAATGGGTATTTCTGATTTGTGATAAACAGATTGCAATTACTTCCACCCAGTTTGCGTCTTGCTTTTTTTTTTTTCTTTTGACTTCTTGTTCTCTTTTATCCAGCCATTCTCTTTTTGTTTCCCAGTATATGTGTTTAGTGAAGAAAAAATTACAAGCTGACATCAGTAGCATTGAGAACGCGGTGAAGAAGTCACAGAATGCAGTAAAAAATTCACAAAGAACGGGTTATTATGTTTTATTCGTGGCGTTTGAACGTTTGGCGAGGGACTGAATCACAGTCATTTTTTTTCGAACGGCTAATGTGGCATCGCTCTTTAATGAAAGGACTAATTTCTACATCTAATCATTAGATCTAAACTGTTATATGGAAAGTGCATGAATTTGCGATTTGTGTTTAGTCACCAACGGCTGTGTTCAAACAACGGGGATACATGATATTTATTATAGGAATAAGAAAACAAAACTTAATTTTGGTTCCTAACTTGCCAATTTTGAAGAGCAAAAATTAATGCGACACCGTCAAGACTACGCGCGCTAGAGAGGTGCTATGCTGACAAAGCACTCTCAGTCTCAGAATCTATTCGATACTGAATAATTTCGAATGCAAGGGAGTAGGATACTGAGTACCTTCAAGTTATAAATTGCGGATTGCGTTTTCAATGATATCGTAATAAATTTGATGCAAAAACATGGAAATATTTTAACGAATGCAATAAATGAAATTTTAAACAGAACGTGCAGCTTTTATATCACTGTTTTGGGTTGTTACCGCAACTCATATTCGTTATCGAGAACAGAATTGCTCTCGCCCGCCCTGCAACATTACGCCGGTGTCGTTAAGATGGAAACGCCCGTGGTATCTTTTAAAGTGGGTATTCTTTTGATTACAATTGGAAGCAGTTAATGTTGATCTAAAGTCGTGAAATACCGTTTTGTAAACTTAGACAAAACGTTTTGGAGTATTCTGAAATAGACTTTTAGCGATCAATTATGTTCTAAATTGCTGAACTAAAATTTCATCAACACGCCAGCCTAAAAAAAGTTCCGGCTTAATGCGTGTTCAAAAAATTAAAATTCGTTTTAAAAAGATATGCATGTTTACTTTATGGAGAACACTACCAAATGTGAAAACAAATATGTGGTCATTGTTTCCAGATGATTTCAACAGACCTTTTACATGGGAAAGTATTTGTTTCTCACTTAACTGTAATTAGGGTAAACACAGGAAACGTCCGCGTTTTTTCGCTTCTTTAAGACCCATTTTTAGGTGGTTCCAGTGGTCATACCATGACGGCCCACCTCGTTTTAGAATCAGAAAAAGATGTAGATTTTGCCACGTGAAGATCAATTTGGTATCACAAAGTGCACAATTTGCACGCAAACATGTCATAAGCGGCCGGACTACATGTCACTGTGCAATGAAAAGTTCTGCATCCATGTAATATTTTGAGGCTGACCCTTCAACAGATTTGAGTACATCACATAAAATGGACCTATGTAGAGTCTTTTATGTTGGACATGTCTGTGATGGCAATACATTGAGCCATGTGTCAACAAAATAGTCCTCATAGTGATGGCTTTCATGCATGGTATTAGATAGCTGGGAGGCTATAACAGGTGCCAGTGCAGCCATGATTTACTTTAGGATTGAGAGAGAAAGCAGGAGAAATCCTTCACGTTGTTGTAGAATAGTCCTGGGCTCTGCATTCTTGACCTGAAGGTGTACTTAGCTTTTTTTGTTTTTTTGTTGTTTTTTTTAACTTTGCTCTGAGTTTTTATATCTGTTACTGAGAGTAAAAATCTTTACATCTTCAGAGTTTACTCACAGACGAGCAGGTGGCCAACGCTCCTATATTGATATTGGGGAACAAGATTGACATCCCAGGAGCAGCTAGCGAAGATGAGATTCGGCACTGGTTTGGTCTGCACAATCTGACAACTGGGAGAGTGAGTTTCAGCAAATTGACCTTGTCTATACCTTGTGTAAATTCATGATTACATTTATTGTGGTGTTTGTCATACCCATTTCATCAAATATATTTGATAGGTCTGACATTGCGTGGAGGTGGTGCTGTCTGTATGAATCTTTATTAAAACTGGCCCTTGCTTACTTTTTTTTTAACTTGATAATTCCAGTTTTGTCAGGAATAAAAATTTATATTATTAATCATTAGGAACAATAATGATTATGAAAAATATATCTAATGGCAGAATTTGTCTTTGAAAACTGCTGATCATGTCTTGTTGTCAGTCATCCCCCAGAGCATAAACAATATAGTGTTACTACTTGAGTTTGAGCTTAGCAGTTTCCAGTCCCGAACTGCTTGTATATCATACCAGCTTTTCTTACTTTTCTTGATGTTTACCTCATTAGGGCACAGTGTCAAGGAGTGAGCTGCCTGGACGCCCCATTGAACTTTTCATGTGCAGTGTACTGAAACGACAGGGCTATGGTGAGGGCTTCCGATGGCTAGCACAGTACATCAACTAATGGAACAGTAGAGGACAGAGTGATGGAGAGACAGGGCGTGACAGACAGAAAGAGAGTGACAGCGTGAGAAAATCAGTGACAGTGTGAGATAAACCAGAAGCGTGGAGGAAAGAAAGACCCACTTTTGTGATGAGAAACACTAAGTGTATAAATGTATATGCTGATCTGTGAAAGATGTGCTTTCTTCTTTGTTCCTTTTTTTTTCTCTTGTGAATGCTAGAGGTGTTGAGGAGGGGAGGGGGGTTGTTGGGTGTGGGCAGATATTATATTTTCTATTCTCGTGTGTGTGGAGTAGATATGTTTTTTTGGTGTTTTTCTCTTTAAGTTTTGATTGTTCCCAAAGAGACCTGTAGACACACCTCTTGCTCATGCCCTAGCTGATGTTTGCTTGACATAGCATCATCATTGTGATCATTATTTCAGTCAAGAGAGTCAATATTAATGCTGTGTGTGACTCTTTAGTGAAATCACCTCTGTACATCTTATCTACATGTGGCCATAGCATGATATCTCAGTTACTTTGAGAAAAACCACTATGTTTATGACTGCCCAAGACATTAGAGCACAGTGTGGACCACACTTGAACAATCTTATTACAAATGTCCTTTTTGTTCAACTTGCGCTTTTCCGTAACATTCTGTAAGGCTCAAAATGTTTGCTTTGGATAGCCAAGTGTTTCTTGGATTTTTTTTTTTTATTTGTAATAAGCATGTTCAAGTATATTTAAAAGATGACAGAGCAGGACCTTCTGACAGTGATAGCTGATTTTCAGATTTTTGGCCTTCGTCAGCAATCGACCTGTTTATGTATGCCTGCGAAACGTGAGCATTCGTGGATCATTGCCAAGTTATTTATATGTTTGAATATTTCACTCTGGGGCCAACATGACGTGGAATGTAACTACTATGGCCTCATTTTGAGAGATCACTGTATGGCTGTATGTGAAGTTCATTGCCATAAGGTCTGTTTCTGCCATGTGTTGTACATGTTGAGTCAACTGCGCTCAGAAAACAACTTTGCGAATAAGTTCTCAAGTCAGATGGTCTTGTCTCGGGTGGTAGTCACTTGATCTTGAGTTGCTGTGCTTGTAAGTTGTGCATTTAGATTAATGTTTACATTAATGATACTGGCAAAGAGATTGTGTCATGGCTGGGTAGTCATATTAGATGACAGACATAATTTTGATATTGTTAATGGCAGGGCAGGCAAATCTTTGGATGAGTTATGACTGTATGAGATGAAAGGGTCAATGTTTAACCACCCTTGAAGTGTTGATGTGAGGCCCTGAACGTGAATATGACAGAAATGGATGACACAGGTTCATATATAATGAGCACAATAATTTCACAAAGTTGTGTGTGAAATATGTCTGTTATGTACAAAATGTAGTGAAAGGGATATGCATCCCTTAGCTTCAGAGAAGAAATATGGCAGATAGCTATATTGTAATCTAGTGGCTAAGGCAGCAGGCTAGCTTCAGTTTGGCTCAATTAGCTGGGCAGAAACTAAAGTAGTGTGATGTTTAGAATGCCAAACAGTTTCTGTTTACAGATGTTCCAGCCACAGAGGAGGAATAGATAGCTGGGCCAAATCCCATCTTGATCTTCATGTAGAGTTTCTACATGTCTTTGCGTCTTGCTGATACAATCATAACCCATATTTCCTGAATATTCTTTTTTTTTTTTTCTGAAAAGAGTTTACCTCAGCCTGTATGAATGTGCATTTATTTCATTTGGGCAGTATGAATGGACTGTGTTCCCTGACTGTTGCTAAACAGAATTGAGAACCTGGTGTGTTTTCAACAGTGCTGAACTACCACATTCTATCTTTGTGTGTGTTGTCAACTTTAGTTTGTTTAATCAGACAAATGTATATCAGCTACATCTGGCTTCCTGTTAATGGAGTTCATTTGATCAAGATGAAGCAACTACTGTTAATGCTGTAGAGTTATGTAAAAAGAGTTACTCCCTCTTAGGAGTTATGCATAAAGAGTTCCTCCTCCTTAGCCAATCCTTGTGTGATTGCATTGACACAACACTCGCTATCTGGTTAAATTGTCATTCTTTAAGCAATGTTCCTTTCTTTTTCCCATGTCATTAGTCTTAGTCATCATTGAGCCTGACATGCAGAAACCATCAAGTATCATAGATTTATTTTGCACCATCATATAAAATAACATAGCTAGAGAATTCACAGAATTTGTTGAACTTTTGCTTTGATGCAGTCATTGTCTGTGAATGGTATAGTGGAGCATATTGTTCAAAAGAGGTGGTATTTCACCAAAGGATAATATTCTAACCATTCTGGTGCACAGCAAATGCATAAGAATCAGTGTCATGAGATAATCTATATTTCTATGCTGGGTAATTTCATGATTTTCGAGTGAATTAGTGATAGTTTTTTGTGTAATCAGAAGTAATGAAGTTCGATCTATACAGTGTGATTGATTAAAGATAAAAGAAGGTTCTATACTGTCTGCAGTATGTGTGTTCTTAGGTTGTGTATTTGATAGAATGAAGTCTGACTGCTGAATTATTACAAAGTTTAACACTTTCATCGTTAGGTGTTGGAATTAAGTTAGCTTTCATCATTTATATGTGACTCCGTTGCTTAGCAATATCTAAAAATAGTCATTACACCCTGTGATGATGTAGGTAAAGGAATGTGTGGAGATGAAGAGTTAAGGAATGATGGAGTTAGTCTATTTTTATTTCATTTTCTTTTTTTTTTATTTTTAAATTTTCAATGTAAGACATCTCTTCAATCTGTACAGATGAAATGTGTTGAAGAATAAAAAGAAGCTGAAACTTCATAATATCATACAAAATGTTTTTTGATTTTGTGTCATTTTTTTTGTGGTTTTGGCCTGTTTGTAATTGAGTCAAAATAGAAAAAAATTTTGCATTTCTTTTCTTTGATGATGTTAATTGGTGTGTGAGTGAACAAGTAGAAAGGTTAGTTATTTTAATCTGTAACTTCGTAGACTTAGCAAGGTCATTTGACACATCGCCATTGTGCTACAAGAAAGGTCAAAGTCATTTTGTTTATTTCTGTGCGAATGCAAACAAAACATTTTTATGGCAAAGCAAAAAAGATTGAGTAAATTTGCATTGCAGTTTTGGCAGGAAAATGATGATGCATTTTAAATAACATGGCCTTGATCTTATAAATCGTATGTTACCTTTATTAAACAATAACCTTAGTCTGATTATCACCATTTTCGTAGCACAGTTACGATGTAGACTGCTGAGAGTATAAACAATTCTATCGAATTTCTGGTTTCATCCGATAAGTCCCAAGATGTGGATTAATTTTGGAGATGAGAGAATTCATGCAATTCTTGGAACGTTTAAATTCATCCTTCAGAATTCCAGCTTGGTGAAGTCTTTGCAATATTTTGTGCCAGTGAAATATCTTTATGGTAATCTGGTCATCCTTTTATGAATTCATTTCATTTGTTTAAATGTGAAAGTGAAACAGTGCCATGAAAAGTATATTTCACACAAATAATAATGGCACATTTTTTCTTGCCTTTAAATATACTGTTCATCAGATTAAAGCATGACTGTGAAAGGAAAAAATTTTTTGCAACCTCCAAAAATTCCTGGAAATGTGTCAGCTTGCTTATATGAACAGTGGAATTGTTACTAAATCAATGAATTTATGCTCTCATTAGTCCATGTATGCCCAAGGAAGAGATCCTAAGATGTCCAAAGTGACAGAGATGTTCTGCAGGTAATACCTGCAGAGATGGTGGGTGGTGAAAACTCCACGTTCCTATAGATGTATTTACCTGACTTGTTTGATTCCCCTGTGGAAAGGTGCACAGCCATCATTCACCAAAAATCACTGTTTGCTTTTTTGTATGTTCAACCAGTGAAACATTCTTTCAGTTATTTATTTTTAAATGTTTGTTTCTTCTTGCCTTATGTTTTGTTAAGAATCACCTGTTATTTTTGCTTATGATGAAATAGGTTTCTCTTTTTTTGAGTGTATGTAGTGACTGACAGATATGCTTGTATTGTGTCTGACACTGAAGTTTTAGATGGGCAGAGAAGAGTGCTTGAGCCATAGCAGATTTTGTAATTCATGTCACACTGTTTGACTGGTAATTTGCTTTTGTAGGACTAGAATTTACCAGATTTGTTCCTTGGAAATACAAACACTGCCTCATGAAAAGACTATCGTAGAAAGTCATCCCCTTGGCCATCATGTAAATGAAATTTTGCTGTCATGTTGTGTACACTGCTTTCATTTAGTGTAGGGTAAATGAGAGCAATGTCAGCAATATATTGTGGCATTACAGTTCACTTTGATTATTCTATTCACCCGCTCTGTTTTGTTCTCCAGCCTCACATTGACAATACATCTACCCCACCCAGGCTTCCAGAACATCGACATTGTGTCCACAATTACTGCCTTAAGGTCATGAAAGACATGAGAAAAAAGGGTACAAGTTATTAGCTACAAATCATTCTGAATGCATCATCTTTCTATGGGGCTTGGTTTGGGGAATGTTAGGAGGGGTAAATTTGACATCACATAAACACATTAAAGTTTTGTAAAATGAAAATCTTGTAGAATTTCACTTGATTATTTCATCATTCCCACTACTCAGGACTCTTATCCTTTGGGAAGCCTTAACAATTCATTGCTTTACAGTAGGAACAATGATGTGAAAAGTGCAAGTGAAAAGTAATTTGTTTCAAAGTTTACAAAGAATTTGTTTGAATTCTTCTAACCTTATCATTTTTGTTTCGTCTTTTCTAATCAATGAATTAATGTTGAGAAAAGATTAGTTTGCATATGTATTTTGAAAGATTTGGGGAAAGAGGTGTACGAGAATGTCTATGCATGAATGTTGCTCATCATGGCAATTCAGACACAGCAATCCACTTTCAGGACATTGTAATTATATTAGTTCACATTACGGTTGCTAAATATGAATGGCAAGCAAATTTGGCAATCAGTATTTATTGGGAGTATATTTTATCTTGTCAATTTTTTTTTTATTTAGGATATATATAGTCTATAGTAATGTATAAAATATATGATGTAGTATTTGGTATGCAGTATTTTAAGTCCACAGACACACAGTCTTGGAGCTAATGGATAGCCATTGTCATGAGAATTTATTTCAGATTAGACACATGTACCATATTATGATATTTGACAATGGTTTTGATCCTGAAATATGTCTATTTTTGTGTCTCTCTGCAATATGCAGGTTGACATTTTTAAAATTGAAATACAACTGATATGACTTTCAGCTTATCAGCTTACCATTGTTGAGGAAATGATGCATTGAAATTAAGGATGATGTGAAAGCAGTCATTTTTAAATTTTGTTTGCCTTGAACTTTCGGGAAAAATGTAAAAACTCTTCGCTTCTACAGTGGATCTCCAAAGCTGCTATCTAGTCTCTGTGAAGCTGGAATGCTGTCTGTCTTATGTTATATGCCAAGGCTTGTTACTTTTACTTTTGTTAACTTTGGTGCATGCACCAGAGTGACTTCTGTCAAGCTGCAGCTTTCAAGCTATGTTGACCAAACACAGGAGAGAGCAGGATTACCTGTGTGGTAAGCATTTCATCCGGCACATTGTATGTAATTGATGCATGTCAACGTGATCACTGGGTAAATGTTCTGTCACTTATTTTCCTTAAGAGAAATATTTTGTGTCAAAGCTTTTGAGGCTTGTGAATGTGCGATACCTTTAGGCCAGTCTTGGGAATATGACTACTTTTCAGGAAATTTACCTGAAGCACGGGCTATTGAAAATGAAATGCCTGCCTTCCACAGGGATGGAACTAGGTCAGGTTCATCTGCAAATATTCTGCTTTCTTAATGCCCATGCTTGGAAGCTCTCTAGTTAACCCATAAAAGCAAAGGTTTCACTTTTTTTCACCCCTGGCCTGGTTTCATCCCTGTTTACAATACCTTTCCTTTCTTCTAAACACTTCTTTTTGTTATATATAAATAGATACTGAATGAATCCTTGAGCCAGAACTATAACTATAATTGTAGACCCCCAGGGAAATTGGTGCAAAGAGAGAGACTCTTCCAAGTTTTAAGTTTTGTCAAAGGCAAACTGAGCCTTGGTAATATTACAGGGATGGCAGAATGCCAAAATTTTTAGAGAACCAAAAATTAAATTTGAAACACAGCATGTTTCAATAGAGGAGCCAGTGTAGAAAATGGCAGAACATCAGATTTGAACAGAGATCAGTATTTTAATCACGTGTCATTGACACGTTATAGGGGGGAAGGGGGAGATGAGGAGGCTAAAACCTTGCTGGGAATGTTAACATTCCCAAAATGTCAACCTCTGCTGTCTGATGAGTGTGAGAGAAGTGTTGAAACCAGGAAGAAGATGCTGTAAGGAGTTTTTAAGTTTGCCACATTGAATATGCATGATAGTACTCATATAAAGTGACTTAGAGAGCTACGTATTTCCTTTATAACAGTTACTGGATGAAATTTGTATATTTACGTCATGTTTTGCGCCTTTCAGTACAGACAAATTCAATAAAATGACATCACATTAATGAAGAATTGCTGCCGTTGCTGTCATTATCAGTTGTTTCTTTGCTGTCATGTTTTGTGACCTATAATTTTATTAAATTTTGTGATCGTATAACCGAATTCACAACTCTCCAATGGCAGGTGCTGTAGCATAACAGTCATTGTGTTAGAGGTCACCTCTCAGAAAAGTACCTTATTTTATGTAGAGTTAGCGAAATTTTTCAGATACATGTAGAATACAATACAGGAGGAAGTCACTAACTTCCCAGCTGTATGGAAGCGGGACATGTCAATAATTTTAGCTTGTGAGGCGTACCAGTGGCCGTATGCATAATCCATACGTTAACTAATGTACTGCGTTTTGAAGGACAGTGAACACTACTCATGTTTTAGGAGCTTCCCGTAGTCACCATAGTACGTTAACTGACGTAAGGATTATGCATACAGCCACAGGTCGGGACATGTCAATAATATTTAGCTTGTGAAGAGTACCAGATCGTCTGTAGAACCAAAGGCGTAGGCAAGAGAGGACACTTGGCGCGCCCACTATGCTTTGGTGGTGAGACCCAAGGTGATCTGTTCTCAGCGCGCATCAAGCATAGTGCTGTTGATGGGCGCTTAGAGACAGAAAGCCCATGTACTGAATCTAGCCCTCTTCCCACCTGTTGTTTACTTCATAACACTCGTGTTCCGCGCGTATTACCAAAAACAGTTTCAAGCATGTGTCATGCGCGCGTTTTGCAAATAAACTGACAAGCTTATTGTCAGCGTGCGTATTGCTCATAAATTTACAAACGTATGTCACGCTTCAGAATTCGACTTGTCTGGACACCTCTTGCCTGTTATACATTCTTTGGTAAAACTTGATACCGAAAATAAAGGAACTGGGAGCGGACCATCATAATAAAATTAAATGCCGTATGTGAATTTACCCTGTACATGAGGTTCGGGTTTACCTTTAGGTCACACTGGATGCTGGTCAGGGTTGGACAGAACTGAGATCGTTATGAACGCAGTTCGTGAACTTAAGGTCAGTTCATGTGAACTTGATCTGGGCTTGGGTACTCATCTCGATCCGGACTTTAGCTATTTTGGGCTCTGATCTGAACTTTAATTTTCTATCTGAATTTCAGTTCAGTTCACATCTACCTCGAAAATCAGAACAGAATGTCAGTTTAAAAACCAAGAGGAACTGATCTGATCTGAAGACTACTCAGTTTTCATGGAAATCATCTAAACTTGATCTTAGGGTCTTTTTTCCCTTAGTGAATTGAACTTGATCTGAACTGACTTTTTGGTGAACTTGCTCAAGCCTGGTGCTGGTACATGATGTGATGTGTCTTTGGAGATCTTTGACCTGTTAGCAGTGAGGTGAAAGGTGGCAGCTGTGTAATCACTGTCTATAATATATAAACGTAGGTGAAATATAAATCGACATATTGGAAGGAGGATGGAGAAAAATCCAGTGGTGGCCTTTTCCTTTAAACTCTCTCTCTTTCTCTCTCTCTCTCTCTCTCTCTCTCTCTCTCTCTCTCTCTCTCTCTCTCCCTCTCCCTTTACTTTCAGATTTATCAACTTATCAACTCCCGCTTGTAATGACTGATTTATTTATTTATTCATTTATTTCAATCAGTAGTTTGCGGAGTGAAATGTATTTTGAAGTCATAATGAGGAGATAAGAGCTATGTTGTAAATACCTACTCCCAACCTCTTCCTCACCCTCTCTTTCCCCCACCCTCCCCTTCCCTAAAAAAAAATGTTCTTGCATGAGGAGGAAAATTTAAGAATTTTACTTTACAGTATATCCTAGTATAAACAGTGTTTTACTTGTTAAATAGTTCATAAGACAAACCCTCGCACAATGAAGAAATTTGAGGAAGTCAATTTTTTTTTTTTGTCTTTACAGTATACGCTAAAATAAACTCTGGGTCATTTCACCTCAGATCAATCAGCTCTGCCAGTGACCCTCTTGGATTTTGTTAAAACTTGCCCTAAATTTCTTCAGGATCAGTTCTGACCATGAAGAACATTTAGAGCAAGTTTTAACAAAATCCAAGAGGGTCACCGGCAAAATTGAAAAAAATTGGTTGATTTGACGTGAAATGACCCCTCTGTTTTACCTGTTGTATCGTTTATAAGACAGCCCACCCCCCCCNTTCCCCCTATAGGACAGGCCCTACAACTGGGATTAGTTAGCACTAAACGTGACTCTTTCTGTTTGGCCCAATGCTCTACACATAAGAAAATTACTGTATTCAGTCCAGGTTTCAGCGATATGAACCAAACCATCCATTTAGAGTATCTCGTGTACTTCACATCTCAGGTGAGATTTACCATGGAATACTTTTATATCTAGAGTATCTAACTCAGTCATAAAATGCCTTTGTTTTTTTTTTTCTTCGGTCCTTAATAAAGTTGTTAAGCTAACAGAAATCCGCTGGAGAAGCTGAAATGTTTCGACCCCCACCTAGCGCCGCCCCCCCCCCTTTCATAGTCCTTCTACTGATAATCAGGAATTCAGATTCAACAGTGTTCTTTATCACAGGTTAAAACTATGCCGCTGGAAGCTAGTCTACTAATGTCATGTGGTAGACATGATTCATCCCATATTATTAATCCAGTATATAGGTTCTCAAGCTTTTGCGGGAAGTATGCCCCCACAAAGGAGTCGAGAACTGCTGATGATGATGATGAGGTGAGGTCTAGCGTCTGATTTCTTATAAGATTGCTCGTGTATCTCTTGGTNCCAAACCATCCATTTAGAGTATCTCGTGTACTTCACATCTCAGGTGAGATTTACCATGGAATACTTTTATATCTAGAGTATCTAACTCAGTCATAAAATGCCTTTGTTTTTTTTTTTCTTCGGTCCTTAATAAAGTTGTTAAGCTAACAGAAATCCGCTGGAGAAGCTGAAATGTTTCGACCCCCACCTAGCGCCGCCCCCCCCCCTTTCATAGTCCTTCTACTGATAATCAGGAATTCAGATTCACCCGTGTTCTTTATCACAGGTTAAAACTATGCCGCTGGAAGCTAGTCTACTAATGTCATGTGGTAGACATGATTCATCCCATATTATTAATCCATTATAAAGGTTCTCAAGCTTTTGCGGAAAGTATGCCCCCACAAAGGAGTCGAGAACTGCCTGCCGTTAATACATGATGAAATGATGATGATGAGGCGAGGTCTAGCGTCTGATTTCTTGTAAGATTGCTGATCGTTGTTAGAAACTTTGGCAATAATTCATGTCCTTAGTTGTGTGGTCCTGCCCGTGTATCTCTTGGTATGTGTAACACTACCCCCCCCCCCCTTNCCCCCTTTCCAGAAAAAAAAAACCCTGTATGTATCTCTCTGACAGAGAATTACACACAGGGCATATTTACATGCAGCAGCATGGGAACCTCTTCTTATTGGAAGAGCCAGACAGAGTTCGGCATACATCCACAAGCAAACATAAGAGCACGTCCTCATTGCTTATCTTGTTTGTTTATAATGATTGTTTACACTTACAGTCCAGAATACAAAGGCCGCTGGATCTACTGACTTGCTTGATCAGTTGAGCCAGTAACTCTTCAAGCAATGAAAGTATTCGAAAGTGGTGGATACGCTATGAGTCTGCCCTGTGACCCCTAACCATCATGAAAAGAGAACAAAGAGAAGTGTGATGGCAGACTCGTTTTGTTTGTGATAGTGCAGCTCTCCCCCTACGCCCCCTCCCCCACGCCTTAATGATCCGAGAATAGCACAGACGTAACGTTAGTCCTTGGGCGATCTCATAGTGTCCTCTAGGCTAAGCCCACAACCTTTCAAAAGTTTCCATTCCTTTTTTTTTTTTCCATGTATGGGCTTTGGAAAACAGGGCGGGAGGATACTTAAATGTCAATCATGTGTCCCTTGTTTACCACTGGAATTTTATCACATTTTGACCTCATCGCACGCAGTGCGTAACTGTGCATACATGAGAAGAAAGTAGGCACACAGAGAAAGAGAGATAAGCGGGTAATTCTGAAAACCTTACTTCCTCTTTTCCCCATAGTGAAACACGGCCAGCAAAGGAGTATACGAAAACAAAAGTGCTGCAGTCTACACACTAGACTACATGACCTGCATGTGTTTATTAATTAGAAGAGCAGCCAGGCAGCTGTTTAACCTCCATAAACTAAAGTGTGTGTAGTGTAGATCTAGACTAGTGTGTTACATTCTAATTCCGGAAGAAAAAAAAAAACAACCGCTGTAGACTATCATGTGGATCACAGTAATGCGAAAACTGTCACTGAGCTGGTGAGAAGGGTAAAACAACAGGCGGTAGGCTGCAGAATCAAGTGTGCTCTTCATCATAGTCTTCCAACATCAAGAGCACATGAAGACATCGTGTTCCATCGTGATGAAAGTAAGGTAGAGTTTATTGTCTGTTGTGATTGAAACATCCTCCTATGAAAAGCAATAGCGATTCTAAAAATTCTATTGACATTATCAAAATGCTGGGCAGGATGCATAGTGTTGCCGTTATTATGTGTACACTTTGCGACTACAGTGACATTGAATCTGTTTTTTTTTTTTAAACTGTGCTAAAGAAATTAACTCTTTTCACCCGTGTTCGTTCACATGCTGGTTGGTTGATTGGCTGGCATGCTGGCTGGCAGGCTGGCATGCTGGCTGGCAGGCTGGCTGACTGACTGACTGGCTGGTTGGTTGATTGATTGATTGATTGATTGATTGACTGACTGGCCTGCTGGCTGGCTGGTTGTTTGACTGGCTGTTTGGATGGTTGGTTGCTTGCTTGCTTACTGGCTTGCTTGGTTGGCTGGCTGGTTGGTTGGTTGGCTGGCTAGTTGGTTGGTTGGCTGGCTGACTGCTTAGCAGTCTGTCTGTTATTTGGTTAATTGGTTGGTTGGTTGTTTGGCTTGCTGGCTGGTGATTGGCTGTCTGCTTGGTTGGCTGGCTGGATGACTGGTTGGTTGGCTTACTGGCTGGCAGGCTGGCTGACTGGATGATTGATTGATTGGTTTTCTGTCTGGCTGGTTGGCTGGCTGGCTCACTGCCTGGCTGTCTTGTCTGTCTGTTAATTGGTTGGCTGGCTGGTTGGCTTAGTTGGTTGGCTGGATAACAAGACAACTTGTAAAGTTGCAAACCATACTAAACGGATCTGTTTAATTGATGGAAAGCGTGTGAAAGTTTTGGAATGGATCTGGCTCATGGGGCGAATTTTATTTTGCTCTTTATCTGCGCTCAACACAAAGACGTCTGAGTGAAGGATCCCATTACATTTGTGGGGATATGTGTGTTTGGAAGAGGGGGCGGATCACGGAAAGAGAGGGAGAGAGAGAAAGGGAGATGGGTCATTTCACGTCAGATCAATCGGCTCTGCCGGTGACCCTCTTGGATTTTGTTAAAACTTGCCCTAAATGTTCTTCAGGGTCAGAAATGAAGCCATGCCAAAAAGTTCCTCTGAATTCCTTCTAGTTTCTGAGAAAAAAA
>JAWQUT010000038.1:3272057-3286633 GCA_033807755.1 Ellobium chinense | reverse complement strand
GACTTTGAAGGGCTATATCTCCAAAACATACAGAGCAAGTCATCCAGTCTTCTGGAAGAAAACAGAAGAGGATAAGGACATTCTATGGAAAAAAGAACTTGACTGTGAGTGTTGAGAAGATTCCCTTTTATCATCATTAAACTTGGCACTTTTTGTACGAAATGCCATTTTTGTGGGCAAATTTGGTGAAATCGACACAAATCAGAAAAAGTCTGGTAGCATAATCTTAAACCTTGAAACACTGAAAAGAGCTGTGGGCACTTTCATTTCACTGAGATAAACGGTTTTTGAAATATAACAGCTCAAACTCCGACAAAATGGCTGTGCGCGTTTTACCTAAAATAAGCCAATTTTCTTCAAACTTTTTTTTCTCAGAAACTGGAAGGAATTCAGAGGAACTTTTTGGCATGGCTTCATTTCTGACCCTGAAGAACATTTAGGGCAAGTTTTAACAAAATCCAAGAGGGTCACCGGCAAAATTGAAAAAGATTGGTTGATTTGACGTGAAATGACCCAGATACAGTTGGACTAGCCGATCACCCAAAAGTTCACGTTGCTCCTCTGCACTGACACGCAGCCTGCATGTTTTCCAAGGTTACTCTATTCATATTTCTGGCAAAATAAGACACACACACACACACACACACACACACACACACACACACACACACACACACACAAGGTTACGTCTGTCTGTGGACACGACAAATACATCCGTGTGTCACAGCTGACAGGTTTTCGCCTTGAATATTCAAGTCTAAGTCTGTAGACTGACAATGGAGAGTATTATATTAACTCTTCCTGTTATGGATGGGTCGGTCGGTCACGATTTCTTTAATAAACAACACTGCAGCAGATAGATGAGAGAAGATGATGACTAGACTAGACTAAACGCGTGGCGAACAAATTCATTTACAAATCCACGGATGGACAAATGAGTGGCCGCAAGGAAAACCCACCGGATCTCGCAATGGGGATTTTGAGCTAGGGTCTTTAAAATTCGAATTTTGACTTCTTGGGCCAAATTGAGATTTCTGCGGAATCAGACAGTTCATTCATTTATCTTTCATTTCATGTAAATTTTATTAATGAAAATGAGATTTAAATGTGTTTTTTTTAGTGTTTTAATAATAATAAATAAATAAATACGACTTTATTTACCCCGTAGGGAAATTGTTTTACAATGTCGTACAGTGTTAAACATCTCATTCATAATACAACACATATAACAATACACATCATACATGTAAATACATAATATTACAAATGAAATGCATAACAAAGTCATTGTTGGTCGCCAGCGGTGCAGCGCCCTGGTCCCCCCCAGAGCTCTAAAGCCAGGTACACCTGAATCGAGTGAGGAAATGGAAGCGAAGTGTCTTTCCCAAGGACACTACAACGTACCCCGCCCAGCTCGCGAGTCAAACACATAAACCTTAGATTTGAAAGTCTTCAGTTTCTGAGTACGCCTCACAAACCGCACGGCCACGCTGCCTCCCATGAAGGAAGCACCCATCGCTCAATAGCATGGTTTGAAAGATTTTAATCTCGATTTTTTTTTCAAAATCTATATTATGGCAACTGTAAGTTTACAAATTTGTCCATAACTTTGGAACTAATAAAGATACTGACCTCAAATAACGTGCAAAATGTTCAGAAATGAAATAGGGATTAATATTCTATCAATAACTCAGTTTTCATATCTGGGCAAATTATGAAGGATTTTCTCATGCACCCACACATAATATTGTCAGACCGACAGCTGAACGGACAGGCATACGAAGCTTGCACCAATACAGTGATGTGTCGCTGTTTCACAAGTTTCTGTTGTTGTTTAGAATTCTCATGTCACTGATATCCAGCTATCACTACAGATTACAATATCTGTCGATTGAATCACGAATTTTAAAACCCAATACCATTAGTGTTGGATTTCAAATTGCCACCGTGGAGCAAGAATGGGCCATCTCACATTTTTTGCGATTTTGGCGGTAAAGGGTTCTATAAATAGAAATTGACTGAATCTTGCTATAGATATCGGTTGAATTGCTCTTTTTGGCCTGTGGGCCGTGGGGACTTATAACACCAGCTTTTTACTTTTACAAGTCGTTATAACTCAATGGCAACATAAAGTGATTATTTGGAAGGCTCATATTTACTTCCTTCAGTCTATGTTACATTTCACATTGAAAAAGAGTAAAAGTGGGCCTTCCCATGAAGTTTTGTTAATTTTTTAGTCTTTGTGAAATATTAACTGGAAGTTAATTTAGATTTCTGCCATGAAATGCAATAGCAACCTTAGTGTAAATTTTTAGAATGCTGCCTTAGATTGCAGCTGAAAAAAAAATCGATTTAAAATTTTTTGGAGAACTTCATCCCTCACTTGAAAAGCGTTTTTCCAAATCTCAGTAAATGCACTTTCGTTGAAAAATGAGTTAGTGATGTGCTGAAACATGCATTTCTGTGTTAGTTCATTCAAAACTTAATTAAGCTCAAAATTTGCATTCCTTCAATTTTTACGTCATATAACAATAAATAAACATTTATATAGATGCGAAGAGCAATTACTTAAACGTTATTTCCCTTTATTTCAAAAATATTCAGAGACCACATACCGAATTTTGGAAAAAACGCTTTTCAGTTTCTCAAAACACAGCACATGTGGAATGGTCCAGTTTTGCTCAACAGCGACCAGTTCTCATGTTACTGAACTCCAGCTATCATTAGTGTAATCTATCGATTGAATGACGAATTTTGAAGCAAAACACTACTACGGTGTTGGATTTCAAATATGGGAACATGATCTCCTTGTGAGATGAAAATCCCACTTTGCTCTGTTGATAGTGACAGTCCCATCCCATGAGAATATGTGAGCGAGGAAGTCGGCTCTAACACACCTGTGCGCACGGCCGGTTTACCTTCGGTGGAATCCGCTTAACGTGAACAGCACGGGACCGATGAGAAGTGTTCATTTCATCCGGAATTGACTTTAACCATTCGAAGTAGTATGAAAAGTTTAGAATGCATTCTGTTCTGGGAGATTCGGTCAAGGGTCAGCCACAGGGAAATGAAAGATTAGGGCTTTATAGAGGAAGTAATAGAGGAAACTGTTTGATTGTAATCTAATAGCACTTAAGTTAGACTTTGCACCATGAATAGTTATTTTTCCCTTATCTCAAAGGACTTAAGTGATTAACAGATCATTAGGTTAGCTATTGGCATGATTTTCTAGTCTAGATAGGAAGTGATAGTGAGCAGTATTAAATTTTTGCTCAGAGTAGAAAGTGATTCTGGTTGGCATTTGCTGTACTCACACCTTCAACAGTACAGAGGTATTCAGTGTTCCCAATGTTGGTAACCCTATTAGCATAGAGAATAACCTATCCTCATGCTTTCAGCCTTTTCTCTGCCAACGCTGCTCCGGAAGAACCCACCGGAACGGAAATCCTACATCGACAAACACATACCACATTCACTTCAGATTTACCACATATTTTTCAGGGAAAACGTGTACGTCACATAACATTGTTAAGTAACGTTGTGGTGCATCTCTTTAACAAACAAAGAAAAAAGGAGGAGAAGGGTTCAGAATAATGTGCTGCTGTCTATCTGCGTAGTGCACGGTAGTTCCTCGATACATGGGGCAGATCGACCAAACCAGACGTCACAAATCTTCCCCAATCCGCCCCTCCCCAAACCCTCAAAGGCGGGGGAAAAAAATCTTCCAAACCAGTCACATCGCGATCTTAACGGGTTTCGTTACACTGGGAGCAAAGGTGTTGTGAGCCAAAGATAGGTTTCCTGACTACGGTAATAAATCTTACCACAATAGTGCGGTGACACAACCCTGCCATTCGAAGTTCACTTTAAACGAAAATCTGAGCGAGGCAGTTGATTTCATGTAAATGAAATAATGAAAAATAAGTCTGGACCTCAGCACAACTTCACTTCAACCGAAAATTCACATCAAGCGAGTTCACCTCTTGCGAACTTCATTGTATGAGGCAGAAGGGGCGTGTTTTTTTCAACGACACTGCATTAATCTCAAATTGAGCCTAAAAATTTTGGCAGATTTCCGAGGCAAATTCTTAGTATTCTCTCCATTAGTTCTGGATTCAAGGTTAAGGGCAAAGACATTAGAAGGGTAAAGGAAGAAAAAAAGCAAGCTCGAGACAGCCCATAGTAATTATGAAGGTCTTAGAATGTTCTTCTTATATATGTGCCTCTTCTTCCTAGATAGACTACACATAATCCGAAATCAAGCTCTATGCGGAAGTGTCTGGTGTTATTGAGCATAAAGGAAATCAAACAGTCAGATATACCCGGTGCCAGTGTCAGGCAGCCTAAATTTATGCTTAAAAATTAAATTTTAGGTTCATGCATGATTTATGGGCAGTATCGTAGGAATGTCACAAAGGCCTGTGTTGATGCTTGAGAGCAGGGGTAGAGCCCCGGAAGTCCGGCAAATTTCGTAAACAAAGGGTTTACCTGTGAAAGTTGCATAGCCTATGATCAGGACCGTGACTGTCCCTCCCTGTCCTCAAATTCGCAAGAGTTTTGGCGGAGGCTGCCCTGCCGTGCATTTTTTTTTTTTTTTGGTCTTTTTCAGCTCACAAGTTGATTTCCATTGTAACAATGTTACAAAATATGGATGCATAGCTACCATTGGATAGTACAAAAGCAGACAAATGGACAAATGAACAAACAAAGACCAATTTAAAAAAAAAAAAAAGTGACGCTAACAGTGACAGTGATTGGTCCTCTTGGGCTTGCGGGCCTGCTGACTCCATCCCTCTCCCCCTCCCCATCCCTTCCACATTCTCGCCTCCAACAACACCTGCACTATTAGTGTTGGACTGATGGTGACATCCTTGTATAGGATTAATTTCAGGACAACTGCCAGCTCGCCTAGGAAACTATATCTGTTGTGTTACACAATAATAATTTTATCGATTACATGGTACGACTATCATGTATTACAGGCCGCTGTGAAACAGTATTATATGTCATTCATTAGCAATACTTACTATAATATTATATAACTGCAAAGACTTTGAAATGTTTTTTACCACTGTATGGCCGTAACTGGTACCACCGCAGCCATCCGCTGCCCCTGCACACGGGCTTCACCGGGCATTAGAGGGCCCCTTTAGAAAGGGGGAAAAAAACGAGATAAAGAGAAAAGAGAGTTAGGCATTGATAACAGAGGATGGAAGCCCCCAAGCGATGGTTTTGCGCGATGGAGGTAGAACGCGGACAAGGTAGCTACGGTCCTGCATGGAGCCTGCAGCATAACTTTGCAGTATAAAAGCAACAACGTGGTAAAACGTTCATTTATGCTCAGTCACAAAAGCGTGATGTCAGAACTGTTTTTTATCGTTTACCTAAAGGTAAGTCGCGCTCAGGGTAACTGTTTGCTGCATTTTTTAAAAGCAAAATCATTATGTCGGTCTACAAGTCAATATCCAGACCATTCACGAATTTCTGGCGTAGAATGTGAAGTTTCCTGCACTTTGTCAAACATCTAGGCCTACTTGTAAGAGAGAGAATTTTGTCCATAAACAAAATGTCATGAATATCATTTCTCCAAATGGCCATAGAGAAGAATATAACATATTCATTACATAATATTCTCTACAGTAAAAATGCAAATCTCCCTTGAAAGCCCCGGTGTAGAATTTCCATTTCTATGCTGATAAAAATATTATACGGGGCGAGAATATTGTTTGTCCTACTTCGAGATCCTGTAGCCAAAGATAGAACAGGATGCAGTTTGCACGCTCTACTTTACGTTCAAGTGTGCCACGGCTCTTCTGGGGAACCTCGAAAACAGACTTGTGGGAAAACCAACATAGGCTCATTTTAGCAACGCTAATGGACTAGACAAGCATTTCTCATAATTATGTTGGATCATCCTCTCACAACTGAGCAGTGATACATCTACAGTAAACGTGTGATATCCACTAAACTTTATAAGCCTTTCATTTACCCACTTAGTGTTATTTTCTGTTGATCTTTATTACTTTTTGGATTGTGCTATGCATTGTAGTGCCTTCCCTGGGTGTTGTGAATGTGAGCATTCAAGCATGAAGAGGTTACGATGCACAGGTTCAGATTAAATCATGTCATCATGTGTTACGGCCGCAGTGGTGATATACGGATGTATATTATGATGTCTACTAAATAATGAAACCAACAGTCTTGTGACAAAGAACATAGTCATGACCGTACAGTAAACCCCGTAAACGCGCGTGATTTACTTCCCTCCGTGAACGCATCTGCTTAGTGGGATCATGAGGAAGTGAAGTGCTGTGCTAAAGTGGTGTATGATTTGTACGTCATTCCTTAATATAACAGTAGCACATTCATGGATGAAATTGGAGCGGAGGCTTTACTTTGCATGCTTTGGGAATTACCGTCTGGGCGGCGGGTTGGACTTTGCTAGTTGAAAAGTGTTGTTATGTTACAAGCTTCTGTTCCGTAAACAGAGATGAACTGATTTATTTTCATCTGTGAAGCTATGAGTTTCTATAATATTACACTGTTGAATGGCTTGTGGAATTTTCAACAACAGACTGTTTTCAGGACATCAGCTATAGTTTTAGGCTTGCTCGGAGAATAAGGCTGTGCGGTGAAAGTTTATTCACCACTAGACCTGCCAGTTCCATGGGCCAGATCTTAGCCTGTTACCCATCAAAAAGCGACATCACCACCTTTGGTGATGCTCTGTTTCGTAAGTTGCCCACGTGCTGTTCAGTGTGCTGTGTAGAAAGAAATTTCAAGTGTAGATTGAAGGTTATAAATTAAAGTAAGCAAACGATTTTTCTTTGTTGGTTCCCGAGAGGAGGCCTCCAGGTGTTATTTCGTGTTGCACTGACATGTTCGGCTAAAATACGTGGTGAATGCTGCAGGAAAGTCTCTCCGAGCTTACATGAACTTCCATAGGAGTTACGGTTTGTCTTCTCTTTTTCTGTAAGAATATTATACTTTAGTTTAAAAAAAGCCATGGTGTAGGTGTATAGATAGTGTAGGCCTACAATGTAGCAAGAAATCCCCGTATTAATGAAAGCAGGCAGGTCCCTCAGTATTAAAATTTTAACTACTACAGTGAAACCTCGATATTAAGTACTCGTTTAATAAGTATAAATTAAATTTCGCATCCACCAATTCATAAAATTTTGTCCTTTCATTATTCAGGTGGCCCTCGATATTAGGTAGACCTACAACTCAGTAATAATTTTTTCTGTGCACCTAGGCCATACATGTACTTATTGTTGGAATTGTTGGGATAGATAACCCGAGCAGCCAACTCCATCGTGTACTTCCTGATTTTGGACCTCCCTCAAAATAAGATCTTTGTATTCTAACTGGATAACTTTGTCAAAGGTCAGAGGTCTCAGCGACCTGTTTTCTTCAGCACCTTCCTCGTGTCTTTAATGACTGAGATACGAAGCCGTTATCTGTAGCGTTAGTATTCTAGATTTAAAGAAACTGTGTTTCACCTTTGTCTCTGCAGGTGAACAGGACTGCAGTTCGATAAAAACTGAACGTGTACCTCTTCCATCATATTAAATATGAGATAATACCAGATCAGGCTTGCAAGCTCCAAGCCATCCAGAAGATTGTTGAGAGTTTGCGCATTAAGGATGGGAACTCTTACCATCGCAAGAATTAAGAGTGAGTCTATGCTGAATGTACCTTAAAAGTGTTCAGTATGCAGAGTTAATGCAATTTTTACGATGGTAAGAGGTCCCATCGTTGATGCATAAGCTCTCATGTGTTTGAATCAAACTTTATGTCGACTTTTGTGGTACAACTTTCGTACCACCGTTTACGAAAGAATTTCGCGTAACTATGGTGCTGGAAACTTTAAGAGGAAGAAAGAAAAAAAAGGAGGATTGAATCTGACATGCCATGTATATCATTCGTGAGACGGTTTTTTTATGTTGTAGAAACCCGTTGGTCGGATGATAATACAGTAAGTCTTTTGCATATTATAGAGCTTGAAAGAGCTTCCGAATAATGACACAAAAAGGGACAAAGTAGCCCCAAAATGATAATGAGCAAAACCTGATCTTAGGCGACAATATACAGAAGATGACCACGGACTTCCCCGACACCCAGTGACATCTGTGGCCGTGCGCCATTAAAGGTTAGTGAGGCCCTCCATTCGGGGCGGGGGCAAGAAGATCATAATGATACTAATGATAGGTTTGTCATATGGCAACACTGGCTATAATTTCTCCGTCCCAGTCTACCAAATATGACCCATTTTCTCGAATCGGTGATTAAGTCGCATTTTTGGGGTATTGAGTTATGTATGTCACTGTAGAGCCCTTTCAACGATCTATAATTTAAAACCAAAATAATTGTTGTAGCTCACTGATTAATGCGCTCTAGACGGCGGGCGGTGTGGGAAAGTAAGTTTTGAGGAAAGCTTTTAAGCCTATTTCAGGGGGTATGCTATTTCTCTCCTTTGATCCGGGCATTTCTAGATATGCTACTCATTTGAATTTGGCATACTTGTTAAGCATGAACTGTACTTAAATTATGGCTAATGGAAAGAAAAAAAAAGGGTGAATAAGTACAAAGATATTAAAAGTTATGTATTGTTTATAAATATAACCTATTTCAACAAATTCTTGAAATAGCATCAACTTTGACATATTTAGACATAAAATATAATTATAATGCTTACTCCACAAATAGATAAACATAAAGGTTAACGAATGAAGCAAAATATCAATTTCAGCAATGAACACCGATTTCGATTTGTATCATCGAAATCCTCCCTGGATCGTTGCAACTTAATTACCGACTTGAGAAAACGGTCACAAATACTCTGAAGGGAACAGCCATTTTAGCAATACGAAAAAAAAAGAAAAAGAATGGACCACGCACCGACTCGTTTTTCATAATCTTATTAACTGTGAGTTTTTTGGACAAAGATCTGCATTTGAGTTCCATCATGTAATGTGTATGCTCCCCATGCCAAAAAAAAAAAAANTGGGAAAGTAAGTTTTGAGGCAAGCTTTTAAGCCTTTCTCAGGGGGTACGTTATTTCTCTCCTTTGATCCGGGCATTTCTAGATATGCTACTCATTTGACTTTGGCATACTTGTTAAGCATGAATTGTACTTAAATTATGGCTAATGGAAAGAAAAACAAAAGGGTGAATAAGTGCAAAGGTATTAAAAGTTATGTATTGTTTATAAATATAACCTATTTCAACAAATTCTTGAAATAGCATCAACTTTGACATATTTAGACATAAAATATAATTATAATGCTTACTCCACAAATAGATAAACACTAAGGTTAACGAATGAAGCAAAATATCAATTTCAGCAATGAACACCGATTTCGATTTATATCATCGAAATCGTCCTTGGACCGTTGCAACTTAATTACCGATTTGAGAAAACGGTCACAAATAATCTGAAGGGAACAGCCATTTTAGCAATACGAAAAAAAAAAAAAAGAATGGACCACGCACCGACTCTTTTTTCATAATCATATTAACTGTGAGTTATTTGGAAAAAGATCTGCATTTGAGTTCCATCATGTAATGTTTTTGCTCCCCATGCCAAAAAAAAAATGTTTTCATATCGTTAAGTTTCACTGCTTTGATTATTGATTGTTAAATTGGACTGCAACTTCGTCATTTTGAGACTGCATGGACGGAGATATAGATAACTGTCGAATAGAGATGACATACTGTAAATTTCGGATGGCATCTATCGGTTTTAGATAGTATTTTGGCCTTTCTGTGGCGGTATGCATAATTCTTGCCTTAATGTATTGCTGAACACCAGTAATGGTTTAGGAGTTTCTTTTGTTAACGTATAGTGTGTTAACTAGAGTAAGGATTACGCATACGTGAGGTAACGATATCGTTCACGTTTAATTGTCTGTAAATAAATTGGCAGGACATTACAATATCTACTTTCAGTCCTCCTCCCCGAAAAAAAACAAAAAACGCCCCTGAATACTTCCCCCTGCCCTGGACGTGAGATATGTGTAGGCTCAGGAAGTTTGGTGTGTTGTTGTTTTTTTTTTTCGTAAGTCAAAATCCGGGAGTTTTTATGCGCTATCTATGTTATCTCAGCTTGAGAACAATTGACCCGGTCTATGACTGAATAGGTGCGACTATGATAATAGCTGGGAGAGTCAAGAGTCATTGAAATATTGTACTGTGTTGTGCAGCCTTCGTCTTCAGTTCAAGGTTATAGAAGAAGGTTTGATCTGTGCCTCCGTGTTCTCACAAAAGCTGCGGCAAAGACAGACTATAAACTCACATGATCAGAAAGTAGGCCAGCTAACATTAATTAACTGGTTTACCAGCAGATTTTTTGGTTTCTGGGGAACCCAGGCCTATCCGCATAGGTCTATTTACCTTCCTGCTCTAGAAAGTACCAAACTAGGTAGCTGACATTTTTTTGTAATAAGATGATTGCCAAGAATGTTCCATCTTGTTACTTTTTAGCCTTTGGCTACAGTAAACAAGAAGAGCTCAGTTTATATTATATTATTACAGTAGTAGGGTGCTTTAACTGCAAGGGTTAACTTGTTGTTTTTTTAATCTCTTGGTGTTATTTTAGGACGCAGTATACGTCTTTTCTTTTTTACAGTGATAATGGTGAATGACCAGTATGTCTTCACACAAGAAGATTCGGGATGAAAAACTCTGGCCTTGATCAACAGTTGCTGATAACTAGTTATTACGTGCCCGAAAGTGTATCATTCCTTAAATCTAAAATTAGGAACAAATGTCAGCCCTAACTGTCTTATGGTATTACCCCTAACGGTCTCATTGAGTGAAACTTAACAATAGGAGGTCACGTGTGAAAGAAAGATTAGAGAATTAGAGCGTGTTCTGACACAGGGGTATTCCATTGGCTATGAAATTACCTCTTCTCGGTATTGTTTCTGAACTAGAGTGTAAAGCGTGTTCTCATGTTTTGGATAATTGCAAGCGTCTTTTTTGTTACGAGATAGTCTCATACATTGTTGCCGACAATTTTTCTGTAGCAAGAATCTAGTGGAGAAATCGAAGTCGTCAGTGCAATTAGCAATATTAAGGGAACAGTTTCATCTTGATTGTTCATATCCAGGTACTTCACTGTTACTTTTCCTTCTGCCATTTTGCACTTTTTTTTTTTTAATAAATGGGACCAATCAAACTGATTTTTGAGACGGTTGCAAGGAAAGGATGGGGGTAACAATACTTCAGCCTGAGACGCCTATTATTCTGCCCAGTAAGGCCTTCGAATTGAAAAGGCTGGGGCAATTTCACCCTGCCTGGTTTTTTTCCCCTTCTTTTTTTCTTTCTTATCATTTTATTTTCATATCGTACTCGCATAATTTATTATAAAAAATGTTCCTGCATGGTATCATCGATGTAAAAACTTGTGTAATTCGAGTGGACAGATTATTATACTTTTTTTTCAAATACATGTAAGTTACGTCTCCGTCCAACAACCGAATTTTAAGCTTTGCTTCGTTTTACTTGTTTCAGGCTTCATCATTATCAGTGCACATCAATTTTCTCCGCGAAGCATGACTTGTTTGGACCAAGTGAGTAGAGATAGAGACGGGGTTTCCCTTATAAATTCAAGGTGAATGGAAGATAACACCAAGCACGAAACTGGATCAGCGCAGATTTAGAAGGAGGAGGACATTCGTCAGCAGATTTTACCCGCTGCTGAAATCGAGGGCCAAAATCACCTCCTGTTCCGTGTCTCTCACGCAGTCATAGTATTTTTTGCAACGGCGTACAGTCCTTACACGTTTATTGTTGATTTTATTCCTTTGGAGATTCCAGTATGTCGGCCCGTGACCATCTTCTTAAGCATCCAGACGGAGTTCTGCTGGCTAAATCCGAGCAAAGGCCTGAATATACTGCAGACAGTCTGGTCAATCGGCAAACTGTCTCAGGAGAACAATCTTGTGCTTCAGCTGTCTCGGACCGACAGCCGCTTCTCAAGCGCACCGACGATGTCCCACAGATTACTTCCGGTCAAAAGATCTCCCTCACAGCAGACGAGCGTGTGAAGCAGGTCAGACAGAAGTACTATTCAGCCCTCGACCGCCAGGGAGGTCACCAAGGTCACAACATGTTGAGTAGTCGTGATCGTAGTATAGCCAGAGTTAGCCCAGCATCCTCTGATGTTAGTGACAAATTTGTCCGGGCAAACAGAAATCAAGGTGAGAGTCGTGGAATCATGCGAGGCACAACTCCTATGGGTGTTGGTGCATCGAGTAAAGAATTGACACAATTCCCTCAAGACAACACTGCTGCCCTTCTTGGGAGAGATGGAGGTGGTTCCACAGTAAGATACGGCTCTTTGGACAGGCATACCACGCCAGTACTTTCGAGTAATTCACGTATACTTCAAATCAGATCCAATTATAGGGACACTTTGGTCACTGGTACTTCGCCAGATTCATCGAGTTCTAGCACGGATCTTTCAGAAGACCTGAGTTATCCAGGTTCAAGCATCAGTGAAGCTCAACATGAACGCTTCAGGACTGCTTTGCGGAGTGATGCCACAAGGGACCAAAACTCTTTGATTGCCCCAGTGCTAGCTGGTCAAAGAGATGAGGAAGACGATGATGAATACAGCGACGATGCTGATGATGGTGATGGTGATGACGATTCTCTCAGCACTGTGACTACTGAGGATTCATCACCCACTGACACAACCCTGCCTATGGTAAGCCTTTTTGTTGTTGTTGTTGTTGTTGTTGTTGTTGTTGTTGTTGTTGTTGTTGTTGTTGTCGTCGTCGTCGTCGTCGTATTGATTGTTTTTGCTATTCCCTAGAACGATAGCCTTACTCGAACAGTAAGCTTTAATAACTGTCAGTTCCTGTCAGTATTTTACTACTTCTAACAATAGTGCAGTTTACAAGTTTCATATCCAAGCTTATACCCGCTCATGCGGCTTCACACTATTATTACCCTAGGAGGCCTGGTCATTCTGTGACAGCTTCTTGTGGAACATACTTTGCCGCTGCCAACTACAGGCACTAATCACCAATATTCTGACAATATCTACACTACTTACATCCAGGTATCCTTTCACAGGCGGATTGGCTGAGGAAAATTGTAAATGAAATGTTTTCCCAAGGCACTTACAAAACGGACATGGTCAGAAATCGAACCCACTTCCTTTAAATCTTGAGCCTGACGCCGTAACCATTCGGCCACGTTTCTCCACACTGTTCATACAATGGATTATAATGGAGTGTTACAGCAAACTCTCTTTACCTATGATGAATCCGTCTATAACAGCACGGTTGTGAAGAGAACCCGGCTGTGTCAGGCATAGGCAATCGTGTTTCCCATTCCACTTTGTTATTGCTAATGTAGCCTTCATATAACAGGACTGGAAGAACCAATATCCGGCTGTTGCGGCATGACTGCGTCACCTCCGCACGAATTGACCGGTGCGTCAGTCAGGGGGTTGATGAAATCGTTCCGGTCAGTGTCAAGAGACAAGACTCTTTTAAGAGCTACCATGCATTACAATCGACAGATCGCGTGATAGTCATCGCATAGTCTCTATTTTGATACAAGAATCACGAGATTACAGTTTAGCTTATTACTCAAGTCTCCACATCCAGTTCGGAAACAACGGGTCACGGTTATACCGGCATAATCTTGAAAGTCCCGATCATTTTGTTCCTACTGATTTTGCTCAAAGTTGACTGCTGATGATTTTATCAGAATGCCACAGTATTATTACTGGCATAGCGAAGAACAAAAGGAGAGGGCATTTCCGAAAACAGTGAAAATTTGTGTGTTTGTGTGTGGGGTGGGGGAGGGGAGGAGAAAGGAAGAGGGATAAGGGGTCAATTTATACAGTGATGAATGTAACCAGGTTTAGTGACTGGGACTCGGGAACGGGGTTGGAGGGAAGGCACTCGTGGGCACATACCTTTGGGGCNGAGATGTGTATAAGAGACAGGTTTAATACCCTGTCTGCGTTATGGAGTAAACAGTTATCGTTACATTGTTACAATTCAATACTGCCACAGCCAATATCACCGTTATCCAAGTGTCTCCTGTAGAATCAGTGTCTTATATAATGGAAATTAAATATAATGAAGATGTAATAGTCACAGGGAATTACTTACTCTTTCTGTCACCGTCCTGACGATATCACAACGATCACCTTTATAAAATCTAAACGCTACCTTTCTCAACCGGATACAAACACTATGGCGTTGATCCGAATGCAGTGGCAAAGCTCGAGTCAGCGAAGGGCGACAATCTACCGTAGTATTTTGATATCTTGACAATTTTTGATTATGTCCCTTAGATGAAATCTGATGGACGTAAGCAACCATTTTCCCTTTTGTTTTTTTAAGCGAGGTGTGAGGCGAGAGGGGGGTTCTTGCACGAACATCCTGGCTTGTCCTTGTTAAGGTAACTACAACAGAAATGTAATCTGTCTGCGATAATGGGCGATTAACTACTGATCTTGATCAGGGAACCGTAATTTTTGAAGTGAGCCCCTAAGATGGGATTGTTAGTGTTATTCTCGATGACGAGTACAAGAAGCCCCCCCCCCC
>JAWQUT010000038.1:3252324-3263832 GCA_033807755.1 Ellobium chinense | reverse complement strand
GTAACAATGTAACATCCTAGAATAAGAACAGAATGTAAACTCCCTGAATGAAAGTAACAAGCAACTAACCAACGCCGGCGCCAATCAGAAAGGAGTGGGACAAAATTTAAAAAGAGAGAAAAAAAAAAAGATAGGGCACGGTGTTGAAGATAGGATACGGTGTTTAAGACAGGGCACGGTAATACGCAGTGTTTAAGATAGGGATGTTTAAGATGGGACACAGTGTTTAAGGTGGGACATGGTAGGACATTGTGTTTAAGATGGGACACGGTGTTTAAGATAGGACATGGTGTTTAAGATGGGACACAGTGTTTAAGGTGGGACACTGTGTTTAAGATAGAGCACGGTAAGACGCGGTGTTTAAGATAGAACACGGTAAGACGCGGTGTTTAAGATAGAACACGGTAAGATGCGGTGTTTAAGATAGAACACGGTAAGACGCGGTGTTACAGATAGGACACGGTGTTTAAGATAGAACACGGTAAGACGCGGTGTTTAAGATAGAACACGGTAAGACGTGGTGTTTAAGATAGGACACGGTGGTTAAGATAGAACACGGTAAGACGCAGTGTTTAAGATTGGACTCGGTAGGAGATGGTGTTTAAGAAAGGACACGGTGTTTAAGATAGGACATTGTATTTAAGATATTACGATTATGGGTTATTGTATTTTCGGCCGAATACATCATATTCTAATCATGTATAAATGACCCCAGAGCAAGGATTAAACGAAAGTTTAAGACAAGTAATACTCAACATTGTCCTTATCCTCATTATCATCATCATCATCATTATTGTTATCATCGTTTCCGCAGGTATCGAGTGATGAGGAGGTGAGCTCAGCAGTGATGGATTGCTTCAAGTTCAACAAGGAGGAACTCGCTATGAGCACCAAGAGAATTCTGGCCAAAATTGACGTGAGTTTTGCAATGTCATCTCAACTGTTCACTGTGGCTCTGGTGATTTCATGCCTTCTCAGCTCTGGAGAATGTGCTCATTCACTCTCCCCCCCCTCTCTCTCTCTCTTCTCTCTCTCTCTCNCTCTCTCTCTCTCTCTCTCTCTCTCTCTCTCTCTCTCTCTCCCTCCCTCTCTCTCCTTTCCAGTCCTCCTCTTCTCCCCACACCTCTTTACCTCTTATTCTTAAGCCAACATCAAGGATTAACCTCTTATGACGAACATGTAAGTCTAAATTACACTACATCTAATATATGTATCGCGTAACACACAGTAATTGAGAAAAAAAATGCATTTGTTTCGGTACAAATATTAATACTTATACTGTATACTTTTATACTGTAGTGTAAATTCTTGCAAATATTCTTTTATTTCTCGTTTCTCGTGATTTCTTGCCTATTTGGCTCTATGCTCCGACCCCCGACACTTCCCTCCCCCACCCCCACTCAAAAAAAAAAAAATTGCAAACAAGTTTATGTCGATCTGATTTCAGACAAGCATAATGAACGTTACGGCGAAACATTGGTGTTATGCTTTATTAATATAGTAGTTTGGTTCAGCTTTGATCCCTCTGGTTTTGAAATATCGGTAGCAATTAGCCATATTATCATTCAGGTCGCCTTTTGGCTGGTAAGAGAGCAGAGAAGATTTCGTAATAATCATTCTTGCCCAACTATGGACAAAACACGGTCGACTCCGCTTAATCGCAATACGTTTTGGATAATAGAAACAATATTATCAATGTGTTGTACAGTGAAAGTCATTAGAAGCTAGACAGCTTCTGTTTTCAAATTCGGATCTCTCTACGAACGGTCACGGCATAGGTAAAGACACACGTTTGTGTGTACGGCATTACTTGATGTTACGATCATTGTACATTATGCAAGAATCAGATGTGAATTTTACGTCTAGTTTGTAACGTTCACTATGATCGTGACACCAGGAAATGACACATGATATGCATGCCTAATGTAACGGCGTGGCAAGGCATCTTCATCTCTATATTAATCTTAGTATTCTCTTCCTATTAAGGGGGAGGAATGTGAGCACAGTCTGATAAGTTTTCAGATGTCATCAGGGATTTTATCAAATTACTGTGAAGGATCAGTTTTGAGAAAGCTGGGCCGAAAAATACCTACCCTAGAAAATTCCATGTCCCTACCGGGAATCGAACCCAGGGTCTCCCAGCTTGCAAGCCCTAACGTGCTACCACTACACCACAGGGACGCTAACTTGATAGCAATTTAATTCTTAAATTCCTACTGCCTGAATACGTTCCGTGACTTCCACGTGTGAGCCTAGTGTTCACTCGTGACCCCAACTCATTTCCCGACTGCTCACACTATCCTTGCCATAACGGTGCGTAAGATATCCGAACTTGAAAATAAAACCTCTTTGATCATATCAACTCCTTTTAATTACAACGGTCTCTGTGCTCTCGGGGGGTTGCGATTAAACGGGGTCGACTATATTATTATGTCAATAATTCTGGCGCAGTTACAACTGAATGGTTACGGCTGAGCTTAGTTGTGGTCTAATTATCCGGCGACGACCCAAAATAAAGTACCCCTGCGTGTAAGATTAATGGACGCATTACAAAACAGCTGACCCAGTTTACGATTAGGTCTAGTAAGCCTGTTGTTGATGTTCGTGGTGTGTGTTATTTGGTCATGCTCTAATTCTTCTCGTTGTTGTTGTCCGAAAGAATTGATTCGCTGAAAGCTACAGTGGCTGCATGACATTAAAATATGTTTTAAAAAGAAAGAAAAAGCGAAATGCCTTTAGATGAATAGCCGTTGGCCTCACAAGGTTCTCATAAAACTCCCAGTCCCGGTGCAGACATCCTCGTATCAGATTTATAATGATGGCAACGGGAGAATACAATAATTTTAGTCGTCAGTAAGAAATCGTCTTTCCTGTCTGATCATTGGTAGTCGTAGTGTCTACGACAAAGCTCGCAACCTTATTATAGAAACCGTCAGCGTGTACATGAGAGGTTGAAGAAAGAAGAATCTTGGTTAAAAAATTTGTTGGCTTTATTTCGGAAACGAACTGTGATTGTGTTGACTGAGCTGTATTTGTATTTTATTCATCGGAGGAAACAGAACGAATCAAAAGTCCTTTGTGTGCTTCCATCGATTCATCGATTCTGGATTTTGTTGGTTTCTGGTCGTGATGTCGTACTATTTTGCTTTCCGTGACATACATTACGTTTCCAGTTATATTAAATGCTATATTCTTCCGGGACGCCTTATGTTCTTTTTTATTTTTGGGGGGTATTTTTGCCCAAATGTTTATAGTGAACGATTACGAATTTATCCAGTGATAAAAATAAATTCATCTCAAGCCCTTTCGGCTAATAACATATAATATAATCGGCAGGCGAGTGTGAGAATAGTCGACAGAGACTCTTGGCAAGAGTATCGGGAAAATGAGACCGAAGGTGGAGTCAGGGATGAGAAGGGAGAGGCGAAGATAGCTACCTCCCGGTTAATCATTTGAGAATTGAGAACTTGTACATTAACGGTGGGATCTCCTACCATCGTAAGAATAACATTTATTTTGCATCTTGAACACTACTAAGGGCGCATTCAGTACTGATGCACTAATGTAATTCCAGGGTAATTCTTACGTTCTTACGATCATTATAAGGGATCCCATCGTTAATGCGCAAGCTCTCAATTATGAAGGCAAGCTCGGTTAAACGTATTGGGCATATATATATTATACAGAACGATAATTTCTGTGAAATTGTACTAGAACCTCAAGATATCGAACTTCATTTACTCGAATCCGTTGCATTGCGTAAATTTCTAGAGTTCAACATCAGATTTACAACACGGGCTCGAATTGTTCATGGACTTTTTCCTTGAAATTCGAGATCGTGAGCTTCTCCAGTACTTCTTGTACCCTGTCCCATTAGATAATCTGAGTCACGGTTCCAGACCAGGCTGATATGCTCAACACGCTCACCCAGAGTCAGAAACGTGACTCGCTGATCGACGTGAACATCACGCAGGAAATAAAACTGACACTTTTTGGTCAATGACTAATAAATATGGCCACACGCGCGATATCAAGGGTAAATTTATGCGCTCACGTTTAGAACTGTAGTTGACCACATGAGAGCTGGATCAGTTTGAGATGGCAGGTGTACTTTTACAATCAGAGTCTACGCTCATTTAGATAAAAGACAGAATTATAAGAGACAGCTGTAGTAATTTAATAAAATATATCCAACAAAAAAACAAAACAAAAAAAAATCTGCTTTTATTTGCTTCATAGAAAATACTTTTTACAATGCTTTACAATGTAATATATTTCATTCATGATGATCAATACATATACAACAGCACATATAATATACATAATCGTATATAAGACATATATAATACTACATTATCATAAATCAAATCGATTAAAAAGTCAGTGTGAGTCTCCGCCGTGCAGCGCCTGGTTCCCCAGAGCTCGAATGCCAGGTCCTCATACATGCCTTGTCGAATGGGGAAATAGGAGTAAAGTGTCATAAGGACACCACAGCGTGAACCGCCCGATCTAAGATTCGAACCCACAAGCCCTAGACAGGACAGTCTTCACTTTGTGGTAACAAGTTACAAGCCACATGCCCATTCTTCCTCCTAATACTTTGGATTGATGCAACACCATTTCATCGTGAATAAGTGAGTTTGGATTTTAACACTGAAAAGGGGTAGAGAAAGAATTAAGTTACAGAGAAATCGAGTATAGTATTCGCATGAGAGCTGAGCTTCTTTAAACTATTTGGCATTATTTTGTTTTGGGTTGGGAATCATGTTGGGGAGACCAGGATTCAGATATGTGCGGTGATGATGTCAAACTGGTGATGGTCGTATTGCAAAGGGAGGGCAGGCCGGGTCCTTTTGTTTCCCATGACAAGAGCTCATTTGGATTACCCTTTTTGCGTGCTTGGTGCCTTTGTCCTGCGATTCTCCTTCTCTAGTTACGCAAACACCTAATAACCTACCCCGGTCCACATCGATCTAGCGAAAGTTACGACAGTCAAATCGATACTTTAGCGCTATGGAGATATATAGACCCCATGGTGTATCACAATTCTGGGTACAATGAAACACATAGAAACAAAGCGTACTCGGTCACATCGGTGATAGATCTAGACAAAGGTAGAACGACGGTAATAAAATAATAACAGTGATCGATAGTGTCTTTTATCTGGGTAATGGGTATACGATAAACCCCACTGATCCCATCTGGCGTTAGTTACATCACAGGCTTCTGCTAGTCTGATAGAAGCACATTTACGTGAAGCAGTGTCATTTACGTAAAAAGTGAGTGGAACATTTGCGTAAATTGGTCTCTTCTTAGAAAGAATAAAATAGATCTAATACATGTTTGAAGCATAGTTTCAGCCGTGTTTTGAGGAAGATCGCCCGGCGCCGTAAACGAAATATTTATTCAAGCAACCTATTTTCCCATTATGCTTAGTGGAGGTTCATGGAGGTCTAAGTTTAGGATTGGTCACGGGGAAGGGTTTATTATTAGGGTTAGGGTTGATTGTTAAGCACCTGATTGAGTTCACTGTAAAGAAAACACTGCACTGAGTTTTGTTAACGCTGTCCTGTAGAGTCCTATCACTCGGTGTTATTTAAACATAAAATCAGGTTTTCGTGCTTTAAACAGATGTTAACTTTTTTTTTTCTTAAACGGGGAAGTTTTCTCATTCGCAATATTACCGTTCAATGTCTTGGGACAAAGTGTTTGGGTGGGGAGTGGGGGAGGAGGGGTGGTGTGTAAATGGGTGTATGGGTATCTATGGTGTGTTTGTGCAAGCTGTGTACCTGACATCTGAGTGTGTGTGAAGTTGTGCACGTAAGCTAGTAAACAAAGCAGTGTGCCTAAATTGACAAATAAAATTTTTCATATCTCACTGATGGTCTCCTGCATTTTAGCCTTTCTCTACTTTGTCATTTTGGTCCTGTGTGTCTCTAACTTTCGGTGAGTTTTGCATGGCAAAAATGCCCTAAGCCGTTTGCAAGTCCAGTGGACTGAAGATGTGGATAATGATTATTTCCCTTTAATGTGTCTAACTTTCCGCGAGTATTCAGGAGCGGCTAACTCTTCTGCTTAGGGACACTAATTCATCTTGTCAGTGAGATTTTTGTAAGTGTCCCCTGAACCCAAACTTTCCCCAGACATCCGGATCCATATCATTAGTGAGGTTATTTTGTACCTCAAATTTTAGTCCAACCAGTTCTGGGTTAGAATGCTGTTAGTCAAAACATTCTCCGGTTGTTGTTGTTGTATTTTAATTCACTGACGTCATGACCAACTCCGAGAGGGAATACTGTGTCGTTGTCGACAATACAGACCGATATGATATGTCCATTAAAAGAAAAAAAAAACAGTTCTCACGAAAATAAAATGACGGAACAGTTTCCCAATTCCCAGCTTATTGGAATTATTGCAGGAGTTTTATTTGTGGGTCCATGCATATGGAAAGAGGGAAAGAAGAAGATTAAATACAGTGGGAATCTTTAACACAAACTACGTGGCTTAACGCAGTTCCCTTCTCAGCAGTGTTTTGATACCTTCTGAAAAGTACTCTGGATAACATAGACTTTCTATTAAAACACCTTCAGTAGTTTGGTGCGGTTTGTGTAATATCAGAGTTACACTGTATACTCCATTCGATGTAGGGCGTAATGTCGACCTGATTTTGAAAATAGAATTTAATGTTGAAAGTCGATTAACAGACCGATCGCCTTATAAACATTCAATGTTCAATGAGGAACATATACGCGTCAGTGCAGTGTATTGTATTCATGTTATAATATATTATGAAATACAGTTTGTGTTGGCCTAAAGCCTACTGAAAGCTTTGAACTTGAAACACAGAAAATCAGTGAGTGGTACTGACCAAGCTGAAACACACCCGACTGTGGGAAACCTGAATCATATTGCAGTGAAACTATATGGGTATCACCCTCGTGTGTCAATAACGTCAAACTATTATTGTAAAGGACACATTGTACTATAGCACACGCAATGTCCTTTCTGCACAGTAATCTCCATAGCTACCATGTTTGATAAACAAACTACAAATTCGACTCTATGGATGGGTTACTCCAGTAATGTTTGTTTTAACAACGACCTTAACCACTGAAGATCTATTTTCCTTGGCTTGCTTTTTAAAATTCTTTTCTCTTCCGCCGTCATCTGATCTCGTGCCATTATGCCATCTTTACTTTTACGTCGATAACCCAGATATTGAATACAACACTTTTATTTGAAGTTTTGATTGCACTCTCGTCATCTCCACCCCCCCCCNCCCCCCCCCTTTTTTTTCTCTCTCTCTTTCTCTCTCTCTTTCCCTCTCTCTTTTTCTCAATCTTTCTCCTTCTCTTTCATGTTCCTGTAGCTCAATTTCCTTTGAAGTAATTGATAACCCAGAGCTCTCACATTGTTTCCTGGCAGGCTGCTCTGTAGCGTTCATTTTATCGGAATTCCCACTGTCATATCCTCATGTTAGCTGTAGTAGAACTCCAGATTATTAGCTGAGATATCCCGGCACGGTCGAGGAAGAGGGAGGGGCACGAAGGAGGAGACAACCCCACTCATGCCGCATCTACACACATTTATATTGTCCTTCTTATAGCAACATTATCGCAACAAGAGCTATCGAAAAATTTGGCCGCATAACGCCAATATGGTAACTTTGGAGTTGTTTATGCACTCGACATCCGATTGGCAAGCTTGCGTCATTTTGTCAGCCAATGAAAATGGCTTGCCTCTGGCTTTTGCTTTCGCCTTTCACTGATAGTGATAGTGATAACTGCGGCAGTCTCGGTCCTTACGTTCAAAGCAGAAGAAAAAAAGGCCCCACTAAATGTCCTGGGGCGCAAAGTCAAAAGGTGTAAATTTCTATACCGGGCAAACAAATCCAGGAAGCCAGTCAGTTCGCCAGCAATAGATTGTTATTATAGTTATACTACACGGTCATCTCCATATTAGATTGTTATGCAACAGTTGTTATACTACAGTTATCTTTTCAAATATTAGATTATTATGTTACAGTGANTCTTTTTCTCAATCTTTCTCCTTCTCTTTCATGTTCCTGTAGCTCAGTTTCCTTTGAAGTAATTGATAACCCAGAGCTCTCACATTGTTTCCTGGCAGGCTGCTCTGTAGCGTTCATTGTATCGGAAATCCCACTGTCATATCCTCATGTTAGCTGTAGTAGAACTCCAAATTATTAGCTGAGATATCCCGGCACGGTCGAGGAAGAGGGAGGGGCACGAAGGAGGAGACAACCACACACATGCCGCATCTACACACATTTATATTGTCCTTCTTATAGCAACATTATCGCAACGAGCTATCGAAAAATTTGTCCGCATAACGCCAATCTGGTAACTTTGGAGTTGTTTATGCACTCGACATCCGACTGGCAAGCTTGCGTCATTCTGTCAGCCAATGAAAATGGCTTGCCTCTGGCTTTTGCTTTCGCCTTTCACTGATAGTGATAACTGCGGCAGTCTCGGTCCTTACGTTCAAAGCAGAAGAAAAAAAGGCCTCACTAAATGTCCTGGGGCGCCAAAGTCAAAAGGTGTAAATTTCTATACCGGGCAAACAAATCCAGGAAGCCAGTCAGTTCGCCAGCTATAGATTTTCATTGTTATTATAGTTATATTACACGGTCATCTCCATATTAGCTTGTTATGCAACAGTTGTTATACTACAGTTATCTTTTCAAATATTAGATTATTATGTGACAGTGACTTTCTGAAATGAAGGTGGGTTGGGATGACGGGGTTCAGGTTCCTACGCAGTTCTGAACGTGCCTGACTCTAACCTACACTTTCAGCTCAGCGAAACTGACATCAGGGTCGTTATCATGTTAAGGGAATGGGGTGGNGTGGGAGGGGGGGGGCGAGGGGATACGGAGGATGACGAAGTCTTTCCTGTTAGCTGTTACCCACTGCCTGTCGAAGGACTGGTTTGGTAGACCTACGTGATGAGAGTCCTTGTGTACGGGTTAGGGGTTCCCGGCCCCACCCCATTACTGGACTCACGTTCCTCCCCAGTTGGGTAGCTACGGCCCGATTAACCTCAGTGTCACTGGCCACGCAGAAATGCGTATGGATTCATTACACTGATGAGTGTTTGTGATGGACCAAGGTTGTAAAACCTTATTGGTATTGTTTTGCCCGTAGGGTATCACGACTTAATGATCCTCACTCAGTTTAATCTCTTTGCAAGCGTTATAAACAAGCGAAATAGAGAGTTCCATTTCTTTCTTTCTCTTTTTTTCTTTCTTTCTTTCTTTCTTGCTTTTTTTTTTTTTGTCTTTAGTTTCATAGCCCCTAATCTTTTCCATAAGTGGTAAGGGTGACCTCAATGTGGTAACTAACACAGCATTTAGGTGTAATCCGATGTAAAATTCCACTAAGACATTTATCAATTAATTTCCCCTACTCCTATACAGAGCCTCAAATGGCAAAAACCGGAAATCCTCGTCATTTCCAATTATCTGTCTAAAAATAGCATTCCAGGACACCCCCATCGGTCCGAGGCTTCGCGGGGTCGGTTGCTATTTTGCCTCTTATCGAGGACACGCGGCCTTCGACACACGCTGTGCCTCAGAGACAGGTAATCTTGCCAAGCAGGTATTTGCATCTTCACTGCGTGACAAAGAATGTAGTCATTCATCAGTCAGTTTGTGAAGTTTCAGTGACAGTGATTCTCTAGACTATATCAAAATGATGATTTTGTGCTCAAACCTGTTCGAAGTTACGTGATTGAAGTCTTTGTTTTTTGAGACCCTTGCGACGCAGTGACAGCGAGGGAGGCTAACCCGAAGGAAGAGGCTAAAGCCGTTTAAAACTGTAACAACAAACAATGCCACTAACGACAATACTGAAGCAGCTTCGACTTAAGGTAAGAGCGTGCGATTTGTGAAACTTGCTGTACAGTGTATGTTTGAATCTCATAAGATTAAATATGAAGTATTACACGTTGATTGAGACTAGAACTAAGCCGTCGAAGGGGGGCTAGGGCGTTTACCCGAATATTGCTGTGTTGTTGTCAGGTGTTGAGTTTGGCCTACTTTCTCACCCACTCCTCCCGGGTTTTTTTTTTATTTCTTCTTTACGTTGTAAGAAGACTGTGATGTAAAACGTACTTTGACGTTGTGGTTGCATGAACCGTCCTTGAATTTCTTTGGCGTGAAAAGGAATAGAACACGATTTCGTTGCTATGCTGTGACTGAACTGTGTTGATGTAAGAGCGGTTTTGTCCCTGATTTAGACATTTAGTGTTGAAGGAGTGAGGGGAAATTAAAGTGTGAGGGGAGAGAGGGAATGTGTTTCAGATGATTTGGTTAAATAACCAACAGGTATAAGAGTAAACTAGTGGATGATATTTTGCCAGTTATCATCATCTCTACCTCTAAAAAGACATGAGATGATAATGACCATGCCCCGCCAAAGACAGGATCCTTTAGTGACAGTGACCACTGACCGTTATGTTTCTTCAGGAACCAAATCCTTCCAGTCATCAACCCAGCAGTTTTGTAACTAAAGACCCATCACATCTTATGAATGACCATGCCTAAATTTTTCACCTGTGAACCATACACACCCCTCCACNAGATGTGTATAAGAGACAGCCCCCCCAACAACTGATTTTATTATTCCTTCACCATGAGCAAGATAGGTTTTTGGCACCCTCACATCGGGTATGGCACTCCCAACTTTATATTACAAAGAGAAAGAGCCTTCAAAAACTCTTCCCCTTTCCTTCCCCTCTCACACAAATAATGTTGAAAAATAATGATAAATACATGATGATAATCAGATAATGACAATCTGGAACAGCAATTACCTTTTTAGAGCTATCTTACATTGTCATTGGTCAACAAATTCATCATACTGTCACTGTGTCCAGTGGTGTTATATCATTAAGAGCTTGTGGGGCTGGGCCCCCATCTTTCAGGACAAGGACAGGAAGATCATGATAACAAGTTCATCATAAGATAACAGTTTGATGATTCGTTTCCAGCACTCCAAGACTCTGAAGGAAACAGCCATTTTAGCTTCCCAAAAACTTCAGGTCTTTGTCTCTTTGGGTCATGCATCACCACAGACTGTGTTCTGCTACTGCACCCCCTTCTCCTCCAACAAAAAAGCTTAACAAGAACATGACAAGTCTTAGATTCTTTTTGGCTTCTCAGATAGTGTTAGTGAGTTCTTTGCCTCAAAGGTTTAAACTTCATTCAGACTCTCTGACACATACAAAATTAAGATGTTATAAGTGGATCCCTTCAGCTGCCCTATTCCTTCAGTGACCATACCCCATCAGTGTTCATGCCCTGCCAAATACATGATCCTTCAATGATAGTGACCACTGGCTATTATGTCCTTTCAGCAACCAAATCCCTCCAGTCATCAAATCACAAAGATCCATCATGCCTCACATATGACCATGCCTTTTACAATGACAATTTCCCATTACTGAACTTCCCCTCCTCTCCACACCTCCCCCTCAACTCTCTCCACC
>JAWQUT010000038.1:3218644-3250903 GCA_033807755.1 Ellobium chinense | reverse complement strand
GGGGGGGTTCTATGCAAATCTCCTTTTAACTACCTGTGAGCTATCTCTAGATAAAGGTGCAGTATACATCTCTTCGCTCGTGTTGTTTACTTCTATTTCTTTGCCTAAAGAGGTAGCGCAATCATGCATCACTATCTGAAAATCTTTCATGATTTCCATCTGTCGTCGTAGATCATACGGATTGGTAAAGGTAGCAGGTATACATCCACTCGTGTGTATTTCATAGGCATTCGGATTTCTAAACGAAAGAGGTAGGATGGTTTCTAGTAATATTCACGTTTTAGTTTCAGGAGATGGCATTCTTGCACTTTAGCCGGCCTGAAGATAGGCTCAGTAAGTGCATAGAAATCTGTGAAGGAGTTGTTTACACAAGTGTAGCCCTATTTCCGTATGTAGACATAAAGTCTCTGCAATTTGTCGACGTGCCTCTGCCGAATGAAGGTCGGGTGTTTTTTTTTTTTATTTTCTGTAAAATAAATTATAAAACATGGGACAGGGCTGGGTTTGCTAATGTAACCAGACTCAATGCAGAATAACATTACGACCAAAATATTTTTGTCACCTACGTATGAGTCACAAAACACATTCCCAGCGGAAGGTTGTCCGTCCCCTTTGTTTTTAGTGCTTGGTTGATTCTAGGTTCGTATTCTATATCTAGATCTAGTGCTTTTAGGCACAGATGTGTCAGAGAATACGAGTGACGCAACAGATGCACCTTGTACTTGTTGATCATCGTGCTTTTCTCTTGCGTCGATTTGTTGTTGTTGTTGTTGTTGTTGGTGTCGTTTTGTGGTTTTTACGACCATTTTTTTGTTGTTGTTGTTGAAAATACTCCATCTAGGTGAAGTTTTATTTCTCCTATGAATTGTTATTTCCCCCCTTCCCCCCCNCCCCCCCCCCCCCCAAAAAAAAAAGAAGACTTGTCCTACCAGATTTATCTACCTGGGATAATATTATCCCATAGAACATAAAAAACAGTAGGTCTACTTCCGGCAACACGACATTGATGACGAAACCGCCTGGTGTTGTTACGTTCTCGTGTCACGAGCTGTAGACATTCAGATACGTCTTTAGGGAACCACCTTCATGATAATTCTATGGTTTACTTAAAGAGAATCTCGGTCACCGATTTACTCCCGCTTGCCTTTGGGTGTTTTTCAAGGCTTGAGTTCTGTCGCTATTCACTACGTTCATTATGGCGTCAGGCCGGTTTTCTCAACGGTTGAGATTGTCAGGAGTTGTTGAATAGTTTGCTCTTGTGTTTAGTGTCCCTTGTAAAACATGACATCTTTATAACCGCCAAAAGTAAATGAAATGCTTTGTTGAATGCTCAATATAATGTTTCATCGCTCCCTCTTGGTGTTTTGCCGATTATCTTCCTTGTTAGATCTACACTTCACAATTCCTGAAAGGGAAGTTTCGATAGGGTTTCGACTGTGCTTTTTTGGGAACAGCGCACAGCAGGCGAAATTCATGCCGTGGGCTTTCAGTTTCAGCTCAGAGAGTTAGGCCCAATATTGTTTTTATTCATTGCCTAAAGGTGGTTAAAAGATAATCTGATGGTTTGTTTAGAAGAGGATCTAGGTCACCGAATTACTTTCGCCAGCCTCGGTCGCTTTTCAAGATTCAAGAAAGTTTAATAGCATATGACAACATGACATATGAGCATCCAAAAATTATTCCAAAATACTAAACGAAAAAAAAAATAGCAAGAGCATAAACAAATAATAATGACAATGACGAATTGTCGCTTTTCAAAGTTTAAGATTATTCATTTCGTTTACATGGTGTCAGGTTTCTCGGATAATTCAGAGCTTGCATATTAACAATGCGATCTCTTAACTATCGTAAGAATTACATTAATGCGTGATTAATGCTGAATGCATCTTTTAATAGCATTTCAAGCGTAGAGTTAATGTAGGTCTTACAAATTATTAGAGATCCTATTGTTAATGCGCAAGCTCTCAATTAAAATCGTCAGGAGTGAAGTCGTTTGTTTTAAATGTGTTTTGTGTTCCTAGAAAAACTTCACATTTTTACGACTGCCAAGAGTAAATATCTTTATTGCTTTGTTGCGTGTTTAATGTTATGTTTCACTGTTTCAATTTGGGTACTTTTTGATTCTCTTCCTTGTTAGTTGGGTTTAAATTTCACTTGTCCAAAAAGGCAAATCTGGATGGATTCTTGACTGTGGTTTTGGGAACAACGGGTTTTAACATTTGCTTACGATCATAGGAACTGCACGGCAGAATGGATGGAGTAACCGGCCTTGCTTTTCATAGTTTTAATTAAGGTCTTTGACACCTATTGTTTTTTCTTCTTTTGGCCCTATTAACATTTTGCGTTATTCTAAATATACCACTGTGATTTGGGGAAATTTCTTCCATGGAGGTTAAAGTACTTCTTTTGCCCGATCTTTTAACGGGAAGAAAAAGGGGGGTCAACGCCCAAAATTTTTCACAAATGTCTTTTGAAAAAGATCACCTCAAATTCTGATTTGGTCCCCAAATTTCCATTTGGCTGGTTTTGACCGCGTGCGAATACATAGGTCTACACATTTTATTTTTTTATCTAGAAGGCTCAAATTGTACCTGAAACTGCAAAATTGGATGCTATATTTAGATCACAGGTCATTTTACACATTTCTACACCCTAACACTGGCTGGCAGGGCCCCAAAAAAGGGGGATTTTATAGATTAGCGGATTAATTGGGTTGTACACTATGAGTGATTTGCCCTTCTAATAGGTGTCACAAACCTTAAACTTTCAGACCTTCAAATATCACAAATACGCATTGGTAGCATCATATAACATTTTGAAGAGTTCAGACGCACCGATAATGCGTGTTGTTTCCAATCATCAGTCAATTCTTGATGATCTTATCGATATCATAGTCATTTGATCAGAGTTGACTTGTTTTATCCCGTTGACATTTATCATATAAGGTAATAAAGGCAAGTGCCTTTTTTTTTCCGGTTGCCCTTTTATTTTTTTTTCTCTGAGCATCGGATCAGACCACTAACCTAACCATATGGGTTTACCGAAAACACAATGTCACATTTGCTTAATTATTTTTTTTTTGANATGTTGATAATCTGAGTTGTTTATATTACTATGACTTCTGTTTATTTTCTTTTTCCTGCTAAAAAAGATGTAGACTCTTCACTTATTGTTTATCCCAATTTTACAAGCTAAACTACATCTGCCTCACTGTTTTGCTTTGAGCAACAGGATGAGAGAGTTCAAATTCTCAGAACATCAAAAGATGACATAGACAAATGTGGAATGGGCGTGACGATAAAGTTCAAGGTAATGATGTTCACTGACAGTTTTAGGTGGACCTGTGACCCAACCAAACCTCGAATCCCCATGAGTCGTTGATCCAGGGCTCTTTGGTTGTGAGAAGAGCGAAAATTTACCTTCACGGCCGGCCAGGTTAGAAATAAATGGGTCATTATAAGAGGCCGACCTCTCGTTGTTTTGACCGCGGAAATAATGTCATTAAGTTTCTCAAGTCGCCGAAGGACAGCCGTCCAAATGGCAAATGTGTGGGGATGGCAGTTTCTCTGAAACACATGGTCACCGTAGCAATGCCCGAAGCTGTCTTCGTATGACCTTGTTCAAGCCTGTGGACGTCCACAGTCGATGACTGCCATATTTTATATCCCAGGCCAAAAGTAAACAGTGAACAGCTTGTGTTGTCATGATTCGTTCAAAGCAAATACGCTGTTCTAAGTGAAATAGAAATAGAGAACGCTTTGACATTTTAAATATTGCCAACGTGCAAGTACGTGTATAATATATGCTTAGGTCGACAGCTGAGAGAGAGAGAGAGAGAGAGATATTTCATCTGTGCTTTAATTCCATGTCATATTCTCCTTTGCTTCTCTCTTTCCCTCCCTCCCTCTCTTTCTCTCTCTCTCTCTCTCTCTCTCTCTCTCTCAGTCTCTCTTTCAGTCTCTCTCGTCTGTGTGCTCACCTCTTACCAGGATTTGTGACTCCTTCCTTTCTTACTTTTTATCTATGATTCATCTTCGTCTAAAGTCCTGTTATATTCTAATTCCATTTTTTTTCTCCATGCCTTCCTTTCTTTCTGCTGTCTCCCGTTCATATCCTACACCCACCTAGTTTTTCATCCCTTTCCTTCTCCCCCCCCTCCCTTTCTTCCTGTCCCTTGAAGCATGATTTAATCCCTGCCCTGCCGAGAAGCGCACATTGTATCGTTGAACTGGAAAATGTTAAACAAACATAAGCGGACCATTTACCCTTCTCTATTAACAATATATCACAAGTACTACCAAGGTTTAACAACAAGATTTAACAACAAGTTTTAACATGGTTTGTTAAACCTTGTTGAGCTGGAAGATATTAAAGAATAGAAACATAAGCGGATCATTCACCCTTCTCTATTAATAATATATCACAAGTACTACCAAGGTTTAACAACAAGAATTAACAACAAGGTTTAACACGATTAGTTAAACCTTGTTGAGCTGGAAGATATTAAAGAATAGAAACATGAGCGGATCATTCACCCTTCTCTATTAATAATATATCACAAGTACTACCAAGGTTTAACAACAGGATTTAACAACAAGGTTTAACACGGTTTGTTAAATCTTGTTGAGTTGGAAGATATTAAAGAAACATGAGCGGATCATACACCCTTCCCTTATAACAATATATCACAGGTACTGTCATTATAGGCCTAGATCTAGATCTGAATTCCTCATGGGTGCTGCCAAATGTATCTTCACTTTCAGAGTTGGTGAACCGGACAAAACATAAATAGTCCACACACCGGTATCTTCACGTCTTTTCTTTGTTGTACCCTTTCAGAGAAAAACGTATGTAGACTATCTTAGGTTTATGGCAGAAAAGCGGACCTGGACTGGCTCGCTGGCTGCCTTTAGTGCTTTGATAGCTAGCGAATACTTCCTCTGGAAAGGTGTTAACTCGTGAGAATGAAGCGTCCGTCACATCGATTTTTTTTTCTCCCTAGCTTCTCTTCTGTAATGACAGCCCCAGATCTTGTGTGCAAGTGTACGCACATAGGCGATCACAGAAAAGGTACGCGGGCACTAATTCTTTTACGGTAGGGAAAAGTACACACGTTTCACAAGGACTTTGGGTCTCATTTTCCGCACAAGACGTCAATGGCTCGCTTAAGAAAAGAAGCATTCTTCGAGATTGCGACTTGCGCATCAAGTGTTCGGGTTTCTTCCTGCAGTCAACCACCCACACATAGACTAACTAAACTTAGAGGCAACAAAAAGAATGCTTAAAATAGAGTGGAAAAACTTTCTTTGTGATGACAGCCGATTCACAGCACAGTTTTTGTAATTATTTGACAGTCATAACAAGTCTGTGAACGAGCCCGTTACCAGTGCCCTCGCAGCTCCTACAGTCCAGAGGGAAGGGATCAGATTCCAGCCTTTTCTCCCTCCCTCCACCTTTCCCAACAGGAAGGAAAAATGAGATGAAGAGCAAAGGAAAAAAAAAACAGCACAAAGAACTCGCAGATCGTGCTGTGTCTGAAAATAATATAGCTGAATCCATATTCGCAGCTCGTCGAGATCATGAAAATAGCTGTGATGAAACAGCGTTGCATTTATCCCGTGGGCTTTCTATGGAAAGTACTGTAATACAGCATTGTCTTTTTCATCTGAAAACTTGCATGGAAGCGGAGGTTGCGACTAAGCGGAGTCGCCTGTAAATATTCAGGATCTATCACAGAATCAATAAAAATGAGCTTATGGTTTGGTTTGTACGAGTAAGCCAAGTATTGTTTCGGGGGACCCCATGTGCAATGAGCGCAGCTGTCACCAAACGACGATGTCAGTACAAGCAAAAATATGAGCAGTGAAGTATGTACTAAGTGGATGGGCCAGTGTGGCTTGACTTTAATCTTGTCGATTTCTTCCCAAAGCCACTATTATTGTATTTATAATAATGAGAATGCTTTTATGAGTCTCGTATCCAGGTTATGTCTGTGAACGTGACTTAATATGATTATTACTCCAGCAGGCCAGACCAATCACTGACATTCTCATCTTTCTGGATTAACATATAGTGTAGTGCCTTTGCTATATTACAGGCCTGCGTAACTGGTATTCGAAAGTGGCTTTCATTGCCTATAACCATGTACTCAATTTGCACTGAGAGCCGGACTGACGAAAATGCTTTCTTTAACAACTGGCCATGCCAGGAATCAAACCCACGACCTTCTCGATCCCGAGTCCAATGCCCTGACAATTTGGCAGCGCTGCTTCACACCATGGTTTTATGAGAATTGTCTATAAAAATAGGCCTATGAAAGACTGACGAAGCCAATACATTTTAGAGCTCGCGCATTAACGATCAAATCTCTTACCCTCGTAAGAATTTTATGAACTCTGCATGCTGAACCTACCAAGAGTGCATTCAGTACCAAGGCACTAATGTAATTCTCACGATCGTAAGAGAATCCATCAGTAATGCGGAAGCTCTCAGTTAATTCCGCACATTGAACGCAAATAAGGGTGCGTTCAACATCGATGCAGTAAACAGTGATTACAAAGGTCCCATTAATAATGCACACGCGCTCTAATATAATTTGAACTTTTTGATTCTGTAACGATATCTGAGTGTTACTATTCTTACCACCGTAAATACATGTAAAGTGGTATAGATACATGTATCGCACCTGTAGCTAGCTGGAACCCTGCTGCGTAGTGTTATTACGTCATAAGGCTTTAGGTCTTTGACATGTTGAGAACCTGTCGTGACTTGGTGGCGACATGTATTGATCCACACACTCCACCGTTGTAGGAAAGCGGCTCATAAAGAGGCACTCGCAGATCATGCCATGTATGTATGTACGTAATGGAGGAGGGTGTGTGTTTGTAAGAAAGAGAGAGAGAACAATTATTATAAAAGAACATAGTGTACTGTCTATCACAGCTTTCTATGTGGCCGGACACCAAACCTATATGCACAGTGCGTATGAGATTAGATTTAAATAAATTATTATTTACACTCTGTAAGTACACATAAACTTCAAAGGACCCATATTAAAATAAGCTGTAATCCATTGTTTTAGATAAGGATGCAGATCAAATCTCAAGTTCTGTGTCACTATGACCATTTCCTCATTTAGTCTTATTTTACCGAGTGAACTCCCTTTTTTTGCTGCCCAGTGTGGCATACTTGGCTTCTGGGGATTTGCAGTGGACTAGGGTCGCCACAGAAAATGGAAGGAGTGGGAAAGGGGAGGGCTATCAGATAGTTAACCACAGAAGGCAAAAACCAGGTCCTGTTGCTGGAGAAGGGGTTACATGCAGACGTCAGTGCTTTGGGGTCTTGCCAAGTTTAACCCATACACGACAACATGCAGGAAGAGATCGGGGAAACAGTTTAAGTTATTCTGATAAACTTTTAAGCCTGTTCCTCGTCTAATCTCAGATCAAGGTACCCTGTGTTTTCATCTCCTGACATTTGCGCCAACACTAGTTACGTACCTATGTATGTATAGATGAGTGGAGGGAAAGTATACCCTGGTCTTCATTTACATGTGAACAGTATGGTAAGTTCCACCTTTGAAGCGCCAGATTTCAGTCATTCGTGAAGCTGTGATTGGGGTTTTTACACAAGGCACATACTGACTATGCATTGTACATGTATTTTATGAGTAATATCGTGCTATTTTTTTTATCTCTTGCTGAATATTCTTTATTTGTCCATTGGGACCAGTTTCCAAATGCGGAATAACAATGAGTGCTATAAGAAGAATTACAGTATGTGCCATCCGCTTCTGGCAGGCACTACATTAGGCAGGGAGCTGGAATCTATTCTTGTTAAGTATTTATAGGCTGCTGCCGCCAGTTTTCATTTCAATGTTTGGCAAATGAGCACAGTCACTGTTGTGTCATTCACTGTCCTTGTGCCTCTTTGTTCAGTGCAAATCATTTGCAGGTTGTTGAGAGCTTGCGCATTAACGATGAGATCTTTTACCGTCGTGAGAACAACATTAGTGCATCGGTGCTGAATGCACTTTTAGTAGCGTTCAAACATGCAGAGTTAATGTAATTCTTACGGTGGTAAGAGGCCCCATTGTCAATGCGCAAGCTATCAAATATTTTACTGGATTTGTTTATTTTGTTTTAAATGAGATTAGATAAGAGGCAGAACGGTGGCGCTGTGTGTTTACTGCAAGCTATTGTGTTGTTTTTATTATTTTAAAAACTCATGACCCACTTGATGTGTAGATCTAGAAATTGTAATCTATCTAGCAAATCAAGGAAGCAAATAAGGGTGATTTTTTTTTTCTGAGTAATTGAATACCATGGCTCTCCAGACCGCGTGACCGCCTCTTTCCTAATTGTCACTGTTGTAGAAAAGCGACTGATTTTAAAAGACACAGAGTATCGCTGTCGGAGAAGTCGGTAACATTTTTCTCGTTTCATTATTATATCGTCATCTTTGATATATCAGTAATGTCGGAGCATCACATGAGAGCTTGCGCATTGACGATGGAATCTCATACCATCGTGAGAGTAACATTAACTCTGCATGTTCAACGCCATTGAGGGTGCATTCAGCACTGATGTAAATTCTTGCCATGATAAAAGATCCCATCGTTAATGCACAAGCTCTCAGTTATTAAAAGAGTCGGTGACGTCGTTAATATTTCGTCAGCTTTGACGCAAGTCATCTCACGGCCCTTGTTAGAAAAGTCGGTGATGATTTGCTTAGTTATTATATGACACCTATGACGTCAATAATTTCACAATAAAAGTGTTTCCCTTAGAAGATCTTCTCTCTCCCCCCCCCCCCNCAAAACAAATTGCCTCACACTCCGCCCCAAAACCACACATACACAGAGGACTATTAATTATTATGGCAATCTGTTGAGGCACTCAGTGCAATCATATTAATGTTTTTGCTCAGTTATTTCATTTTCAAGTCACAAGGGTATTATAGTATGTTACCAATATCAACAAAGAAATTTATCGATTATTCCTTTCATTTATGATAGACTAAGGTTTTTCTTGTTTTTGTTTTCCTCTTGTTTTCACACATGGCTGTTCTAATAAGGTATTATAGTAGTAAGTGTTATGTGATACTGTAGACGTCAGAGTGGGATCTACATTGTCATGGTGATGAATGTAATACAGGCTAAGGTTTGTCACACGTAGAGACAGGGGCGGATCTAGAGCCCTGGCCACGTAAATGGTGCGGGGCCCTCTTTCGTACCATAAAACGATATGATTGAGACCAACACCGTGATAGCAGGAGGGATAGCAATAAAATGGATGTATGTGAGGTTTTTCTCCTCTCTCTCTCTCTCTCTCTCTCTCTCTCTCTCTCTCCATCTCTCTCACTCACCACCCCTCTAATTTATTTTTTTTTCTTTTTACATCGCGATGTCTCTTCTCTCTCTCACCCCCCCCCCCCCCCCCCCCNCGAAGCGTGTGGCCTTGGGGCGTGCTCACTGTTCCCGTGCCTCAATTCGCCACTGCATAAAGAAAATCAGTGAGGAATGATAGAATAATAAACGTCATTGACTCGGGCGTACGTGTGAAATTAATACGTACTTTTATTTGCCCACGTCTCGAAAGTGCTTCTGATGGCGTTCTCGTGTATGAAACGTTTTTGACTGGGTGCCATTCTTCCTCAGAGAATTCTCTGAATTCAGGGAATCTACATGGATTCCCAAGATGTTTTGTTTGTCTAAGGAACTACTTGAGAAAAAGAAACCAGTTGTTTACCAGGAAATATCATAGAGTGCCATCTTTGCGCGGTCTGCGTTTATATGATATAAATTCTTGCATCATTGAGTTTATTTCTTGGTAAAATAGGATAGTTTTAGATGAACGGATTTTGTTCACATAAAAGCTGCAGAAAGAGTGGATAATAATTCATGAAAGGTGAGTGGCATTCTTGGTGTCAGATAAGAGTGAATTGTATGAGTTCCACGGATCTTTGTTAGAGGAATATAATTGGCTAAGATGGTCTGTTGCTTTGGCTTATACAAAAGTTGATGACGCGATCACATTTGTACTTAATTTCGCTTTAAAAAGTCTCAGAAGTGAGCTGTGTTGGAGATGACTGATTAAGAGCGATCTGTAATGAGTCTCAGGTGATACTGTGACTGCATGAGCTCTGTAATCCTATTTATAAGATCTTATAGCTTTAGCAAGATCCTGGTGAGTCTCTCAAGCCATTCATACAAAACGATGTATCCTGGGATCATTGAGTTTAGGATATGATGCTTCGATGAAACGGTACAAATTTTGGTTCAAAAGCCATGGTCGAATAGCGTGGCTTAGAACCGTGGAACCCCGTTGCTGACCGTCGTTGTCCTTTTTTTTGGAGGGCTTTATTTACTGTGCCATTAGAAGCGCACTGTTTGTTCGGACACTGAGATGTAGCTTGATCATTGCTTATATTCAGAGTGTACTGATATGCTGTGGTGGATTTTCTTCTTTGGTCGAAGTATCAATGCGGCAGTAATGCGGTCAGTGGTTAATCTGGCTGTACCTAAATACCTACTGAAATACCAATAATCCAACTGGTCCAGTTCACCGCGTCTGCGAGTCCTATCCATTTCATTCGTAAAACGACTATCAGAAACTGAATAAACGGTATAAGCCTTGGATTAATCAAGTATAGTTATTTTGAATGTTATTGATATGAATATTCTTGACAAATTTTACATAGTTTTGGCAATAGATCAAAGGAATTCATCTTTACGAAAAGAGCAACGCACGCCCCCCTCCCTCCCCATTCTTTCGGTGAAACCTCTGGTTTTCTCGACGCCCCTGAGTACGGGAAACTGTTAGGTCACCCACTTCGCTTTGGTCTGGCCGTGGTGCCGTGCTGGGGGTTATGAAATCTTAAGCATGTATTATTATTATTGTATGTTCTCTTAATGGCACCGTCGACAGCCGATAATGTTGGCACGCAGACTGGACTATTGACTTCTGTACGCTACTGTTACTCGTCAGTCTAGTAGTGGCAGGCAGTCGCTCTTAACCCAGAAGTGGCGCGTTCATTGTTTGGCGAAATACAGTACAGTCGTCTTGTGACAAAACACGTCAAAAATAGACTTAAATCCGGTTTCATACTTTTACAAAGCAGCTGACTTAATCGCCCAAGAAGGAGAAATTGCCAAAGGAGCCAGAATGCACCTTTCTCTTGTCTCTCTTCCTTTCCCGGGTCCCTTCCTCTTCCCCCTCCCCGCGCGCGCGCGCGCACACACATACACACCACTCCTCCACGTTGTCTTATGACGGGTTAAATCATTTCTGGGAAGTGCGGTGTAATGGGGATGCCCCCACAGTGCAACAAATTACTTCAGCATAATCAGTGTGTACACCTTGATTACAAGGGTTAAGAGAAGGGTAAGACTAGGAGGTGATTGATAAATTATTGATAATTACTCTTATATAGAAAGGGTGAAAGCGGCTTAATGATGGACTATGAAGTAAAGGCAACGTTGACATCTGAGGGGGAGTGGTTGGGAGTAGGGCGGGGGGAGCACTTGTTGACTCATGTGGAAGTTGCGTGAGTCAAAGTAATTTTAACTGTCCTAGCGCTACGCTCCCATCGGTGCCAGTGAGTTGAGTGTCGCCCACCGGTTACATACTATTATCGCCTTATTGTGTAATATGCTGTCTGGCCACTTGTTACTACAGCACATAGACCTTTCTTAATGAGCTACGGTGATCACGTGATTCTCGAGCTATTTTTGGGGAGGAGACATTGGTAACTTCCGGTTTACCTTTGTTTCAGTATAGTGGAAGAGAGAAATCTTCATCTGGCGATGAGACAGACATTTTCGGATATGGTTATATAGTGAAATTGCGCAACACAAGTTCGGGGAAGAGAAATATTATCAAAGAATTGCTCTATTGCCATGCCCTATGTCCTGAAACACTCATAAATTGATTTTAATAAGTTTAGCTCCACTCGGTAAAAACTATCTGGCAAGAAATTCATTTGCACCATGTGGCTGCAATTCCTGTGTTGCCAGTTTGCCCTGTTTCATATCAATTCACCTGAAACAGTTTTCTGGGGTCCCTACTCATATTGGCACTTTACAGACACTTGAAAGCTTCATCGTAAGCAATATTGTGTAACGTAAGGTCATTGCATCGATCAGAGCTAGCCTCGCATCGCGAAGCACAACAGTTTCTAGCCATGTGTACTGGTCACCGGAAGTGAATCCGACGCCGTGCTTGCTCATGAATATTCCATGAGAAAGGTCTATAGAACGTTCTTTGCGCCTCCAGGCTAGGCGCTAGTGTCAGATGTCATTTTATTCGTCGTTCGCATCAGCCGTAGAAGTTGGTCTGAGGATATCAGTTCGTCCGACGCTTCACAAAGGTTAAGTTTGTCGAAATTAATCGACAGGATAATGAAAAGGAAGGACGGTGCTTAAGAAGATGGAAGAAAAGTATAGTAAGAACGGAAGTCCATTTTGGGAGGCGTCCCTGTTGTGTACGGTTGCAGGCAGGCTGGAGGCTCATGGAGACAGAGCAGTGTGAAGTCTCTCCTGAACCTGGTTGCTAGACAAGGAGACAGACAGAAAACTGGTGGAAGGAGTCTCTACTGTATTCTACAAGTGATCGTTCGTAATGAGGCAAAGAAGGAGTCCCAAGGAGTGGTGGTCTCTAATATGGATTCAAAGAAATCTGCAGTGAAAGGGGTCCCACATTCAGGTAGAAAATAGTGGTTGGTCATTTGGAGACATCTCGATCTACTGTGGATGGAATCCCTTCTCCTGAGCAGTGGACTGTAAAATAAAGACTAGAGAACACTTTCAATACATTCAGTATACGAGAGGAACATCTCAGTCTATGATTATTATAGTGGAGCAGCGTGGCCGAACGGTTAAGGCGTTGGGCTCACGATCTAAAATTTTTAATTGTGGGTTCGATCCCCGACCAGGGTCATGTTGTAAGTGCCATGGGAAAGCATTTCATTCACATTTTACTCAGTCCATCCGTCTGTAAAATGAGTACCTGGCTATAAGCAGTGGAAGATACTGTCAGAATACTAGTGATCAGCGCTTGTAAATGGCAGCAGCAATGTATGCCTCCAGGGAGTTGAGAAAATCTAAAAGTGATCAGGACTGCTGGGGTAATAATAGTGTGAAGCATTCACCTGGATACGAGACTTCTAAACCTCATTATTATTATTATTATTATTATTATTATCTGCAAGTACGCGGAGCACGATAACCTCCTGGAATAACAAATTCCATTTCATTTTGTAATTGATTGCTATCAGATGCATCGCCGGCGATTAGTGGTCAAAGACCCAGGGAGAGATTAGAGTAGGAATGGAATCGATGGGCAAGGAAATAAGCGAACTGCATGCTGCACTGCTATAACATAAACACTATCAGTGGCTCAGTTTTTAGAAATTCACTTTAGGACTTCGAGCCACGGAAGAGCAAAATCTGTGGAAAAGATAGGAAGGAAGTAAGATGCACTGTGTTTGCATACATGTAACTTTGATGTATACTACAGCACGTGAAATGTGGATAATTTGCTAACTTCAGATTTGGATGTTAGATCTAAACCTAGGTCTAGTTTCCTTGTCAGTGGTAAGTTCAGATTTTTCTTTTCTTTCATTGAATGTTAATACAGTATTATGTAGATTCATGAATATTATTATTGCCCCAGTCTTAATTCCGACAAGTCCAAATTGAACAAAATCCGCGATCCTCTCGGCTAGATTTTCAGCGATTTTGGCTGCCAGCTGTTGGCAGCACTGATAAAATACACACCTCTATACAATGCAAACACATTCACAAAGAGAAAGGAGACCTTGGTCGCCAGCCGAGGCGCATAGAATAAGCTATCAGGGTCTTGCTGTATAGTTATAAAAATATAGAGAGTAAAGGATTATTGCACCGCTGAACGACTCCCTGGAAAAGAGAGATATTATTTCATAGATCTATATGCATCCGGCATACTAATTTGGCCAAGACAACGGATGCAGAGTGTGGATTTTCCCACTAATTTTCTCTGAATATGACTCAAAATTGGGTGACAGTCCTGTGTTTTAGAACCCATTGCTTATGTATTCGCCCTCGTATTCATTTTATTCCTTTCTTTCTGGCAAGGGAGAAGGTGATACAGGGTATGTTATATAGTCATGTTTTTGTTCCAAGAATTGAAAACACCTGTGTATGAATTAGCATAAATTAGACATGGCATATCCCCTTATAAGCCACTAGGTTATTGCGTTCATTTCAACTCCTGCAGATAAACACAACATTGACACTGACAGTTTTCTCTCAGGCGTTTAGCGTTTAAGCACACGTGGGTCACAAAACGCCGTACTACACTCCATAAACACAAAAGATCGTAGTTAATATTTAGTTTGTGTCATATTGTTACACGAATCATTGTCACGAATTGGTGGTTGCCGCTTCGATCGGATCGAGCAGGATCCAACCGGTTTATGGCTTTGTACTCCGTATAGCAGCCATCTTTTCTCTCCCTCTCCACCCCCTCCCTTCTTTTCCCTCCCCCCTGCTCTCCTCCCTCCCCTGTATTCAGAAATCGTTATTTACCGTGAACGTGTCAGCCAAAGTAGCATAGCCTTGGCTGAAAGTATTGACGGGAGCAAAATTCATATTACTTTATCATTAATACAGACACTGTATTGCCCATTTCAACCGTTCATAGAAAAAAATGTTCATTAGATGTGAAAACCTGAGCGGTAGACATGGACTGCTTTGCAGATTGTGTAAATATGCGAGACGCTAAGCCGCTCAACCATGAAGTTCGTTTGACGAGGAAAAAAGAGCCACACGACGGTTACACAGAGGCCAAATGTAACTTCACCTCTAAGTAAAAGACTAGGAAGTTTTGGCTGTGTCATCCTGGAAACGTAGTCACAAATGTAAGGGCGTGTCCGCCAGTTTCAGGTAGAGAAATGATGGCCATGAGATGTTACAGGCCTGGCGACATTGTTGTGGTCAGTTCTGCTTGACTAAGTCGCTGACCCCGAAAATTCAGACCTTGAACAATTGTCCTGCCTGTCAGGTATAAACAAGCCCTGGTCAGTTAGAACCGCTAGCTTTTGGCAGTCACAATACCAAGGCAGTTAGACTTCGGTTTTAGCTGAGCTTGTGACGAGTGATGAAGAACTTAAGTTGAAGGTAATAGCCAAAGGCTATTAATATGAATACCATGTACTGAACAACACTTTATACTGTGTTCATCTAAATTGCAAAAAGCGGTCAAACTGGTATAAACTACTAACAATCATATTAAGGAACTCCATGAAATATGACAGAGACCAACTCATAAGAGGCAACAAATTAACCATTGATTGTCATGAAATGTCAGAGTGTGTACTGTCTTCACGCATGGACGCACAATGAGAGAGAACGGTAACTATAAACAGTAGCACTCACTGCAAAAAGCAATAAAAGACAGTGTTGAGGACAATATTGAATGCAGTCCATAGTTCCTTATAATGAAAGCCAAAAAAACAAAAAACCGCCTATTAAATGGCCTGTAGCACTCACCTAAACCAACTGCGTAAAGGCGTGTTTGCTTTGTTTAAACGCAGTAATTGAAAACCATGCCATAAAAACAGCTGCGAACAAAAACAAAAAAATAGTACAATATTTGAGTCTACAGGCGTAGGCACGGAAGTTTCATCGTTATTGTTGCAGAGTAAAGCCCATACATAGACCCTCTGGGGGCCAAAAACAAACTCTATGAATTCCTGCGTCTGTCCCTACCTACCAGTAGGCACCTTATCTATCTATAGGCAACGTCCGGTTTGGCCATCGTGATCTGTATAGGATCATACTTGTTTCTATTTTTTTTTTTTCAAATGACCTCACGCAAAATTGATAGTGGTCTACGTAGTTAGAAGAGTCATTGCGGTCGGTCACACAGAATGAGCATTCAAAGGCTATCAACAACAGCTTGTAGAGTGTGTGTGTAATGTAAGGCAGCCAACGGCTTGCAGGTAAAGGGAAGCATGTAAAGATGTGACAACGTTTATGTCAACGTGTTGAAAGGTTGTGTTTGCCAGTGACTCAGCATGCGAGTAAATTACAGCTCACTTTACGATTGAAGATGGGCTTCTATAGAGTAATAAGGAAACGCTGTGCTGGTTACACCAAAGCATCGCATAGGTCAGTTGTTCTTTTGAGTAATGCGAAGTTGTGAAATTATCAGAATAATTCCTAGAAAATGGGTCAGTTATTCAAAAATAGTAATCAGTGTAGACTATGTGAGATTAACAAAATAATTACCTGGAATTTAAGGATTTGTACAGCATAAATGTGTCCGCACTACTCTACACACTTAAGGTACGTATTAACCTTTGTCATTGCTGTGGTTGAATAATACAGAATTCCTGCGTATCTGTGCTTCTGTCATTCTTTCCCTTCGTTCCCCGCCTTTGATTTCCCGTCTTCCTGTCTTAGTTTGATAGGCGTGCACTCACTGACTTGTACACACCCATACACAGGCTCACTTACTTGCTTTCCCTCGCTTTTAATTTTAAGACAATCCAGAGTTGCAAGCACATATTTATATGGCAAAATCGACTAAGTATAATAATTTGTTGTGCATGTGTTCCAAGACGTAACCATCAAAGCAATATATTGACGCTGTTGCATGGTTTTGTTTTGAGGTGTGCTGCTCGATAGTGACTGTTGCGTCAGGGGCGTTGATCCGTTGACCTCCCGCGACGGTTAGCTGTAGTCACGTTCATTGTAATGACGATTGCAGATACGAGTCGTTATGACCGCCGTACCTTAGCCGATAGATCAACAGTGATTAAGGATATCAGCAATATATCAGAGTTCAATGTAATGCCTTATCTCATCTCTAGTCTGCTGTTGTAATTCGCCTTGTTTTTTAGCCCGCATAGCTAAATGAGATATAATGAGATATTTTTACTATAACTATAATAATAGTCCTTTCTGACCCATGCACTTTCGTTTGTTTGGTGCTCTTAAAAGTGGATAGGAGAGTCTAGATTGGTTTTCATCAGCCGAGTTCAATTATACAGGAGTTGTTTAGATTTGTTTTATTAAGCTGGTCCTTTTTGCATGAATGAGACAATCAGATGGCCAGGCAAACAAATTGCTTATCGAAGGTAACGTTTAGGGGAGGGTGGGGCGTGTTGGTGCACTTTTCACAACTGGTGCTGTTTAAATGTTACCTGAATCTTTTATGAAGTGTTTATCGTTACCTTTAAACTAAGCCCCAACTCGCCCCGTACCTACTCTAATGTGTTTACCGGGTCTCTGGCAAATTAACGTCGCACACTTTCTTTGTTTCTTTACCTCTATTAGCGAGACAAATGGTACACTTGTCACAGCTAATGAGTACTTTAGCTCGGATTTTTACTCTCTTCAAAATTTTAATGTGGCAATACAGTTTGCAAAACAATTAGACTATTGTTAACCTCCAAAATCCGTCATTTTGACTCTCAGCCATTACATTATGCATCACTGTCATTATTTTGTACACAGGTAAAAGAGGTCAGTATCAACAGTGATCCTGTAAAATATTAAGCTCCTGAAGATATTAGTATTTGAGATAATTTGACTGCACCAACACGCTCCACCTACCCCGATATTATTATTATCATCATCATCATCATCAATGCCTTTCACCCCCAGCAGGGTATAGGCCACGTACAAGCGAATTCCATCTTTCCCTGAATTGGGCCATCTTTCCAAGCTCGTTCCAAGTGAGCTTAATTTCTCGCATGACCCTTTCCGTACATCGTTTCCATGTCTCCCGTGGTCTACCCCTGCCTCGTGTTCCTTGTGGGTTCAATTGCAGTGATTGCCTGGTGATGTTTCAACTATACTGTATTATAATTTGGCCTTGTCTGCACTATCTGACTACTCTCAGTTGTTATGTGTGCACAATCATATGGGTATTGTAGGCCACAACTTCAACAACCATTATCTCCGCTTTCTACTCCTACATTATCAGAGGAATAGCGTTTTCTCATGATCGCGCGATTCATCCCTTAAATTTCAAAATCTCTCCTCAAATTTCTTTGAATGCATCGGCCTCCCTTTATTTCTTGCCCACCATAGTTTGCATCCTTTAGAAAAACATAAAACCTCTCTAAACATGTACAAATCTCCCCACTTCTCAAATTTATGATAATGGAAGAATTTGTCCTCCAACTCAAATGGCCTAGAGAAAACACTATAGGAAAATGATTGACAGATAATATGATCTGTACATTGGTTTATTAATAACACAGTTACACTTTTATTTACATTTTGCTTAAACCGGAAGTAAGCTTTGGTGGAGTAGACTAATTAAGAACGGTCACTTGTTGACGCAACATCGCCAGCGCTATCGCTTCCAGTACTTAATTAAAAAATCGATGCTGTGTTGCTAGGCAACCGATCACATGTATCTAATCGTAACCCCAGTGCTATGATTGATACCGAAAGTGCGACAGGCAGTGTAATCAAAATGTGTTGGTGGGTGGCAGCAGACATTACCTAATACCCACTCATGTCTTAATCAGAATGCAGTCTCGCCTTCCCGATATAATGTCGTTATCTTTAACAAAATATCACGTAAATGACACTCAACATGCATTGCCGTCTGATTGCGATAACATTCGACGCATCCCTGACTTACAACCGTTTCTTTATCATATCGATAGTACGTCTTGAAGCCAGTCAAAATGTGGCTTAAGTCGCATTTGGACAACTTCAAATCATAGATATGGCATGAAAGTTTACTGTGTGTACTTTCATTAAGGATAAAAATGGTTAGTCTCGCGTTATTCTGTCACATTATACTGTTGTCTGGAGAGGCAAAGGGGTCATCACATTCAAAGGAAAAAAATCGCTGAGAAAATTTCAATTTAAGAACAATTTTTCACTATGTAAATCATCTATTGTGCCCAACAAAAACTCCAGTTTATTTGTAATTACTGACTATATGCCCACAAAATAAGCGTGTTTGTGTATGTAATTTAATGATTTCAATCTCCACTTCCGCAACACAGAAGAAAAAAATTGATATTGGATGGCCTTCTTGACCACCAGAGCCTGATATCTCAGTTCCTGGTCTAGTGATATAAAGGTTGCAGGAGCCAAATTGTAAAAGCTTCTTTGAGCCATTTAATAAAAATTTCTTCTCGAATCACAGGAACGTTCCGAGATGGCCAAGACTAGTCTGCAGGTCTGGTGCCACCACTGTGCTCAAATTATATACTGTTTACGCTGGGGGTCCTTTGGTTAAATTTTCACAATTTTAAATTACATGAAAAGGGGTTAAAAATTTGGCCTTCTTTTGCAGATCACAGGTTCGCACAAATGAAATCCGCTGAAGCCATTGGGAAAGACTGCCGGCAACAATTATTGAACTGAATTTCACCACTTTTGCGGTGTGGTTTCATGTTATATGATTATTTCCACACAATCTGTCCTTTATACTCTGCTACTATTGACTCGAATAGTCCATTTTTTTAAAAACCAATTAGGCTCCTGCAACCTTATTATAAGCCTTTCCTTAGTCGGTGTACCCGACCAACCTTCCCGTTGCCTTTCTATCCTGTTTCAAGGTTCCCGATAATACACGGCCGATGTCACTATGATCACTATGTCGTGACTTTACTTTGTTTGGCTTTATTTAATGTCGGCTAGAGCAACATGACCCTATTCGCCAACAGCGCTTTCATTTATGCGAGAATTACAGGGTTTTGTCGGAGGAAGAAAAAAAAAAAGAAAAGCCCCAAAAGTGCTTAAGCGCTCAGCGTTGATATCTTTTGAAGAATTGTGTGAAACTTTTTTGAAGCTTAGAGGCATATTAGGGTAAAGTGGAATGCAATTGGGTACCATGGCCCTTTTTTTTTNGCTTTTTTTTTTTTTTTTTTTGATCATAAGCTCAAATCTTTCAAGGATTCATGTCTCTGAACAGTTTACGCACTTCAGAGGACATTAAAACCGGAATAACGACTTCAGCTAGGGCCTCAGTCACCTCCTCTGCCCCCGCCCCTCTTTTCTTTGAACCATCGGGGATCCCCCCCCCTCCCCNCCCCCATCTTGGTGTCTTTTCTCTGCTCTTCTTTTTTCTTGTTATCTCATTTTCCTCTTCCTTTCTTCGCCTTCTCCCGCCCCTCTCTTTCACTGCTGGAGCTGCGTGGCTGAAAGTTACGGTTTTGGCATAACTTCTGTAGTGGTAGGATCTTTGCTTTGCACTGACTGCACAAGGGTTAACAAAGTGAATGGATGTTATCACGTCTGACAAGTCTCATTAAGACTTTAATTACCGGAGATAAGCTTGACCTTTGGTACGGGCCAAAATCTGCTCTACATGTTCATTAGTGTTACTGTGATCATAATATTTTCACTGACTCATTCGTCGTGATTGATAGGCGGTAGAAAGTAGACTGGATAAATGAAAAGAAGTTTAATTATTTCAGATCCCATATATGAGGATGAATGACTTGACTGTATTAAGGTCAAAATCGATTCTGTAGAACCTAGAGCCACTATCACTTAATTGATCGCAGCATTTGGGCATCGTCTCATTATTTTTGTTGCCAGTTAGGACGAGCGGTTTCGCTCGTAGGAAGTGTAAAGTAATCATGCCTTAGTGCTGAGATGAAGTGTAATATGCGCATAAGGATTTTATCGATTCGAGCAGGAGTTATTTGGCGAAAAGATCTAATATCGTTTTGATAGCAAAAATGTTCCAGTGGGATCTTCCTGTTTTACGATATTAGTATTACGATATTAGTATTACGATATTAGTATTACGATATTAGTATTACGATATTAGTAAACCTATATGTAATATCTCGGACAAGACTTTGAAATGAGGTGTTTTCGCAGTAAACGATGCTACATCGTTCTGTATGATTGAATCAGGATAATTTTGGATAATGTTAAATTACAGATGGAGTAGAGAACGGCTTAACCCAAGAATGATGTGATGGAAGGGCGTGCTTAAGTTCACTGCCATTCAGTGGATTTAATGAGCCACCGGCTTGATTTTGAAGTTGTAAGCCAAGTTGCATGAATGCGGATGAAATCCTGATTCATGTATATTGAAATTATTGCTTTCTCTGGTATTTGGCTACATGACTTGGTTCTTTAAATAAGATGATTATCTCTTACAACCCCTCTCTCTGTCTCTGTCTCTCTGTCTCTCTGTCTCTCTCTCTCTCTCTCTCTCTCTCTCTCTCTCTCTCTCTCTCTCTCTCTCTCTCTCTCTCTCTCAAGAGTGTAGAGATTACCGAAGGAAATAAGGAACGGATCCATGATTGGGGTTCTGTTCAGGATGAAATAAAATGATTAGAAAGTTTCTTGTTTCAAGATGAGGGGTGAGGAGCACGATGATTGCAAAGTATCTACAGTCTAGACGAGAGTTGGGATAAGGTCAAGATATGTAACAATCCTTTCTATAGATCAGAGTTAGGGCCTTTGTCCTTGATATGACTAAACGCGACAGCACTCAGGATTTACTGTAGAGATTAGGCTATACGAAGTTTATGTGCAAACCTTGTGTCACCATGACGTACCTAGCACGTACGCGTACGCACACACAAACACACACACACACACACACACACACAAGCACACACACACACACACACACACACACATATGACGTGTTCGAGGGTAAATCCACCTACACAAATAAACACACACAAACACACTACGATATTGGTTCTGACCGGTCAAGGGCGCGCCAATCTTATCAGGGGCAGTTACTCAGCGCCAACAAGTTACATAACTCCGTGCCATTTATGCGTACAGCCTCTCCACGAGTAGGTGCCCTTGCACACTTGACTGTCCCCAAAGTACAAGTTCAGGGCTGATCACGAGATGCGTGGCCATCACACCTGGTGACCTTACCTGACCGTAACGATACAAATGATGGGAACAGACCGAAAGCTGTCGAGTCGTCAAGTGTTAATGAAAGATCGGACCAGCTGCAGACTGTCAAAGAAGAGGTGCGGATAAAAACTGAAATTTTCGTAAAATGTATCNAGACCTTTCCGAAAAAGCTTTCCCACATTGCTAAACTACGCTAGGAGTGGCATCCATGTGACTACAATATGTCAGTATCACCCACTTTGTATGTACTTCGCAGCTTTGTTTTCCAATCAGAGTGTTTGTTTACCAATAAAATAAGCATTACTCAGACATTCACGCCAAAACGGGATTGTTTGCCCTGGCTGGCTGATCCGGAAAGGTGAATTGCCAAGTTATGTCTGATGCTGCAATGAAGAAATGAATGGTCTTTCCACCATTTCTTTCCACCGTCTACTTACCTTCCTTCCTTCGTTCCTTCCTGCCTTCCTTCCTTCCTTCCCTCCTTCCTTCCTTCCTTCCTTCCTTCCTTTCCTTCCTTCCTTCCTTCCTTCCTTCCTTCCTTCCTTCCTTCCTTCCTTCCTTCCTTCAGACATAGTTGTCATGTCAGAAATGAGAGTCTTTGTCCTTCGCCAGGAGACGGGATCGCCTATTGATTCATTTTACATGGTCCACGAATGAAATCGATCGACTCAAGTCGATATAGTTTAAAGATTGTCATAATCTGTCAATCTTGCATTGCTATGTGTTATCGATTAGGTCACGTGAATGGTCGGAAAATCCGGGATCCAGACTGGAGCGGTGTTTTGTATAGCTCGGCACGATTTAGAATACGTGCACGATGAAGTAGGGGGGTGATGTGTTTGATAGGCTCAGCGCGAGGAGGTTGGAACGAGAGACAGTGGAAGAAAAAGATATGCAAGGGGACAAGTGGGGAGAGGGGGATGTCAGAACGGTGGGTCATCATGCCAGAGAAAGATATGCGAGAAAAATGCAGAAAAAAATCGATTATTTCAGAAGGGTATTATATCACTCTGGTGGATGATTAAGCAAAACTAAACAAAAAATAAAAAGATGATAGGGATTGGAGTAGAAAGCAAATGACAAAATGGCATGTCATCATGCTAAAAGAATATGTGCGTAACAAATAAAGAGTAGAAGACGAAACACATTCAAAATGATATATCACATTAACGAAATGTCTGCTAGGAAAAAGGCAAGTCAGAGAAAGAGAAGGGCAAAGTGATGAGCCCTGCTTGTTGCGATATTGCACATTATGCAATCTTAGACTCACTTTTTCCATAAAGTTTGCATAATTCCATGATGAAATAGCGCTAACACATGACGGAAGAAGGATCTTCGCCCATTGGACGTTTATTGTACTTTACTTTACACCTCACATTTTCCATAAAATTCACATTTTTTTTATTATTCTTGAGCTGCCTGCTCCACCTTCCCCAAACGTGAAACGACCTCGAAATAGATTCGTTGGCGTCCAATTGCAAACACAATTTATGTGGTTTGAAAAGCTTATGAAAATCTTTCTTTGTATAAAGTGCAGGTGAAGTGCGCACGTCATATTGTTTGCAATCTTGAGGCATGTCCACCAGGGCACGAAATTGGCACGTTTTTGCTTTGTGCGCATGTTTTTATTCGTTGCCGTGAAAATGGCGAAACTTAATAATATGCTTCGTGTTTACTGTTTCATGAAAGGTTTAAAAAAAAAATGCATTTTATCAGGTTCAGACCGAATTGCGAAAAGTTTAATAATATGGTAAATAACATCGAGGAATCTCAATGTTTCAGCACTTGAATCATGCGAGCTCAGAATTTAACCACTCTTTCGTTACATTTGCCCATGGCAATTTGGCAACACAAGTGTAGTCGTATCCGTGTGGCTCGATAAACTGAATGGGGCATTGCCACTAAGGCTGGAGGGTGAGGAGGGGGAAGAAAGGAGGGTGTCGTAGTGGTTAGAGGGACAGATCTTTGATCTGATGCACAGCTTTATTGTCACTCTCATCATCCCGGAGAGCTACATCAATGTCAGTCGGTACGGTCTTTTGATCTTAAGATCCAGCCCTGTTTGCTTGTAAAGTCATATTAATATTGATTTAATAAGATAGATTAGAACTTGTTTAGATAAACTGCTTACAGCAACGTCGTAATTTAATAAGGATATTAGCGCAGCCAATTGCTTGATCTACATTAGAACCTGAGTAACCGGTATTCATTTAAAAGGATTATACATGCACTGATATATTATTTGAGAGCTTGCGCATTAACGATGGGATCTCTTACCATCCTACCAATTACATTAGTGCCTTGTTGTTGAATGAACCCCTGGTAGCGTTCAAGCTTCAGAGTTACTGTTATGGTAAGACATCCCATCGTCAATTCGGAAGTTCTCAATTGTTCTATCATTTCAATATTCAGATGAACCCCTATGTTATGTGTACCTCAGTAATAAATTATACTTTTCCCATGCGCCAAGGGCATAGTGAATATCAAGGTTCTCCTATTTATCCTGTGTGATTTTATTTATCTTTGTGTATTCGGGACACCGAAGACCAGGTGAGTGTCAGCAGGGCACAGATAAACAGCCTAGAGCATTGTCAGTGCATGAAATCTTTTAGTTCCCATTACTTGTCATCATTCTGATGAGCGCAGTTACTCTGTGTGGGGGTACCTTGTCTTAGGGGACATGAAAGACAGCTGTTGTGTGCGGTGGCATTGTTCAGATTTTCTTTACTCAGTGGAATGGGCAACGTGCTGTTTCTTAGTGAGCAATCCTTCGAGCAAATATTGAAAGCTGGAGTCGTTTGGTGGAAGTCTGAATTGAATCAAAGGAAATCGATCAGAGCATGCAAAGCAAATGTCAAACAAATGCACTTGCTGCCAGTACAGCTGTCCCCGCGGGTCTTTCTTTCTTTCTTTCTTTCTTTCTTTCTTTCTTTCTTTCTTTCTTTCTTTTCTTTCCTTTTCTTTCTTTTTGATTCTTTATTTCTTCCCTCCCCTCCTATCTCCTCCTATCTCCCCCTCTCTCTCTCTCTCTCTCTCTCTCTCTCTCTTTCTCTCTCTCTCTCTCAGTATGTCTCTCTTTCTCTCACATTCCACGCATTCTCCGATCCGTAGCTCTTTCACTGTTCGAACTAGACTCACGCCATTCCATTAGTCATGTATGGGGAGAAAAAGAAGGCGCTTTTGAGCAAGAGGGTCGATCGTAATCTCCTGTCAATTGTTGACCATCCAGTTTCTACTGTTTACACTGCATAAATACGATTATATGAGATATGAGAAGACTGAATCCTCACCCTGGCTTCCTGTTCAGTTAGACTTGGTGTCCACGGCCGGCCATCCCCACCTTATCTAACTATGACGTACCCAGGGCTAATGAGTCAACCTTTTCCATTCGCCTATGGCAGAGTAAATGAACTCAATAGAAAGAATCATATTGGGTACACAGCCATGTTCCAAAGCACTTTAAACGCACCGCACGCTCTTCGATTTGCACCAAGCTCAGTTCAAGAGGGTTCTTCTGTTGTTCGAATTTGGTTAGTTCGCCTGCACTGTTGACCGCCACCCGGCCACTGCCCATGGCAGCTTGAGATTACGGGGGTTATATTGTCGGGAGCCACTTACCCGTTGCCCCTCAAGTGGCTTTAAATAATGGGTTGGCCTTGGTGGTATGGGAGCAAGTCCGTCACCCATTTAATATGACATACCACATGCCACGCATTCAGGAAAATTACATTTGAAATCGGCACAAGTTAGTGAAAGCAGCAGACCAAGTGCATCAAGGAGTTAACTGCCTCTACCTACTGACCGGAAGTAAGAGACGTGCAAGGGAAATAATCATTTTCAAATGATAACTTTTCGAAACATTCTGCCTATTGTTGCCAAAGGAGATAAATACAGAGATACTTAGTGGTAGAGATATACATTTTGAAGAAATTGTAAGATTTAGCGTTCTAGTATATGGCAAAGTGAAGACTGTTGTGGTTTTTTTTTGTTGTTTTTTAAATTTATTTATTGGACTAATAGATTAGAATACATTTACAGTCCCGATTGGTTAGTACCGACATAGAACTGATATTGGCTGGAGACGTCATACAACGTTCTGTACATCCTTTGTGGACAGAGCGAAAGTGTCAGATTGTAGTTTTTAATGGTCAAGAGTTCAACGAAGGCTTGAAATAACGAGAAGTAACCATTGTAGGTTGCTCCAAGACTTGCCTTTGTTAAATTTCTATATTAGTCGCGGCTGCTTATAGGCCTATTCGTTGTCAGTGTTGCATATTGAGACTGAATCCCAGATAAGACTCAGCCAGTGTAAACTAGATTTCAAAAGCTTGGCCTTTTTTTTTTTTTTTGCATTTCCGTTTTACCAGTAAACTTGCCACTTTACTAGGCACGTTTAACCTTGCCCTTAGAATTTGGCACAGTGTTGCCAAGTTTCGAAGGAATCCGTTGGGAGAATCTTATAATGTATCATGAAAGTGAATGTCAGACTGACAATATCTTCATGATATAGATTTTAAGTATATTTTGGGGAATTTTTTTTTTCCATAAGTAAACTTTCTGTATGTTAAGCCCAAAGACTCTTGGGCTGGAAACGAACTGGCTTTTCGGATTAATGCTGAAAAGTAGGTGTAGGTCAGGGCGACGCCAGCATTTGCTCGTTGTCGCCACTCACGACTCGATACTCCGAACGTACCGCTGAGGTTTGGTCCGACACGATTTCTGTGACGTCACGACCACCATTAGAGTTGAGACTATGTGCATCACGACACGATTCCAATGACGTCACATCTTCAGAAGTGTGAAAACCTGCGTGTGACACCGACACCATTGTTGTCACAAAGCATAATATAAGAACTAGAAAGTTGACATTCTGCTGACAATATTACGATTGGTATCAGCGTTTGTCATGAAAGGCAAAAAGTGCATTTTTTTTTTTTTTAAAGTAAGCCCAATATGTGTTGTAATGTCGACACTGGAAACAATCGTGTCGGAATCACGATCATACCGGAAGTGTCGGGATGTCGACACTTTGAGTGTCGGAGGTAGTGCCTAGCTTTACGGAACAAAAATGTCTGTAGATAGAGGCCTGGTGACGTATCCGCCCTGCCTGGACCAGAGATAAGCATGGTACCGATATAAACCATTGTCTGGCACGCCGGGGCTTATACATTTATGGCATAGGTGGGTCCGCTGTGTAATCAAGGACGTGGTTCAGCAACACTGTGGTAACCTCCGCTTTTGTTTACCTAGGACTACGCTGTACAGAAATACCCGTGGTGGGCTTGGCGTTACAGAGTCACGAGTTTGTGTGAAATAAAAGTCTGGATTTTGATCTGCACTGAATGGTTGGAATATTGTATAGATTTTTGTCTTAAAAAAACAAAAAAATAACCATATAGTATGCTAATAATAGGTAACTGAGGAGTGACGGTTGAGCATTGGGTATCCGATACCGGCTGCGTGGTGTTTCAATTAAGTTGTGTAGGAGCGTAATCGAATAGGTTTGTCACGCTGGCATTTTACGTACCTAATCTCTTCTACGATGCGCGCCCAGGAAAGCCTAACCCTACCTTGTGCTGTGTAGTGTAGGTGAAGATAAATTATGTTTTCTAAAGTTGGACTAACAAGTGGATACTGTATGTGCCGTTGTTGTTTTTTTTTTGGTGGACTGTCCAACAGTGTGAAGAAACCGATACAAGGATGACAGGGGCGTCTTGAACAAGGCCGATTATATAATATCAATTTCGCTTAGGCCAAAGTCAAACTCCCAGCAGGCAAAATAATACGGCAGTTGGAGAAAATGAAGGACATAAAATATTTTCACGAGGCTTTAGTTCAGTGACCATAGTTTTCCGCAAACTCTGCAGTGTAGTGTGTTGTCTGCTGAAAGCTTACTTCAGAAATAGAGCAGGGAGATGAAAACGCGAACCAAAAGATTTTGCACCTTTTGGGTCGATATTTAATTTAAACACAAAGAAATTTCTCTCATTGACATACCCATATGACGAGAGAAATGGCGTCCTTTCATTTGTGAAGAAACCGCTTTCTCTGAAATGCTCAACAAGCTGTTTTCAACTGTTGGATCACGATATATCAAACATTGGATTTAAAATGTTTAGACATCTTCAGTCGGAAGCGTTTCCATATTCCTCGAACCAGTAAGTTGTAAATTTGGAGATCTTTGTGAAAATGAGTGAAGGAGGGTTATCTCTGTAGAGAGAGATGCTACAAGCCAGAGGTTTTACATGAAAGCTCATATTTTTGTTGTAGTTTATCGCGCTTCCGGGCTCATGAGACAACAATACAAGTAGATCTGCATGACATCATTTCTGGTAGTTTACCTCATTGGCTGTAACGTCTTAAGTTGAGAAAAATCTATCCACCTTTCTTTCTAAAATCGCGATGGGTGAACACAGTATAAAATAGATAAGAGAGATATCGCTGTTTCAGGATTCAGGGTTCAGTGTATTAGCAAAACAAACACAGAAGTATGATGAATCATTCAGCATTTATCTGCTGTAATACTGTACTTGCCTAGGATCATATGATGAAGAAGCCGATGTGAATGTACGAACTAAACCTGAAAATTGGTTGCAGTGTTGGGAATACCGAGCAAATTGCGATTCCCATTTGCCTCATTGTCTCAGCGGAGCTAGCACAGTCAAGGTACTTGAGAGCATTAAAGAGCCCTCTCACTTTACGACTGTCTGTGCAGTGTATCACGATTTATAGATTATTTTCTCAGCTCCTCTGGGGTTGGCTATATTCCTCCTATCACGACGATTTATGAGCCATCTTAACTTTTCTTTGTTTCTTCGTTCAGTTATTACGAAACTTACTCAAAGACATAGACTAGTAGCCGAGTCTATATTAGTGATTTCAACACCACATTTCCTGAGGCGCCTCTTCAGCATGGCGGTATTACATCAGTGGATTTGTCATAGTCTCAGACATCCTCGCTTTGCTGAGCGAACTCGTAGCATCGTTTGAGAATGTTGTCCTTTTCAAATGACATCAGATCTCATGTGATCCTGTTGGTGATAGAATTCTAGCCTTGTTATGTGCTTAGAATTTACACTTGTAGGACGTATTTCAAAAGTCAGTGTTTGTTTTCACGGATCTAATACATTTTGCTAGTTCTGTAACATCCTGGTCGTCGTCTATAGAATTCTTGTATTCATTCATTGGTCTGGTATAAAGACGTCTTTGGACGGATAGTTTTCTTTGCCATTCGACACGTGGCAGTGATTTCAGATCTAACATTGGAAAGTCTAAGAATCTTTTCACGAGATCTGCATATCGGCAGTGAGAACAAGTGGAGTAGGTCTATTTTAAAACTGCGTTCATTTTACAGAATCTGTGACTGTAGGATTTAAGCAATGATCTCTCATTGGACTTCTTGTTCCAAGACGGATAAAGGGTATTTCTTTTGCAGACCTTTTATATGGATGGCCAGAATTTTATTGAGATATTGTTCAGTTTTGTGATAGGTTTAGAGGCTGTGATTTGAAGTGAAGTATTACATGTAAAAACCGTTTTTCGTCGTGTGTTGACCGTAAAGATCAATACACTTTTCAAACACACCAAGTTCTTGAACTCGCGGTTTCAGAAGAGTTGTACTCCAGTGTTAGATCTCTTATCATCATTATAGTCTGTCAGGGATTTCTATCTTGGCCCTGATTAGTCGGGAAAGAAGAAATACAGAAAGACTGACTGGTCATTATATCTATTGACCTAACTGTGTTGACTCTAGAAAGGTCACAAAATGTGGGAGAAATATGTTGTTCCAGAGTGGCCTTCCAGGCATGAAAGATTTAGATTCAGTAATCAGACGGTAAGTCATGGAATGTTAGAGTTTCATTTATTTTGTTTGGAAGGATTCAGTTTATTCACAGGAAGAAGGGATTAAAACTGAAATGTGGTATGCTCGCCAAAAGTAAGAAAAAAAAAAGACATATTTATCACCTGTCTAAATGTGCGTCTTTGTAAGCAAAGCCTAGAAAGCCGGAGAACATGTGTTAATGTTAGATCAGTTAGAAATCATGAGATTTATATTAAACTGTGAAGTATGCTAGATAATATGCTATAATATTAATGAATATGCTAGTTTCCTAAAGCCATCGTCCCTTTCCTTAATTACTTATTTAAGCTACAGTACATGTCATGTACTGCTACTATAATAATTATTGTAATAACCACTATTACTGCTGCCGTACTCACCACCTCTGTTGTCGACAGGGTGGCCTAGAGAATTGTCTCCTGGTGCGAGAGAGCCCGGGTTCGGATCCTGTTAACGCGGGTTTCTCCTTTGTGTGTGTGTGTGTGTGGTGAGGAGAAGGGGTTGTTAAGGGGATAGTGTCTCAGAGACACCCACTTCGGGGGGTTCAAGCCTTGTCTCTGATGTAACCATAGTTGTGCTGAAAAGGGATGTTGAAACCGTACTCAAAGAAATCATCTCCCATACTGTTGCCACGACCACCGCTGCTATTTACCACCACCATTGTTATTACTATCACCATTATTGCTACCATCTGTTCTTCCACTACCAGTGTTTTGGTATGAACATCTGCTGTACACATGACAGCTGCCGCAGTAGTGTGAGAACCGCCAAGGACAGTTGGAGTGAAATAATCATCCCAAATATAAAATCGTTCCAGTACACTCAAGTAATGGCTGCGCTGGAGTCGTTTCCTTAGAGGGAACTTAATTGCCACTGCGTGAGCTGTAGTCTGACTTGAAGGACGAGTAATTTGTTGGTCGTGATTTCTCAACACGTGCGCGCACGATTACCAATTATGATGGTCTGACACAGAATTAACGGCAGAGGGTCATGTGCCTTCATCATCATAGCCAAGACCACAGCAACCACTAAGCACCACATTCTGCACCACCACTTTCACCTCTCACTTCCCATCTGCACCACCAAAGACGCAACTGCGATCTTTGTTTAGCGACAGCCGATGATATGGCAGTTACTCCATGAGATTTAAAAGTCCATCCTCTGTGCCCATAGTCATCATTATTACAACCACAATCCGCGATCAGCACCACTTTATGGTCTAATCACCTTCCACCACAAACTTGGGACCACAATCACCATTCCAACCACCAGGACCACCATACAGTTAATCCACACGAAGTCGACCATATTATCTTGAATTCCCAGCTATCTTGTCGCAAAGTTCCAAATTTATGCTCTGTATCTCTATAATAAATTCCCCTCACGATTTTGAATATCCAAGCTGGTTTCCTGGAATTATAGAGTACGAGATTCTTCTGTATTACTGTTGCAGTCATTGTCCTTCAGAAACACCTCTATCACCATCATACCTACCATCATAGGACTGGATTGATAGGACCAGATTAACATGGTCTGTGTTCGTATGTATAATCCATACGTTAGTTTACGCACTGCGGTAACCACGGGAAACTCCCAAAACATTAGTATTGTTCACTGCAGTTAACGCAAGACGTTACTTAACGCAAGGATTATGCATAAGGCCACTGGATCCTGGGGCAGTGAATGTCAGGGACTCGTAGGGCAGCAAATTCCTTGGGGTCCATATAAGATATAAATATGACACAGGACCCATATATCCTCCAGACTACGCAAGGCGCCATTGGTTCCTCAGACACGCGGGACTTTGGGGCAATTGCCCCCATCTGTTGCATGATTAACCCGCCCTTGCCACCGTCCTTACTACTTGTTATTTTACTATTGTAGGCATCCCTTCCGCGACAAACACGACAAAGTTCGCGATCACCATCCACTGCCATCATAATAATATCCACCATTCCAACTACAAGCACCACTTTTTTACCATTGTAGTCCCCGTGTTCACCACAATTACGACCACCACCACCACAACCACCATAACAGCCACTGCATCATCACCATTTACGGATTTAGCATGGCCCATGAAAGGGATGACTGAACTGTCGTAAATAATTGTCTTATTGATCCATACCTGACAGCCGGGCAGGTCACGTGGTACGCATTTCAGAATTTACATGTTTGTGAATCGATTCATCCGGATTCGGATCCGGTCGCTAGGCGGTCACGTGATAAGATGAAGTTCGACCAGTCAGAAACATCAAAAGCATGTAGGCATATCTGCTGTAAAACTCAGACAAAAAAAAATTAGATCGATATTCACAATATGATTCATCGCTTAAGAACTGCTACTTTGATGCGTGAAATTAAAGACAGTAGTTTTCGTTCTTGTCACTATGGGTCTCCGAAAACTCTCAAGATCCAAGCTCAAAATTCCTTGACATTTTATCTGTTATTTCGAAGTTTGTAAACTCTAACTACACGATCTAACAAGTGAGTCACCTCTCCTTCTCTCCCCCACTGCCAGCATGTTCCAAACGGGAATCACGAGATAATGATATGCTGAGGT
>JAWQUT010000038.1:3201481-3218622 GCA_033807755.1 Ellobium chinense | reverse complement strand
GAGAGGGTGGTTGATTGGTTCTGGTTTTCTGGTTTTCTGGCTAGTTGGCTGGCTAGGCTAGCTAGTATGCTCTCCAGACTAATTCCCCTCTCGGAGCTTCCAAGGCACTCAAAAATAATTTTCTTAGATGAAGATTATGGGATGAGTTATGGTTGGTTGGTAAGAAGGTGGTGTATTTTCGGCCCTCCTTGGAGACATCCAAAAAAGTCTTTTATAGACCGTTGGTACGTGATCCAAATATCATTTACAAGAGTCATTTCCGGGTGGTAAATCGTATGATCTGTTTCGTGAGAACACAAAAAAATGTCATCACTTTTCAAGGTATTTATTACCTCAGACGTGTCCGCGCATGTCAAGCGACGAGAACGCGGGGCGGGAAAGATTGATAAGGGCAAACATCAGCAGATACATGGAATAAAGTCAATGGCAGCATCATGCTCAGAACGATTGCACAACAGCTAGTAGCTACCGGCGGTGCAGTGTTGCCACTCATAAGGATTTTTCCCTGTGGTAGGGGAAAACAGCGTTACGATTAAGTCATCAAGATGAAAATCGCTTTTCGTGAGATGCTTGGAAAAATCGTGAAAATGTAGAGTTAAATGGGTAGTATGTCTGATTTTCTTCATTTTTGTAAAGCTATAGGGTATTTTCCGACTAAGTTTGCCTACTTATCGTGCGTAAGGAAATGTAGGGAAAAATATCACTCGGTCTGCAAGACAAAAGCACAAGACCAAAATGGCAACACGGGGCATGTATGTTCACCGGAGAGAATGGAGAGGGCTAGGAAAAGAAAAAAGGTAAATGGAAAAAAAAGGAAAATATTGAACAAATATGTGAACAGGGGAGCTTTTCGAAACCTGAGAGATTCTATTTGCGACTGCGATGATAAAGCCATTCCTAATTAATGTCACTGTGACATTGCACCTGGCAATCTTTAGGATTAATCTTTGCAAGCAGGGTCGTAACTGGGCTACTTCATGTGGGGTTCTCTCACAAACTTATCACTTTGGGATTCCATCTTCATGTGCATGTTTAACATTTTGACCCATCCTTCCTTTCTTTTTATAGAGGTCTCCTGACCCCACCCCCCCAACCCCTTTCTTCCCGCATTATGAGGACTACAGGGATGCTTTTAGGGGTCTGCTTGCAGCTGTACACATTGGTCTGGCCTTTTCTGTTTTAACGTCGGCATTTAGTTCTGTCTGTCTGTCTGTCTGTCTGTCTGTCTGTCTGTCTGTCTGTCTGTCTGCCTGCCTGTCTGTCTGTCTGTCTGTCTGTCTGTCTGTCTAAACGATAAGTCTATCTATCTGTGTGTGTGTTACCATGATCCTACCAGTTATGCTTGCTGCCATGTCCGTTAATGAACAGTTTAGAGAGAAAAAAATAAACAAACAAACACCCGAGGGCTATATAGAAAATCATATCACATTCAGCCTGATTTCTCGTGCTTAACATAACTGTGTTTATGAACCATCCAACCAGTCGATGATAAGTTTTCATTTCCAAGCTTCCTCAAACAAATTATCGATCAATAATTTAATCTAGAACTACACCCGTCGACGAATTGTGAGCACGGCAGTGCATCTCATAATCTTTTCATTTAACGCGATTTTGCTCTCCCTTTGTTCCACGCTTGGCACAAACAGTGCTCTCATGCACAGTACTAATGGTATAACAACTCTGTTTTTACACAAATCATGGAGATGTGTTAAAATTTTAATGTGGACGGCATATTGGAATGACAAGTTCTCCTCTATTCGTGCGGGGCTGTAATGTTGATAGTGAATAGTGTCGATACTGGCTTTGAGCGTGAGGACTCATTTCCAGTAGCCGAGTTTATTGATATTGTCTGTACAGCCTTGTCAACTAAATTCGCCCTGGTTTTTGGTTTTGTTTTTGTTTTTTTTATTTTAGACGCAAACGTTTTGATTCCCGTATAATGACTTTTGACAGTGCTAAGATATGAATGCAATTTTACCAACATAAGCTCTAACAGTCACTGTCAAGTTGGGCCTTTCTTTCGAATACCCAGCGAAGCCATACTTTAATCCTTTGACTTAAGTGACGGGCAAAGAGGTCATAATACTATTATAACGTCTTTGGTGACGGGCGCTCTGTGGTATATTAAATTTGACTTCACGGTCTCGATACCAACAATCGACGCTGGTAGGGTCGCGAGTACTCACATTAGTAGATACATGTATTTGAAAATACTGATAAAGGTACGTCTCTTAATTTATAAACCCCGTTTATTAACCCCTCCATTATCAAGGTTTTGCGCTCTCTCTCTCTCTCTCTCTCTCTCTCTCTCTCTCTCTCNTCTCTCTCTCTCTCTCTCTCTCTCTCTCTCTCTCTTTCCTCTCCTTCCTTTCTCCTGCCTTCTCTCACGTCCCGTCTTCTTCTTCTCTTTCCCCTTTTTTTCTCTCGTTCTCTCTCTCCCCCCCTCTCTCTCTCTCTCTCTCTCTCTCTCTCTCTCTCTCTTTATGTGTCACGTTGGCACCAGGTCACTTACGCACTCACACACAGATGTACTGTTGTTATCTCGGCCGTCTGTGCTCCTATTGTCTATTGTCGAAGCTTTTATTATCCTTTTATGTTCTTTCTCTATTTCTACTTATCCTTTCCATATTTTTTTCCTTCTTTTTCCGGACTCTTTTGCTTTTTGTCACGCCTCTCTGCCTGCATCGTGGATATTTTTTCCGTTAGCAGTTTGCGCCATCTTCTTTATCACTTTTATGGTTGTTGTGTATGGTATAAATCCTGCATTCCTTTTTCGCAGTATGGTGATGTTTTCAAGGAGCATACAAATATATATGAATATGGACATCATATGGAATATTTGTCATCTCAGAAGCTAGATGTCTAGTCTAAGTCTTGACCTAAACTACACAGCAGTCAACGCGACAAAAGAATAGGGTCGTGCGAGGTATTATATTACTGTATAATGCAACTCATTTGAAAAATATGTCATTTACAACCCGCCTACTCGCCACAATAAAAGTCTGACATTCAGCCTAAAAATTCTCTTGCGTATTGATGATGTACGATATTTTGCATTTGTGTGTGAGTGTGTGTGTGTGTGTGAGTGAGTGAGTGAGTGAGAGAGAGAGAGAGAGAGAGAGAGAGAGAGAGAGAGAGTCTGGTCTCTGAGTTTCTTTTTCAACTACATAAATCCAAACCACAGTAGTCCTGTTCAAATCCTTCTGACCTAAGACCCGTGCAACACACATGTCTAGACCATTGTGTAGTGATGGGCCCGTGTCTTATAAAGTAATGCATGATTATAGATTAATGGGATAATTCTGTGGTTTCACAGAAGATTGTTTGGGCTAAAATAAGTCGGATCCATCGTTTGGCAACTATGCTTAGAGCTTTCTGTTGTCTATGTTTCTATCTGAGTTATTCGCTTGTAGATTTTATGATGTTTGGAATTGCCGACACTGTGCGCCGTTGATTAATTAATAAATTGAAACGCATAGTGAAACTTTTTGTCTTCTGTAAAATATAGATTTTTTTTCCCCTGTTCCGTCACGTGGTCAAGGGATTGTGCCCACCCGCTGGTTTGTTTACATGTTCTGCACATGCATGACAGCTCGCCGTTTATCAAAAGCACCTGGTATATTCAGGGTATATTAACAAACCAACGCGAGATTGAGAATCCCTTGTTCCAATCATGATTTTTGGCAAATACGGTCTTTTTCTAGACAACAGCAGAATAATCATTGAAGATTGTATCGGTGATACCAAGTACGTTGAGAAAGAAGCCTAGTCGGACATTGAATATCGACCACCACAATTTTAAGACACCAAGACCAGGTTTTAGATCACTAGAGTTCATAAACAAACAGCTCCACGTTAGCGCTAAATGAGATGTATTTTATTTCACGTCATTGTTCGTGCTAATTAGAGGTCGCAGAATCGATCGATCTAGCGCATTTCATCGTGTTCTTGTTCTTAATAAACTTGAGATATGTCGTTAGACATTTGCATTTAAATTGCCCTTCACTCATACATAAAACATTAAATATTTCTTCTCCTGTGAACATTCTATGAAGTTTTGAGGTTAGCAATTTCGAAATCGAATGATCGATATTTTCTTGGTGACCAGCATGAAGGCTAGGTATTATAAAGTAACACCTTCGGGTAATTAACTTTTCTTTATTGGGGTATGCTGGAATAATAGGGACATGATTTGTTCGCTCTGTTGCAATGGTTTTTTTTTAGTTCTTTTTTTTTATTATATTCGTCGCTGTTCATTGGACAGGCCTGGGTCAGAGGCCCATCCTGTGTCTGTCCTTACAATAACAATCGAAAACTCTCGTCTGAACATGGACATAATTATAAACCGCTAATAAATTGATTTTGGGAAGGTACTGTATTTATAATTATTCTCTTAGAACATTGCCCTAATCAGTGGCTTCCCAAAACCCAAATATAATTGCCTTAGGTGAAGAATATCAAGAATACTTTTATTTTTGATAGAATGCTGTTTGCCTGTACAGGATAGTTAAATACAGAAATTGGAAAGCGACACTATGCCCTCATACTAAGCGGTGTAGAAAGATGAATGGGTTATGGTCTGTGACCACCGTTGTGGCTCCAGGGGAATGGGAGGAGCGAGCGAGAGAGAGAGAGAGAGAGAAAGAGGAAGGGAGAGAGAGAGAGAGAGCTAGCTTTAGTTCATTGCTATTGGATTTATATGATTCTGTAAAGCTTCTAGAATCCACCATGTACGGAATGAATGCTGCCAAAAAAATCAATTAATTTCTTAGTATTCCTGTAAAATCTGTGTGATAGAGAGCTGTGATAAAGACAAAGAGTCATGAGATGTGAAAACGGATAGAAAAACTGCCAATGTGCCTTGCGTAACGTTAAGAGTCCCAACTTTTTTTATGTAATGTTCCGGAGGTGAATCACATTTCTCTTGTCACGTTCTCCCTTTCATGATTTACCATCTTAACAGTATGATTCATTTGCTTGTTGGTCTCATTCTGCTTTCCTGAATTAGACACATGACCTAAAAAGTGTTATCCCCTCTTTACATTAGGTTGTTTTTTATTGGGGTACTTGATAACATTCGTCCTGATTTTCTCTTCTTTTTATAACCCTCCTTCAGATGGCTTTTATTTTGTACCATCCTCTGATTGTAATGTCCTGTACTGTGATTGTAATGTACTATAACTGTAAATGTACTATGACTGTGATCCTGTTATAACACTGAAACGTGCGAAGTTGTTACTTGAACAAGGGTTTTCAAGTACCAGATGTCAGTTTAGTCACGAGCGTTTCCTCTCCATTCTGTGGACATCCACGCTAGAATTTAATGATGTGATGTACTGTATTGCTCTCCCTTGTCTTTTTCTCTTGATTTCCATGCCTTTTGTGCCGATCAATCTGTAGTAGTTGAATCACTTTAATTACAACTGTTTATATTGTACGACTCTAGGGCAAAAAGCGATCCTACATCCGACGAAGCTAGTTTGCAACAATACCACAACCATCTAGTCTACCCATAATAACACGTGCTCATAGTTAATAAATGTGCAGACAAAGTCATCAAGAAATTATAGTGTCCTATAATGTATTTTCACTTTTTGCTAACGTCTGTTTTAAGTTCCTGCAAAAAATGTCACCTAGTCTTATAACACAGTTCCTTTTTTCTCCACTTCTTTGTGGTGAAGTGACGACTCCCTATGTTGACCTAATTACATATCCTGTTGTATACTTTGGCCACACGGTCTAGATGTGTTTAAGTATCGTTCTCAGTTTTGTTTGTCCAGAAGGTCTTGATGTGTTTTAGTATCCTTCTATATTTTGTTTGTCCACAAGGTCTAGATGTGTTTTAGTATCTTTCTATATTTTGTTTGTCCACAAGGTCTAGATGTGTTTTAGTATCTTTCTCTATTTCGTTTGTCCACAAGGTCTAGATGTGTTTAAGTATCTTTCTCTATTTCGTTTGGCCACAAGGTCTAGATGTGTTTTAGTATCTTTCTCTATTTCGTTTGTCCACAAGGTCTAGATGTGTTTTAGTATCTTTCCCTATTTTGTTTGTCCACAAGGTCTAGATGTGTTTTAGTATCTTTCTATATTTTGTGTGGCCACAAGGTCTAGAAGTGTGTAAGTATAATTATTTCTCTGTTTTGTTTGTCCAAAGATCTAGATGTGTTTAAATATCTTTCTCTGTTTTGTTTGTCCACAGATGGCCAGCATGCAGTCCCCGCGGACACAGTGCTGCTGTTGTGCCGTCGGTGTGTTTGCTGCTATGTTCGGAATCTTCATGCTCTCAGCTGGCATCTGTATCGTCCTCAACGTGACCTTCATGGAGGTGAGTTCTAGAGGTCATAATTAACGAGCATTTATCAAAAGTCAGTAAGTGCACTTTCTTTAAAAAATTGAGCAGTGCATTCAACTTCAGAAATGCATTTGATTGAAATTCATTCAAATGAAATTTGAACTTCAAATCTGGATTCCTCCAAAAGTTATGTCATTAAAAAGTAAATAAAATTTATGTGAATCACAATTAACATCATATGTGCGTTTGTGCATACGCAGATGTATGAGAGTGTGGAAACGCATACATGTGTATGTTTATGTATGTGCAGCTGACTTTATATTAAAATCAAGGCGTGCATTTGTATATTCACATTGCGATTGTAGATGAATTAATGGTTGCCTTAAGAGAATGATGACAACGTAGAGACTTAACGTAACTTTTATCTCGTCTATATGAGTCCATTCTTATTTTTCAATGTCTTCTTATCTTACAATATCTCAGCGTTTCTTTTTTTCTTGGCTTGTGAAAAGTCTTCGTACCCTGTCCCAAGCTGTCCTCATTCAAACAGATAACGGTTGATGTCACTGAAAGGCACTCCTTCTCATTTCTTCTCCGATCCTTATCAATAATAAATAAGTACTAAAAAAGTAAAAGCAGTAATGAATCACACCCAATTCCTATGGTCTACTGCCTGTCTGATGTACGTTACTTCAACATTCCTTACCCTTTCGATTTTCATACGTGGGTGGGCCACAGTAAAAGTTTACTTAATTTCAAAGCTTCCAAATCTAGGTGCTATGGGTATGTCACAGCTGAAAATATAAAAACACAATAGATGGCCTGTTATTTATCTAACACTTTGGCACTGGCATGTCAGTTTTGATAAATGTTTTTAGGGTTTTTTGGGGGTTTTTGCAGGAACAAAAGTGTAACACCCAGATCAGTGAAACTTACAGCAGTCATAGATTTTATTATTTGTCTGCTTTTTAAGTCTTGAAGTTATTGGACTTTGATCCAAGTGACTTTTTTTTTTTTTTGAACTCACCCACCAGGTATCATGGGGACCAATCACTTTCAAAACCCATGTATGTATTTGTAACAAACCTGCTCACACATTCGAAGGCTCATGTCCTAAGTCCCACTTTTTTATTTCAAAAGATTAAAGTATGTCACAAACTTGAAATTTTGAACTGGTTTTCAACTCTTCAAGTTCATGAGATCCTACTATCAAATGCTGATGTCACCAGAATTATCATAAGCTCACTAGCCTGTATGTAGGGTTATTGGGGTAATGGTTTTACAGCGCCTCAGCATGATAATGGCTATATTGCGCCCATATACTTAGGAATACTTCATTACATAGGAAATAAGATTTAAGGTTTCATCAAGTATGACCCAGGCATGCAACTCCCAGACCTATACATATGTCCAAGGACTGTTTGGACAAGAGAATTAGATCTTACACACATGTCATACATAACAAAAGTGTTAATCTTCTCTTACACCTCCAACATCCATTTTCATCATGGATTTCATCCTGTCTAACCATGCAGAAGTGTTAAACTTCTCTTACACCTCCAACATCCATTTTTATCATTGATTTCATTCTGTCTAACCATGCAGAAGTGTTAATCTTCTCTTACACCTCCAACATCCATTTTCATCATGGATTTCGTTCTGTCTAACCATGCTAATATTCTCCTTCCCTCCAGGTGGACACCAGTGGACTGCCTCCAGAGCTGCACAACGAGAATGGGAAGAAAGTGGTGGGCATCATCTTGATATGTGTGTCCATAGGCGCTCTTGGCCTCAGTGCCACCGTTAGTGTTCTTTACTTCACTCTGTGCAGTAGGAAGGCAACACCAGCCACCACAGCAAATGCTGCAGGCAGTCAGCAAAACCAGAACGGACATCATGTTCAAGGTGCCAGAGCAAATCATAATGGAGGCCACGGTCATCGAATGTCAGGAATGCCAGGTGCAGCACCTGATCGTCCTGGGAGCCGAGACTCAATCACAAGTGCCAGTCAGACCTCCTTGAAATCATTAAAGAATTCCAGGAGGTCAAATTCTCAATCCAGCATTGATGGTGTGCAGTTTTCCAGGTCCATGCTAACTCCAGGACCGGGATCCCGTAATCACCCTGGAGCTTATTCTCGTGGATATAAGAAGCGTAAGCCACATCACCACATCCGCCCAGGTCGGTTCCGCGGCTCTGGTCTGGAACCTCATAAAGAAGAGGACCTTGAGCCTGCTACACCTGGCATGGATCTGAATAACCTACAGAGATCTTGTGACAGCCTCGACAAGGAGGAGAATCTAGAAGACAGAGGTGCTGCTGCTTCTTCAGCCAGTACCACAGGCATATCTCCTTCTAAGAGAACACCACCTGCAATTGTGATAGACCAAATGCCTCAGGAAACCGTCACGCCCATGAGTACTGTCTCCTCAGGGGATTATTATATGGAAACTCCATTTATGGACACAACAGGAAATTCTTATGATGAGGATCCTTTATCCAATACATATGATGAAAGCTCAATAGCTGCAGCTATGGCTGCAGAGAGACAGTGCCCATCTCAGCTCAATGACACATCGACACTGGACTCAGCCAGTTTCACCAAAGAATTCAACACCCATGACCAAACTATCTCACAACAGCCTGTAGTGTTTACAGTAGATTCTCGGGAGAATTCAGACTTGACAGGGTCATTATCATCATCATCCTCACAACAAACTAACAACATTGAGCAAAATTTAGACAGAGCATCATCCCCACCCCAATCATCCTCCAGCAACAGAAAATTTCAGCACAGCATTGTCAATGTCCAGCCGCCTAAAGGAGCTGAACTGAGTACTCCAGTGTCCTCCTCCCATACACTGGACATGCTTGACCGGTATGAGGAGGAAGTTGAGAGGCATGATGGTCTCTCTGATCTCCCACCCATGAACCAGCATCAGTATGTCACCAATCAGCGGTCAGAGACCACAGGCCAGGACAGCCGATGTGAGAGCCAGGCAAGTTATAACTCAGGCTTTTCATATGACGGTGATGATCCAGACAAAACTGACATGGAGAAATTGACAGAGAGAATGGAGAAACTTTTGTAGAAGGAGAATTCGTTCAAAGAGAGCATGGAGTTCTGTTTTTGACAGGAAATTTAAGAGCAATTTTCCCAAACTCAGTGACTCATTATGTTTTTTAAATGAAAGGGCCATGATAAAGGGTGATTAATTGATCTTCACCTATAAACATTTTAAAAATTTTATAATCTCATAATTCTTGGAAAATATAGACTAGATGAAAAAAAATTCAGAGATAAGCAACAGATTTCTGGATTCCTTGGTACCACTTTGTCTTTCTTTAGAGGTCTAATAATTTACATACAAGTCTATAGAAAGTGTATCCAACATTTGAGCTCACCATTTGGATCCAATATTTTAAAGTGAATGTTCATAACAGATTGAATATAAGCACGACTGATCCCAAACAGAAGTCAGTATATAAAAAAGTATAAAAGGGGAAATGAGAAAGGAGACAATGGAACGTGAAACAAACCAACATGGTGCTTAAAGGAATTTGGAAGTGATTTCATGAGGAAATGCATTTTTGGATTGAATGCACTTTTAACTGAACTTAGTAGTTAAAATGCAGTTGCTGAGTTTGGGGAAAAATGCTTTTCAGTTGAAAGTGAGAGCATGTGGTCTGATGATTTAGATGATATGATAGAAGTGAATGGTAGGGTGAGCATGTGGAGCTAATTCCAGGCCAGATATTGTTGAAACAGGACAGACTGAAAGCATGTGATGTGGTTGAAAGGTGAATGGCGAATGAGAACTTACTTTTGAGATAATAATTTTGGTACGAAGCTAGAAGAGTGGAAGTATAATTATTCATGTTCAGATGTTTTATGAACCACTATGGCAGAGGTGGGCATGCGCAGATGTGGCATTTTTAGGATGTTATGATCATTTTGCTTATTGTGGATGGGAAGCAGATTCGAATTTCATACCTGCATGTAATTTGAAATATGATCATATCATCAGGAAATATCATATGCATAAACCTACATCTGCCATAATGATCAGTGAGAGGTCTGAACTTGAAAACAGTAGCATTCTAATAATTAAACTAAAATCAACATAGACAAAATCGACAGAATGCCATCCTTATAATATGGGAAATATCTTCATGATCCGCATGGAATGTTTCATTTAGCTGGAGATCAGCACACCAGATTTGAAGCTGTGATTTTTAAATACTGAAAACTTGGAGAACCATTGACTTCAGATGTTTGGGATAACACAATAGTGGCACAATGAAGGATAAGAGTCTTTCACAGGCACAAAATACTTATACTACTTTATTACAGTCAGTTCCGCTTAATCACATCTTGGCTTTAATGCAACATGTAATTGACACACTGTACAAATAACAGAATAGTTTATACTCTATTTAAAGTTGACAGAGAAATTGCTACTTAATCACACTATCAGATTAATGAGGACTTTTCCATGATCCCAAGAAGTTGCAAATATATGGAATCAGTTGTATAATGGCCTAGTTACAAATCACTGAGTGCATGTTTGTATGGCTGAGATGCTGATATTGTTCCACAGAGCACTACCAACTCAAAGATCAATGCAAACTTCCTGTTTCTGTAAGTCACAATATACTGATGATTGTATGTTCTATTTGTACTATATTATTAAAGTTAACACTGCGATCGTTTGTAGTCAGTGTTATGTAAAAGTGGAAAACCTCAGAGTTTTCATTATCCTGTGATATTTTCAATTGTATTCCTTACATTTCTTGAGATAGTTTTTATTTTCAAGTTGGGATCTTTTATGGACCATTATGATAGTGACAGGCTTATATACATAGCATTTCCATGTCTTATGATCAAGTTGTATTTTATAGAGTAGAATTAGAAGTGAATTTCACATGTATCATAATGAATGTGCCTATTTATGCCATAATTGTCCATGAAAGGTCCACATTTGAAAATAGAAACACTCCAATGTTGTCCGGTTTTTGAAAGAGCTTAGAGTTCACGTGATCTAATTTTGTCTCATGGCTATCATGAAATACAGTTAGAATATAAAGGAAAACAGCTGAAAAGGAGTTACACCTGTTTGCTGTCAATGCAATTTGACTACACCCCATATTCTCATGTCCAACATTTTTCGTGATATTGTTGTTGCACAGACCCAGATCACTTGAACCCAATGTCTCTATATTCTATGAGCCGTAGGTGTCATTAGAGCCCGTATCTACATTGTATGTATGTATGTTTTATCTTGATGGTTGCTTGAGCATTACGCAAATATGTGTGAGTCATGTGTAGGGTGGGGCAGTTTTAAGGCTCTACCTCGGTAATAGTTCGTAGCAAGAGCTGCCTGCCACATGTTGGTACATTCCATTTTAGCCTCACAGAGAATTATTGTTAGATTTGTTCTTAAGCAACCTGTTTCATTGACAGATAAGGGAAATTGACCCAAGTAAAAGCTCTCTCTTTATAAATATTGAGATTAATGCAGTGCTCAAAAGAGCTGCATAATAGCTGGGTAGGATAAGGGGAAGCCATTTTGACTTTCAGAGAGAGTAAACACACGTTATCTTTAGTGCATTTGACCTAGAAACGTTCACAAACGACAACAGCAGAGCGTTTTGCACCTGTGCTGTCAGATCTTCTTCTTCTTTTTTTTCCCAAGTTAAAAGCAAAGAAAGACTGGATTATAGAAAGACGTCTTTTCGCTAGCCCTGCAATGGCAAAAGACTATATTATCATTATTTGATTATATGATTATACTGTGTTTTGTCATAGCATGTAGCCTTGATTGCTCATATGCCCCCTCTCTACCCATTTAAGAAAAATGTAAATGTTTTATCATCTGTAGTTTATGGCTGGGGGCAAGTAATTTGCCATTGGTTGTTCACCTCAATGAATCTCGCTGTTGTGGGGCACATATTGCGTCGCCCATCTCACGAAGGGGCATATGCGATAATTTGGGTATTTTGAGCTATGACTACTTCCTGAGAGCTGAAAGCGAGATCTGTTCTCACACAAAGTGACGTATCAATAGCTCTAATAATTTCGGAGATATTATACATTTACCCATACATTTTAACCATTCTAAATCTCACTTAAACTTTAAAACCCTCTCCTGAAAAACGGACTAATATCGCATACGTTCTTGTCTGAGATGGGTGACGATTAGTGTCATTTTGTGTGAGCATTTAGTGTTGAATCTGTATAATGATGTGTTGTCCATGACGCAGCAGTGTGTCCTGATGGTGATTATGTATGAATGTGTTTGTAAGACAAAATGTGGTAATAAGAGACAATCCATATTAGCTTTCTCACATCACTGGTTGATTTGAATCATTTCTAATTATGTTCCCAGTATTGATTTGTTAGTTTTAGGTGTTGCACCCGAGACTGAGACATCCTAGTTTTGGGGTGTTTTTATTTTTTTGTTGTTGTTGTTTTTCCTATCTATATTTTAGAATTTACTTTGGTGATAGCACTAAATTAGATGCCACTTGTGGTAAAATGCAAAGTGTGTGTATCTAACTAGGTGACCAAAATTTTTAAAAAATGCGATTCATAGAACAGTACAGTGGAGTCAGTCAAAAGTTAACACGCCTAAATTGAATCTCACTTTAAATACACATTTTTTGGTTGTGATTTCGCCTCTCTTGGCCGCCAAAAATGGTCAAAATGAAGAGGAGATATCTATGATCCCTTACAGTTTAAATTAATCGGAGGGCTATAGGTCAAGAAGTCCATTCAGTATGATGAGCGGTGTGTCTGAAAGTAAAAGATCTGCGTGAAGTATGCCAGTAATGAAATGGGTGCGTTCAAGTAGTTTCCTCAAGACCCAGCGACGGCCTCCTTAAAGAGCCCTGTGATTTTCACCTCACGGTGAATATGGTGAAATTTGTGCCAAATATTGCAAAAATATCTTGGTAACTCAGCTATATTTATCACCATGTCGCCATGTTTACCACGGTACCGTTGCAATGCTGTAGACATAGAACACATTAACTGTGTTTCCGTTGTTAGAGTACATTATTGCGAGCGTGACATAAAAAGTGCATCGTTCGGCCGAAACTGACAAAATTTGCTAGTGGAAATCGTCTAAATTGGCGAAAATTTGCATAATTGCAGCAAAGCCTTAAAGCAGGGTAAATTGCGGCGGCCTTTTTCTTTTAATGGGGAGGGGNGGGGGGGGGGGGGGGGGGGTGGAGAACAGCTTTATTTTCTAAATCAAGGCTGGTTTCTTGGAATTCAAGCTGGTGATCCCATCTCTGCGGATCTGAGGTTTAATCATTTGTAAACTTACTTAATACTGATTAGGATATATATACGAGGTAGTGTATTTTACTGGTCCTGAGGCCGAAAACCCGGTTTAGAGAAGAGAATGAATCCATTACCTTCACATAACATTATTTGCAGTTGATCTGCATCGTCCTATGGGTCCATAAATACAGCCTATCTTCCAGTGCATCACTCTTAAGTTGTGAGCACTGACATACAGTATTTTTGAAATTCTCACCTGAGCTTTAACAGGCCTTTCTTAATGGCTTTTCAGAAATCCAAATTCATTATCATTTATGTTATAGTAGGGAATAGCTGAGACCTGGAATATACAAGGGTATGCATTCTTAACGGGGTAGACCAGATAAAACTTGTAGTTAAGTGGACAAAACCTTTTGCCTCCTGTAGATCCAGTGTAACAGAGAGTTGTGCGTATACCAACAGTCAGATTTCCAACATACAGTGTAGACTCGTGAATTTACACTTCACGATGTTTTACCTACGCACCCTAAGAGATAAAAATGTTTATTTATTTTATCTGTAGAGGCTCATTAAAAGAGACTGTCTAAGCAAATAACCCATCAGCTTTCCCCTGTTTGAGAAGAATAGATTGCAAATAAGATGCAAATTAGTGCATTAGAAATAGGCTTAACGTCCTTCACGATCTTCACAGCTGAGTTTATTTATCCTGGGTGATAGTCCCTGCACTTGTTTGTCTTTCAAAATAAGGGTTATGTCGCTAGACTAGGAACTGAGAAATCAAGCACTTATAGATAGGGGCCATGCAGTGTGACATTTTCGTTTATCACAGAAATAGCCAGTAAAATCAGTGCTGTACACAAGACTGTTGATTTTTTTTTTTGTGAAGAGATAGTAAAAGTAGAAATTTATGAAGCAGATTACAGCATTTTTATAGTGAAACCTAGTTTTCAGTTGTGATTTTCTCTCGATTTTTATGTAATTGCACAGGGGATAGAGAGGGGCAGTCATTAAACGACTATATCTGAGATCAGAATTATGCTTTTGTTTTTTTCCATTTAATGAAAATATACACATCAAGCATTCATATAAAATATCATACCAGTAACCTCTTATTTTAGTGAAATCGCGACTTAAGGCTCATTTTGACTGGCAGCAAGATCTTTTGTTTTCTCTGTGCATTGTGGTTCTGCTCAGCGTGTACTTTTGCTCGGAGCAACAAACGTAAATAATGACGTTCTCTGGGACAGGAATAACAAGTGTGTGAAGGGCGAGACAAATAAATTGTTGCGTAACGATAAACCAAATTAAAATGTTCTCTGTCTTTTGACTTTGAGCTATTTTGGAAGTTAAGCGTGACATTCATTGCAGGTTTATTTGTTTTCGAGTATTGGACCAGTTATTATAGGGCTTCTGTCTAATTTCTTTGAGATCATCTATCTTCATTCATTACAGTTAATAGTATCGTGTCAAGGCTGCGCTGGAGCGCGGACTATCGAGATAGAGGGAAATCATCCTAGATAGCCTACATGATAGAAATCGTTTGTTGTTGTTACTGTTGCTGTTGTTACTGTTGCTGTTGTTATTTCTGTTGTTGTTGTTGTTGTTGTTGTTGTTGTTCCTGCTGTTCTCTTTTCAACTAATTATGAAGAACTTCAGTCTTCAGTATATATGGTCTGGTTATGCGCTGTGGCAGTAGATCTAATTATGTTATGCAATCGCCTCATGACTTATTCAGGGACTTCATGTTTTTTAAAAGATGTCTCATTGTGGATAATCTGTTGAATTTAAAGATGTCAGGGTAACTTTTCTCGGCAGACTGGAAGTAAACATGTCTCATCTGTGAACTAGGGCAAGGTTTACAGCGAGCAATCAGAGTGCAATTTAAATGTCTTTATTTTAAACTAAAATATTTTCCTTTTTAAGAGCGACGGAAAAGAGCAGAGGGGGGAAAGAATGCAGAGGGTCAGGGACAGAAAATTGCGGTTTTCTGAAGTTGGCATTCAGTATTGCTGCTGCCGCTCCCTTGTTGTTGTTGTTGTTACAGTATGTTGCAGTTGTCAGGACGTGATAGGAACCACTGGAATGAGTTCGGTACACTTGCACTTTGTTGAAGTATTTGCTTATTGCCGTCGGTGGCAAATCTTAGCCAATCTCTGGAGTCTCGAACTGTCGTTAGCCAATAATTTTACTTCATTTATTGCCTTCCATAAAGTGTGCTACTCAGGCCTAATGGTCTCACAATCTCACAACTTAACGTCCATGTCTCAAGCGTTGTTAATGTCCTACAGTTTCATAATCTAGCAATGACTCAGGCAATTAACAGAAGGGCAAGTGGGATTAACACGTCTTGTTTTCACCGTCTAGACCCCGACCCACTTAGCATTTCAATCGTTACGTGAAGTGATCGTCGAATGCATATTATTTCTTCTTCTTCTTCTTCTCATCCTGCGTTCCCTGAAAGCATCTTACATGCACGAGCATTTTCTCAAAGAGATTTCTGAATATAAGATGACAAGTTTACCCTGGAATCTTGTCAGGCAGGGTGTTGTCCAGCACCGCAGCGCACAACAAAAATAGAGTGGGCACATGAAAGGTACGCACTTTGAGATTCTGCACTTTATTTCCAGCATTTAGGTTTACGCATGGAAAATGCTTCCCCATGACACTCCCAAATAATAAAAGAATGACACCCTTTTTGTGTCTTGAATTCATGTTCTAGGAAACACTAAAAACGCTATTGTTAGCTACAGGGCCACAATACATGTATATTATTAAAAGTTTAAAAGATAATGTCCTTAGAGATCTTTAATCTCAAACGTTTCCGTATATTTCCACAGACCAATACGTCTTTCATTTTGGGGCTTTTTGTGACTACAAGTGAGGGAGAGAAGAAGGGAAATTCTGGAGTAGAAGTTGTTCTTAAATATATAAATAGATGGAAGTTGTAATATGACAATGGGGATGACACATCTTATAACTGGCTGACGGAACATATTAATTTTTCTGTATTGTAGGTCGTCTTCCGTCGTCATCTTCCTTTGTGGAAGCGAAGCAAAATGTTCATTGAGCGGGCACCTGATCACAATTACTGATAATAACAGGAATTAGTGTTATATGACAGGTTACCAAACAAGGGGAAAAAATCCAGGCCACAGATCAATAATTCAGGTGTATTGACCTCATCAGTTTATTGAGCTCTAGCCCTGTCAAAAGGCTGGTAATGGCGCTGGATAGGCTGTGAAGACTGACTTCTTTGTTTAGGTCCTTTTTGCTGGGTTCATCTAAATTTAGACCATAGCCGACGTAATAATTGCGTAATCGCAATCTGCATTATCTCAGTTTTCGCTTAATTGCAACCTTTTCTCATAAGAAAATTATGCGATACTTCTGTATAAAAGACAGTGGGTAATTGCAATTTCTTTTAATGGCAAATTTTCCATTCTGCTGAACGGTTGCGATTAAACAATTTTGTTTGGTCCATGTCAGTTTGTCTCAGCTTTCGCGGAATAGGTTCTTTCTCTCTCTCTCTCTCTCTCTCTCTCTCTCTCTCTCTCTCTCTCT